>JAJOZX010001419.1:562500-887826 GCA_023014485.1 Bathynomus jamesi
CGATTCGAACGCCTTATCTCCTAAGCCTAAACTAAGCGGCGGCGGAACCGGGGTTGGAGGAGGAGGAGGAGGAGGAGGGGGCGGTTTCCGATGCCTTTTGTGTCCCATGGCGCTGTCCACGGAAGTTGAAATGAGCGCTCACCTCGCAACTCACGAACGCCAATTCAGATGTTCTCTTTGTGACGAGGCTTTCCACGTTGAATTCCTTCTCGATAGGCACGTCCAGTCGGTGCACGTAACTGAATTGAACGGCGCTCATTCAGAATCTCATCACAACAAAACAGCTGCCAGCGAACAAAACCTTTGTTTAGGCTCTGTCGACTCGCGGTGCGGCATTTGCGATACTCATTTCGCTTCCGAATCCGCTCTAAGCGTTCATCGCAAGCAAGCTCATAGCATAAAGTGTCCAACGAATACAGTGGCCGCGGCTACTCTCAGTTTATTCTGTGCCTATTGCAGCGAAGTCTGTAAATCACGAAGCGATCTAGAAACGCACATGAAGACCTCTCACGTAGGAGCATCCAGCGGACGCCACAAGTGTAATATTTGTGATGAGATTTTCCCATCAGCGCCGACCCTCGCTCATCACAAACTATCCCACGTTAAAGTTCTTTCAGGAAGCGCCTATTGCGTTGTCTGCCGAGAACAACTGACGTCTGCGGAACACGTTAAAGTGCATCAGAGGGACCACTACCAGAAACCTTTGCCTCAGCCTTGCGTCGTCTGCAGACAAACTCTCGTAGCAGACGTGGAAGTTAGAGTTCACGCTAAGTTTCACGCTACCGTAGCGAGTTCGGCAGATTCGGAGAATGAGCCTCAACCTTGCGGAAGTCACGAGGTACCGTCAAATAACGGGTCCCGTTCATCGCCTCTGAAGTGTTCCAACTGTCATTTGAAGTTCGAGTCCTCCGAAGAGTGTCAGAACCACGCGTGTCAAGAGCGTTCCGATGTCAAAGAGAGAAATGAATCGAAAGAGAAAAACGAAAGGCGGAGTAAGGAAGATGAAAAGTCGTACAAGATGGAAAGGGAAAAGGCGGAGAATCTAGATACGAACGAAAAGAATAATAGAACTTATCAGTGTATTAAATGTCAAGAAAGTTTCGCTTCAGAATCTGCCATTGAAGCACACGTCACTTCTCATCTGGAACAAGAAGGTTCCTCTCACTTGTGCCATCTTTGCAGGTCCTACTTCGATACCCCTCTGCGACTGCAGTGCCATTTAATCGAACATACATTCGAGGGATGCGGGAGTTTCACGTGTTATCTTTGTGCCTCCGTTTTCACAACGGCCGCGAGGCTGCAACAACACATGGTGACGCACGGGCTCTCCGCAAAACCCTATGACTGTCACCACTGCAGGCAAAGTTTCTTCTTTCGTTCCGAACTCGAGAACCATCTACCAAGCCACGCAGAAGCTGCCGACGGATGTCGAGATTGTCAAACGACGTTTCCGAGCGGTGTTAGAACCCGGTCGACAACGTCGGAAAACGTTGGCGTTAACTGCCACCTTTGTTCCTTCGTCGCCCACTCTCTGGCGGAGTTGCACGCTCACTCTTTGCAACATAAATCAAATAGGAGTGAAGGGGCGTCGACCCCCCGCTCTTTGAGCAACCCAGCGGCGTCTCCGGCAGACAACGAAGCAGCACCGCAGACGTGCAAAACCTGCAGTCGGAAGTGTCGGAATGGAATGAGCCTCCATTTGCACAACCTCACACATGAGGGAGGAAAGCCATATCTGTGCGGCGAATGCGGTGCAGCTTTTACGCGGCGATGCGAAGCGGCGAGGCATCCCTCCTTTCACAGGGATCAACCCCCTTTACGTACTTGCGTCCTTTGCCGTAAAGAGTTTTTTTCGAGCTCGGAAGCACTTTCCCACGTACGGGCTAATCACGGAGCCCCGGACGTGGAAGTCGTCCGGCCGGATTCGAGGTGCTCTTCATGCGATGGCGAAATGGACAGTTCAGATTCGTCTCAAAATCTTCCCTAGCTCAATTTTCTTAAATATTCCGATGTTGAATTATTTTAATAACTTTAACATGTAAATAATTTATTAAATATAATAACTTTAAGTGTAATATAAATAAATTATTTATTTATTATAAATGAGCTTCCGTGGTGGCTCGGTTGGTTGGATGGTTAGTTGGAGACTGTAATCGGGCTGCGAGCGATAGTACGGGTTTGACTCTCACTCTCGACTCGACGGTCGATTATCCGGGCTCAAGTGACTCTAGGAAGGAGTTCACGCCTCTCCCCCCCCCACCTCCCCTTCCTCTTTCCGTGTGGGGAAACAGGAGTTCCGGATGATATCTGTTACGTAAAAATTACTTTCACTAAATTCAAATTTTATTTCAAACAAAATATCAATTCAGTTCTCAGTTGTTTCTATTCTTAAATGTTTTAAATTTGTTCTTGGTTACAACCACCCACCTTGGTCGATTGGTTGGTTAGTTGGTTGATTATTCTCTTGCTACGTAGTTCTAGTTTTAGCCTGACTGTCAACCTTTGAGGTTGAACTTACCTCTCACCCGAACTGTAAAGGAGTTCATAATGTGAACCGAAAACGTCATTAAGTTATTTTCTTTCAATGATTTTATGGTGGATTAACACATAATTATGTTATTATGAATGAACAGCGTGTATGATACGATAAATGATACGATAGAATGCAAAAGAGAAATGGTCCCTAGGCTAGGGTAAGCCCTCGCCATGTTTGAGTGGTTTCGTCTCGGGAAGTTGAGTTGAAATGCTGTGGTTCGTTTCCCACCTTCTCTCTTCAATTAAGAGAAGCCTCTCGCTCAACGCGGGAAGGTAAAGGGAAGGGTCGAGCAATGAACCCCGCCCACTGTGGGCCTGAGCTGCGCCACACCATCTGTTAATACTTGATGGAATCGTACTTACAACAGACGGGGCGGGTATCCACTAACCTTTACCTTTGGGTTGGAATAAATGAGTGTTCAATAATTAAATACTGTACCGAAAAGGTAAAAAGTAAGAAAAAGGTGAGGAATAAATGAGTGTTCAATAATTAAATACTGTACCGAAAAGGTAAAAAGTAAGAAAAAAGGTGAGGAGTGTGAATGAGTTTCTTCAAGAACAAAAAGAATTCCCTCTGCAAGAATGGACGCTTCTTTTCAAGACAGAAATACTTCTTTCTCTCTTTAAATTGAAAAATGGGAAATTTTTCTTACATTTTACTTAGCAAATTTAGTAAAATAAACATATTAATGTATTTATTTGAGTTTATATGGATATATTATATTAATAATTAATTATATTTGCATATTTATAACGCATATTCATGACATATTTATAGGAAATATGTCATGAATATAGTTTTAGATTCATTTATTAGGAAATAAACGAATTTATATTTACTCCTTTTGAGTATGAACTATCTATCTATCTATCTATATATATATATATCACACACCATTGTCAGTATTTTAAATTATGATGGTAAGCACGTATGATTGCGATTGTTCATATAATATATATATATATATATATATACACATATTTTCTTTTTTACTGAAGAAAAATTAATAAATTTTGAGTAAATTATTATTAATGATTTATGTTTGAATTAAAGGTTTCTATTTTTAACAATCACTTTTAACATTTTTGTTAATTATTAAATAATTTCTTAACTAAAAGTACGACAGGGTATGTAATTATCTATGTAATTATTATTACAGTATATAAGTTAGTTGGTATAACTGTACAAAGATGATTATAGCTGTTGTAGATTTTTTATTTGACAACGTTCGGTATTTGGGAACAAAGAGGTAAATAACGTATGTATAAGTTTACATAATTTTATTATCTCATTGGAAGTAACTCGGTGTACAGTGTTATATCTTGTGTTATTCACGTCTATGTCGTTGGTATGTCACTTAATAAATAAATATGACGTAAAGATAAGTAGTTTTTGAGCTTTCCTTTGTGTTTGCAAATACCTTAGCATGCCCATTGTTCTTATACTTTTACTGGCACTTTGATTGGGATCATGGGACCTAATTCTTGCTCAGCAATCATTTCTTGTGATGTAGAATCCATTAGGATTATCTAGGATTAGCCCAACCCAGTGGTAACCAAGAATTATGCCGAATAAGTAGGGACGGACTGCAGTAACAAGTCCGCTGCGTGTAATTTATTCGACCCGACCTAATTCTCCTTCTCAAACCAATTTTATGAATACATTTTGCATGTTAATCACTACTCCTGCAGCTATCAATGATATAATGAAATATAATATTACATTGCAAGTGTAAATTATCTTATGTTCATCACATCTGCATTGTTTTTAATTACTAAAATGTTAGTGATTTTTTTTTTTTAGCTAGGTCTTGTAGCTGAGTGGGTAACACCGTTTCCCTGTAGGCGAAATGAATACGCTGAGGTCGGGGGGTTTGACTTCTGATGGTGTTGGTAATAATAATCTGGAAATCGGCGCAATAGGCCGCATTAAGTCATCAAATGTTTCTTGTACCGAATGACACTGTTCAACAAGGATTTTATTTCCTCAACAAAATTATATGATTCCGATAGATTTTTTTAACGCTGATTAAAGAAATGACCTTGAAATTTCTATATCACGCACAGTTTTCGAGAAATTTTCTATTCCTTTATTTCATTATTATCAGCTTCAGTATTTGTAACTTTTTTTTAAATAGCAGTGAGTTGATGTGTGTGTGTGTGTGTGTGTATATATATATATGTATATAGTCTAAAAGACACTAAAAGGAAAAATCACTAAAAAAAAAAACTAAATGGCAACACAAAAAGATAAACAACGGAACACGGTCTGTTCGTTTATTGGGCTGACAGAAACAGCATGTATTTTTGTATCTGCAGTCATCGTTGATTCTAAGTTAAATTTGGTGACGATTCGAAAGTGAAAAATGTGAAATTAGGTTTAAGTTGTCTAATTATTATGTCAGTTGGGGTAATGTCTACAACTTCTAAATCAGTAAAATAGAAATAAGTTGGTCGAGGTTGGGACACTGGCACAAATGGTAGGCTCAAAAGAAAATCTAAATCAAAGCACCTGTAAGTACCTTTTATGTTTATTTGATAACCTAAGACCTAACGGGGTCTAACCCCCGACGTTATTACAAGCAGCTTCACCGTAATATTCTATATTGCAAAAGAAAATAGCATTTAAACTTATTACTTTCCAGTTTTTAAGGTGCTTAAACATTAAAATTTATTGGTCGCTAAAATTGCACAATCTGGCAAACGGGCCAGTAAGATGATGCAGTAGTGACCGCTGCACTGCGTTGTCTGAAAAAACACTGTCGTTAGTCATTTATTGGTTGTCATTCAACGCTGTTCTATATCAAAAGCTCTAAAAAGCCATTTGTCTCGCAAATGTGTTAACAACCCTGATACTTTCTGTTATGTATGCAATGAGTTGACTCTCAAATCTCAAAAGAAGAATGTCACTCCTCAATAAAAAGTACTGTATATGAACTCTATTTCGGATGTAAAATAGGGGACCAAAGCAAAAGCTGGCTCCTCATATTTGTTGTACAACTTGCGCAGTAAATCTCAGGGCATAGCTAAAAGGTACTCGCTGATTCATGCCATTTGTTTTCCTCATGGTTTGGAGAGAGCAGAGATCACGTCACAGACTGTTACTGTGACTGTTTGACGAATGTCTCTGGATTTTCTTCTAAGGGCAAAAAATCGATTGAATATTAAAATCTTCTATCGGTAATAAGACCGATGCCACACGGTGAAAGTTTTCCTATGCCAGAAGATGAAACTACCGTAGACGAGCCTATGGAATTGGAATAAGACACGGACTCAGATTTTCAACCACCTGAGTCAAGAGAGTCTCACTTAATTACACAAGGTGAGTTAAATGACCTTGCCCGTCAGGGACTTAAGTTTATCTAAGAGTCAAGAAGAGCTACTAGGTTCTAGGCTGAAAGGGTGGAATCTGTTGGCAAAAAACATTAACACTTCTGTGTTCCGCAACCATCAAAACGAGTTGACCAAATGTTTTTCTTTGAGCGGAAATCTGTGGTGTTGTGACGATGTAAACGGATTGATGATAGCACTTGGTCATGAAC
Organism: Bathynomus jamesi; assembly: GCA_023014485.1. Lineage (NCBI taxonomy): Eukaryota > Metazoa > Arthropoda > Malacostraca > Isopoda > Cirolanidae > Bathynomus > Bathynomus jamesi. The sequence continues at coordinate 568,578 of JAJOZX010001419.1, forward strand.
ATAAAGCAGAAGAATGGCAACTGTTCATTGACTCATCCAATTAAGTCTGAAGGTTGTGCTGTTACATAATGGAAACGTTTGTCCATCAATTCCCGTCGGACATGCTGTTCATATGAAAGTCGTATGAAAATATGGAGCTTGTTTTGGATTACATAGAGTACACTAAGTAAAACTAGCACATCTGTGGCGATTTAAAAGCCGTAGCGCTTCTTCTTGGCATGCAGCTTTCTTTGTGAGTGGGATAGTCAGGCCAGAGATTCTCATTATGCCAGTAAGGAGTGGCTTCTTCGTCAAGCTTCAGTTCCTGGGCAAAAGGTGTTTTTATTGGTTCACAGATTAGAGCAGTAATGAATGACAGCCGTTTTGATGAAGTCCTAGACTGAATCGAGAGAGCTGCATGGGAAGCCTTTAAAGCAGTCATCAAGAACGTTTTAGGTAAGAGCAAGGCACCGTACAGTTGGTTGAGGAGATGCTTGAAGCGTTTAGGTTAATGGGGTGCAATATGTTCTCAAAGGTACATTTCCTGCACTCCCATTTGAACTTTTTGTTTTTGACCAACCTTGGTGACGTTAGTGACGAACATGGGGAAAAGATTTCACCAGGACATTTCCACAATGGGAAAACGGTACCAAGGAAGGTACCGACGATGCTGGCTGACTACTGCTGGACATTAATCAGGGAAGTCCCAAATGTCTCCTATAAACATAAATTGTTGACGAAGAGATTTTAGGTATGGTTAATATAATGTTAGAGCACGTATTATACAATACAACATATGCAGTTTTGCATACTTTTGGGTAAAACTTAATTCATAGTTTTATCAAGGACCCTGCGTGATACAAATATTCCGAGGTCATATTCGTAATGAGCGTTGACAATTCTCTGAAGAACACTCAACCAGTGGCGTAGCGTGGTCTTTTTCCAGGGTGGAGTGGGGTGGGGCAAATGTATTATAAATTCCAGACTGGACAAATTTGGCACCTTTTCCGTGACTAATATATGTTTTTCAAGCCATTACGTCATAGGCTTAGCCATGCTATAATATAATGTATTTTCATGAGAAGCTAAATTTAAAATTGGTCACAGGGAAATGTATCTCTCTCCCTCTCTCTCCTTTATTGCTAAAAATGTTTTACAACCAGTTCTAGATTTCCGATTAGGCCAGATAATTTTCCGATCACGGGTGGAAGTTGACCCCTTTGCCCCCCTAAACTACGCCACTGCACACCTCATCGAAGAAACGAAAAAGGTAAAATTTAACCAGTCCATGGATCATGTTGACCAATGTGATCAGACCATATATAAATGGAGGGTGATTATATTAATAATTAATTAACTAGAAAGATAAAAATTCCTCTGCTTTGAGCCTACAGAGAGGTCACATATTAACTTTTGTTTGTTTTCAGCATATTTAAGAGACTATCGTCGAGATTTAAGAGATTATTTAAGAGATTATCGTCGACCAGTCAGCGCATGGCATCCGAGTTCCCAGTCTCTCTTTCAAAATACAGCGGTCTTCACTTTACACACTACTTACTGTCCATACCATCAATCTACCTAAATCTAGCCAGTCCTCGCTTGCTTTATAACATGTAAATAATTTTATACTAGAGTTTCTGAACATAATATTTTAATCCAGTTTGAGCTTAACAATTACTTTAAGCTCACGAGGCACTTAAATTTTAAGTACAGTTTCACAATTTTTGACACATTGGTTTAAAATACAAAGTTCAACATTTTGATGGTTGTGTTCTTTAATAATTTAATGACTAACTGGCTGTTTTGCCTTTCATTAAAAGTGCATGAAATTTTGTAGAAGTTTATCTGTGTAATTTGGTACGGTAATGTACGGATACAAAATCAGAAATATGTAACTTAATACCGCAAGGTAATTTTACTTCCGCAAACAATCGCGAAGTACGGTAGTTCCAATAAGATTGAGTGAGCTGAATCATTGCTGTTTTGTTGTTTGCTCTTTCAACAAAATCAAGCCAAACCAAGAATAAATCACGGTATCAATTTCAATCCCTTCACTGTAAAAAAAATGGCAGATCCTAAGTATGCTGGCCTTCCAGGAATCGTAAGTGAAAGGTTGAAGTTTAGCTTTGACTTGTCTATGAAAACCTAGGGTAAATCTTAAAGAAATGACATTGTCTGCAAAATCATACCAAAATGCATTTTTATGGCAGTAGTTGATGTGATGGTATTAGTTACTTTTCAGCCCAGAATGTTTCCCGACAATTTTGAGGGGTTCTACATTAATGTCTCTGGTACAAAACATTTAGGTAATTATTCGTTTTAGTGCTTTTCCTCCTTTCTGAACCAAAACACATTTTTCTGGTGTTTTGTGGTGTGATTTGTTCAAATCTGAACTTCGTTTCTTTGGGAAATGAGCCGTTTTTGAGAAATTTTAAAATTGAAAATTTCTCAAAAACGGATCATTTCTCAAAGAAACGAAGTTCAGATTTGAGCAAAAAACACCAGAAAAATGTGTTTTGGTTCAGACCTAAGCTAACCTAAGCTAAACTAACCTAAACTAACCTAAACAGACCTAACCTAACCTAACCTAAACTGACCTAAACTAACCTAACCTAACCTAAACTGACCTAAACTAACCTAAACTGACCTAAACTAACCTAAACTAACCTAAACTAACCTAAACTAACCTAAACTAACCTAAACTAATCTAAACAGACCTAAACTAACCTAAACTGACCTAAACTAACCTAAACAGACCTAAACAGACCTAAACTGACCTAAACTAACCTAAACTAACCTAAACTAACCTAAACTAACCTAACCTAACCTAAACTAACCTAACCTAACCTAAACTAACCTAAACAGACCTAACCTAACCTAAACAGACCTAACCTAACCTAAACTAACCTAACCTAACTTAAACTGACCTAAACTGACCTAACCCGCGTTTTTTCTCAATTTTGCGCTCGTCCCTAGTCAATCTTGTGCAATAATATTGATCAGCAACTTCTCTATAATTACACTCACGACCACACTGCGGACAAATAACACGACTAGGTAAAACACAGTGACTCGTAAAGAAAGCTTCAGCACCGGCTTCTTTCTTATAAATATCTTGTATTAATTGATAGTAATCCAAATCACAACCTTCGCAAATCATAATGAAAACGAGACTGAGAAAATGAGTATGCATTATCAGAGATTCAAAATGTACGTCTCTGATTGGTCGGATAAGGTCACGTGAAACAAAAACCAGTTTTAATTGGTTGTTTTGACCTATGTTTCCTAATTTTGCCACGAGATGTCTCCCCATAAAACTGGAGAGGGCGACGTTCGTTAAAATTTTAAGTGTTAAGAGCTAAATACTCGGTCAATAGCCTATAATGGCTGCTTTTTACGTCCAAAAATTTTTTTTTCCATAAAAAATAATTATTATATTTCCTTGATTTTTAGCAGTTTCCCTGAGGTTTCAAGGTGTCCTGAATACGAATTTATATGTTAAATTGTCATAGAATGTCTCCTATCGAAAACAAACAAAGCATTAAAACGAATATTAACCAATATTTATCAATAACATTTCCATCGCAAATGTTTAGTTTGAGGTAGTTATTTTGTTGAAAAATTTTTTTTTTTTGAAGGCGCATTCTATCGCCGCCATAACAGGAGGTGGCACCATCTAGCGACGAACTATGTAAACATTTTTGAGGTAGCCAATTACAGGCATCTATTTTGTCACGTGACCTAATCCAGCAAATCCCCAACCAATCTGGTTTCTCGTTCATCTCCTGTTTTCAGTTCAAATTCAGAATCGCATGGTGTTCTCCCTTTAAATGTAGTGTGTCCAATTTGTATAATTTAGGTCTTGGAGGTACGGGGGCAAAGATCACACATCACAAATTGATTGGTATTTTGGTTAATATTCGTTTTTTGACCCAGTCACACCCAGCTATAACAGCAATATATATTGAATAACCAATCAAAACTGAATAAGAAAATATATATATTATCTTGTGCAAATTTGTATAAAATGTACAGTGGACCCCCGATTTGAGTACGTAATCCATTCCAGCATGGCCTACTCAGTTCGAAATGTACTCAAATCGAACTTAATAACCTATGGGAATTAATTAATTCGTTCCAAAACCCAAAAATTTCACCCCACCCCTACTTTTTCTATAGAAATTGGCCTACGAAATTTAGTAAGGCGTTTCTTCTTTTGAGAGTCTTTTGATGTAGATGTACATTTAGAAGCTATCATTATAACAGTATACTATGTCACTATGCCACAATATAAAATACAGTATCAAAGTCACTGCATGTACGAATCACCAAATTTATGCTATATTTTTACTTTTATGCTGTAATCAACAGAAACTAACATAAATAAACATTAAGTACAAAGTCAGAAAACAAAATGTACGAAATTCTAACAGAAATCCCTAAGAACACCTGTACTATTCAAAACATTAGACCCCGAATGTTCCCGCAATGAACGCTCTAGACAAACTGAAACGCGTTTGGCGTCGCCAGCTGGCGTACTCAAATCGAGTTTTCTACTCAAGTCGAGTCAATAGGAGCCTATGGACGAGCGTACTCAAATCGATGCGTACTCAAATCGGGGGTCCACTATACTTTTTTATAAAAAAAATATTTTCTACTTTCTAATATGTATGTATATAAATTTCGGTTAATTTGTTTATTTTGGCTACCTTTTTTGGAGATTTTTTGGCTACTTTTTCTTGATTTTGCCTACTTTCTGTTACTTGTTAGTTTGGTGATTTTTATTCTAGGATCATGATGTGTCAATCTTGTGAACTTGATTTTGAAGACCTAATCCGCCTTGTTGGCCTCGATGAAGATGAAAGTTTAGATGTTTTTTCCAATCGCGGCATAATTCCGACATCAGTGATTTGCCCTAAATGTAATACTGCCTGTATTTTAAGACAAGACTCGAAGATGTTTGGGTACCGTAAAAAAAATCCAAAAAATAAGCATGAGTGTGGATTTACTGTTTCTATCTTTAAGGGTACATGGCTGGAACATTGCAACTTCTCAGTGAATAAAAACCTCCGGTTCATAAATATTTATTTGCGAAAATATTTTTCACAGTTATGCCGAGAAAGTTATAAAACTAGGTAGCGAGTCCATTGTTAACTGGAAATCTTTTTGTGGTGAAGTGTGTGATAAGGTGATTGGTTAGGTTAGGTTGTGTTTAACATGAATGCAAACCTTTCTGGTTGATTTTGAGGTGTTTTGCATGAATCTGCCATCCGTTTCCTGTGCAAATGCGTAGTTTTCGAGATGATGATATCTCGAAAACTACGCATTTGCACAGGAAATGGATGGCAGATTCATGCAAAACACCTCAAAATTGACCAGAAAAGTTTGCTCTCATTATAAAAAGCGACTGGGTCAAAAAACGAATAATTACCGGTATTGTTTATTTTTGAATTTCTGACGATAAAATGATAATGTAATAACATATTCATGTTAGGTACTTTTAGGTTAGGTTAGGTTAGGTTAGGTTTTTCATGAAATAGGTTTTCTTAGTTTTTGATGTTTCATGATTTTCTTACCTTCATTTTCATTGGAAATGACAAGTTTTTCACCCCCCCCCCCTCCAAAACGATTCCCCACAGGTTCCCAAATATTGATTGGGTAGGGGATGGGGTATATCTTAACAACTGGTCATTTCGGATGGAGATGAAGGTCAGATTCGCATGAATCACATCAAAAAGCATGAGAAAAGTCTAGGTTTCATGGGAAATAGCAGTCTGGGCTGAAAAGTAACAATTACCAATGTGATTTATTCAAAGATAGGTAATTATGTTGCAAATGACATGGCCTGAAGTTTAAATAAAAAATAAGGTAATTATTTGTTTTTGCACCCAGTCTGTTTTTATGATGAGAATAAACTCTTCTGGTCAATTTTGGTGTTTTGCACAAATCTGCCATCTATTTCCTGTGCAAATGCATAGTTTTCGAGATATTATCATCTTGAAAACTACGCATTTGCACAGGAAATGGATGGCAGTTTCGTACAAAACTCCTCAAAATTAACCAGAAAAGTTTGTACTTGTCATTTTCATTTAAACTAACGAAAATATCATGATTTAACCTAACTAATCATTAAGGGCGTACAGTTGACCTAACTAGGTATTCAATTGATCTAACCCGTGTCATGTACTGAACTGTCCGCAAAATATTAGGACGGATCAATTTGTGATGTGCGATCTTTGTGGGGGCTCTGCCCCCATACCCCCCGAGACCTAAATTATACAAATGATAATGTAATATGTGCCCACCTTGCTTGGGTAGTCTGCTAAATTTTGCCTACCCTTAAAGATTAAAACACTGAAATGACACGTTTAGTTTTAGGATTTTTTTTTTATGGTAGGTACTTAAAGATCTAGCCTTTTCTTAAAATACAAGCATTATTGCATTTAGGGCAGGTCACAGATGTCTTAATTATTCTGTGATTGAGAAAAAGGTCTAAACTCTTGTCTTCATCAAGAGCAATATGGTAGATTACGTCTTCAAAGTCAAATATGCAAAACTGACACGTCATACTTGTGGTCACAAAAACACCAAACTAACAGACCAATTGCTAATAATGATTTAATTTTAAAACAGGACAAATTGAATTACGCAGAAGTAGCTAGAAGCACAAAAAATAGGAAATATTCACCAAATAGTTGATATATATTGAAAAATAGGAAATATATTTTAATAAAAAATCATATTTTATACAAATCTGCACAAGATAAGATATATATTTTCTTAGTCAGTTTTGAATGGCAATTCAATATATTACACTGTTTTAACCGCGCATGAGTGGGTTAAAAGATGAATATTAACCAAAAATAAATTTTTCTATTGTATTTTGGTGTGCTCTGTTCAAATATAACCTTCATTTCTTGAGCAAATGAACAGAAATGTGTGTTTGGGCCATGTAATGACAACTGTATTTCTGTTCATTTGCATAAGAAATGGTCATATTTGAACGAAGCACACCATTTATACTTGAAAAATGTATTTTTGACTACATTTTATACAATAAAGCATAACCTAACATGTCCATGCTATGAGATCTTGTAAATGACACATTACCACAGGAAACGTGCAAAATACCTCAAAATTAACCAGTAAAGTTTCCTCTCATCATTTTCGTTTAAACTAGTGAAAATATGACTTGACCTAACCGGGCATTCAGTTGACCTAACCGGGCATTCAGTTGACCTAACCGGGCATTCAGTTGACCTAACCGGGCATTCAGTTGACCTAACCGGGCATTCAGTTGACCTAACCGGGCATTCAGTTGACCTAACCGGGCATTCAGTTGACCTAACCGGGCATTCAGTTGACCTAACCGGGCATTCAGTTGACCTAACCGAGCATTCAGTTGACCTAACCGGGCATTCAGTTGACCTAACCGGGCATTCAGTTGACCTAACCGGGCATTCAGTTGACCTAACCGGGCATTCAGTTGACCTAACCGGGCATTCAGTTGACCTAACCGGGCATTCAGTTGACCTAACCGGGCATTCAGTTGACCTAACCGGGCATTCAGTTGACCTAACCGGGCATCTATTAAAAATTCAAAAGGGTCCAAATTGTTGGTTTTAGCATGATGGTGCCACAAAAATTCACAAATGCATATCGATGTTGGTTTTTTGAATACCAGGTGATACGGTAACTTGCGCTTAAGCAATTGCCAAAGTGATTCTATAGATAGTCTGTGTGTTGGCACCAGTCTCACTATTAATGAATTCTTGGGTATGGTTCACTGTAAAATGTTCAAAAGCAAAGTTAGTGAGATGATAATAAGATATTACAATTCTAAATTTTTAATAAAAAAATGTGGGGGGGCAATATGGAACTCTAGCCGTTATTTCACCTAAATATCTTCTGATCTTCATATTAGGCACTCACTGTCACATTTTGGGCAAGTTAAGGATGAGAGAATAATGCCATAATTGATAAAAACATCCAATGCTTTGTCTTCATCTAGGGCACATGATGAATCAAGTTCTCAAAGTCGAAACCACACAAATGGCACATCATAATTCTATCACAAACACCACCAAACTGAATCCAATTAGAAAAAAAAATAGCTAGAACAGAAATTAACAAACTAATTAAGTCGCACAGTAGCGGAAAAATAGCCCAAAATTATACTCATCGGACCAAAAATGAGTGTATTTATATATTAGTATCATAATTTTTACCATTAATATGCATTTGCACAAAAAATGAGTGACAAATTTGAATAAAGTGACTAAAACTACCTCAAGTTATTTTGATTTATAGGTCCAGCCTGTCATTTAAAACATATTAACCCAAAGATGATATTCATTTGGTGTGTAAATGAGCCAAAATTCATTTTATTCAAAGTTGAAAATCATAATGTTTTGGCTCAATTGGGCAGTAAGTAAAAATAAGATTTGAGTAAATCACTTCAAATACTACTATAAAAAGGCATTTTCGTTAATATTGGTTATTTCACCCAGTTAAAACAATACTGTGGTAAAGATTTGGTAGAACATATCCACCCAAACTAGTGATGAAAATAGGTTTTTCTGGTATATTTTGTGCTATTTAAATTGAATCTGACCTTCATTTTTGGCGCAAATACGCTGTTATGGAGCCCCTCTCTCCTGGGGGCTTTGAAGAAGAGGGAAATTGTGGGCTAAAAAGGCAGGAATCAATTGAAACAGCATGAAATATACCAGAAAAACCTATTTTTGTCAGTAATATTCATAGCAAAAGTAACCTAACCTAACAGTTGTCAAGAGTATACATTTAAACTAACAAAAATAACATAACTCAACCTAACCAGTTTGTCAAGGGCATACAGATCTATAGAAGCTAAGGCTAACAAAGACCCTAAGATCCACTCTAAGGTTAGCCTGAGAGAAAGAAGAGAGTAGGGGTTAAGTAAGTAGCACTTATTTAGGAGAGAGAGGAGGAGGGAGAGGGAGACTCAGACTCGCTATCATCATACCCCAGCCACTGCCAACAAGTTGGAAAAATAGTCAAGGAGAATAGGAAAGGGGTGAAAGATGAAAAGAAGTGAAATAAGAGTGCTTACAAACCATGCAAATGCTGTCATACCATGCAAACTACAGACATGCAAGTAAAGAGAATGAGGGGGGGGAAAAAAAGGTCGCTATGAAGAGTATAAAAAAATTGGGTTAGTTTACACTATGAGCTACATCTAAGTTCGTGTTAGTCTAATTTTTTTTTAATATAATTTTATTGCAGGCATATTACATGGTGGCATGTCACAAGCTGGCATTAATCAACAGACTGAAACCTCAACCATTACCCCCAGAGCTCGTGTTGCTAATTGTTTTATTTTAAACGATGTTAAAATTTTTAAAATGCTTATTTAAATATTTTTTAAACATATTAATGCTGGTAGAGTTCATGACAGATGCGGGAAGATTATTTCATTTGTCAATTATAGTTGGCCCCTGTTGTTCGTGATTAATTGGTACTGATAAAAATGTCATGAATTTTGAAATTGCAAATAATGAGATCTATTTTCATTGTAAAATGGCTAATTGGTTCCAAAAGCTCAAGGATGGTAGTGTAAAATATCCTTAAAACGCTAAAAAATTTATTTTAATAAGACATCTTGGCCTTCTCTTTAATAAAAGCAGAACTTATAGTCTCCCAACTTTTCTTTCTCACAATTCCAGGTCAAAAACTGTTTCTCCATTTGTACTAGAAAATTATCATGAGTTCTTAAAGCTGGCTACAGTTGACATGATAGTTAAATTCCTGGGCAATTTCATTGGTGCATGCTCCTTCCTTACTACATTCAATAACTTAACTTTTGTTTGTAAATCAGAAAATGTTCTTGATCTTTTAGAACTAGACTTATCATCATTGCTAAATTTTCTTTTAGGAGTTATTAATATTATTACCCTGAAATAAAAAAGATATTGAATAATTTTGTAAAACTGCACAGAATATAGATACTAAAGCAATATGTATTGTTAAACAATGATTCACATCAAACACTAATAAAAACCAATAACATTACTGTAATATTACATAAACAATGATATTTTACATGAATAAAACTTTTTACTGTATGTAATATAAAGCAATATTATTACATAAATAATTATGTAAAGCAATATTTTATAAACAACTAAATAACACACTAAATATAGTACACTGGCATTGAAGAGTATGAAATGACACAACCTCACTCAGTGAAAAAGACAGCATGACTGAGCCTGCATGGGCAGCATTGCAGATGCCACATGACAAAGTCATGAGTTTGTGGAGTCAGTTACAAATTTACTGAAACATGGTAGTAAAATGGGTCATCACAAATTTACAAAATTGTGAACAGCAAGCCTCACAAACAATGAGGGCCCACTGTACTTTGCTAAAACCTTTTTTATGTTTAATGTTAATGAAACATCTGCCACGTAATTTAAATCTGATACTACGAGTATTTCTATTATCAAAATTGAAGAGTTTGTCAAAATTTACGTTATTGATTTTGTTAATGATTTTGAAAACTTCAATAAGCTCGCCCCTTAATCTCCTAGTTTTGAGTTGAATGCAAGTCTAACTCTTTAATCCTATCTTCGTAAGACTTGTGTAATGATGGAATTAATTTCATGGAGCATCGCTGAGCACTTTCCAACCTATCAATATCCTCATGCAAATACAGGTACCAAAACCGAATGGCATATTCTAAGTGAGGCCTGACTAGGGATTTGTAAAGGGACAATATAATATTCTTTGATTTAAATTTGAAATTATGCGCTATGAAGCCTAACATCCTATTACCTTTTGTGCAAGACTCCAGGTACTGGTTCCTAACTTTTAAATCCTTAGATACACGTATGCTTAAATCTATTTCCTCATCAATGCTCACTAACTATCATCCATTGTGTATGTGTAATTGTTGTTACGAGAACCTATATACAAAACTTTACATTTGTCTATGTTAAATTGCATCTGCCACTTATCCATCTACTCCATGATCCCATGTACATCATCTTGGAGCCTATTTCTATCATCCATGTTAAGAGCTTTACCTCCTATTTTAGTATCATCCACGAATTTTGACATGTTACTGGTCAAGCCTGTCTATGTCATTAATGTAGATTACAAATAGCAATGGGCCTAACACTGAGGGACACTGCTACCTACATCCAGCCACCCTGATTCCCTACCATTAACAGTGACCCTCTGTTTCCTAGCATGAAGCCATTCCTCTAACCAGTTAGTTACCTGACTATATATACTGTGCGCTTTAACCTTTGCAATTAATCTTCTATGGGGAACTGTATCAAACACTTTTTTAAAGTCTAAATAAATAACATCAGCTGCTCTATGCCTATCATATTTACACACTACAGGTGACCCTCGGTATACACAGGGGTTAGGTTCCTGAAAATGCCAGTGTAAACGGAAACCGTGCATATGGAGACTAATACCTTATGGGGAAAAAAATACAATCAATCCCTAGACCAATTGACCCCCCTCCCTATGAGCAACTATATTTCCTCATACATCATTAAAACATGTACAGAAATGCCAAAACACATACTATACATACCTGTATATTTATATATTAACTGCACATGATGATATTACTGCAGTAACAAGAAAAAAAATGGTTTAACTTACAAATAAAGGTAGGCAGATTGGGTAGAGTTGCTGCAGATGATGTTTACTGGTGAGTGTTGTTATTTATTGTGATTATTTGTTGATTTATTTTTTTAATTGTAGTACTAATAAAGTATAAAAATACATTGTAAAGAAGTTAAAATCATTAGAGATGCATATATTTAACATAATGATTAATTAAAATATTGGATAACATCCTTTGTGATATATAATTTGTAAATTTGCAAAATTGGTAATAGAATCCTCGCCACAATTAGGGTAGGGAGGGGAGGGGTATACAGAGGGTCACCTGTATTTCATTATAAAACTCTAATCATATATTATTATTAATAATTGGGACAGTATAGTTGTTGGAGACTTTAACTGCCCTAATGTTAATTATGAGACTTTTACTGGTAATGATGAGGGTTTGAGATCGATTGAATTCATGGAAGATAATTTTTTACGACAGATGGTTACCAAACCAATGCGCAGTGACTATTTTAGAGATGGTGTTGACGAATGGCAAAAATATAGTCGAAGGTTTAGAAAGAGGTGAAAGTTTAGGATGTAGTGATCATCAAATTATTAGGTTTAAGCTATTGATAGAAAACACTAAGAATAGTAATGTAATAGAAGTCCCTGATTTTTATAGGACAAATTTTGATAGTTTTGTGGATAGGATGAGAGTAGTGAACTGGGATAACTTATTTATGGGTAATGACGCAAATTTGCATTGGGAGGTGTTTAAAGATAGTTTCTTGAATATTGAAAGGGAGTTTATTCCTCGTAGGCCCAAGTGGTGGACTAGGGAAATAGGCGAGTTCATAAATGAGTGTAACAGAGCGTATAGACTTAAAAAGTGCAGTGGCACGGTAGCTAATGTCAATAGATATATCGAGCTTTGATGTCATGTTAAAAGATCAGTTTGGAATACTAAGCATAATTTAGAGATACTTGTAGCTGCGGATAGTAAACATAAGTTCCCCAAAAAGTTTTTTGATTACGTGAATAATTGTAAGCTGATAAAAGATAATATAGCCCTCTTGTGGATGCTAATGACGTTTTGGCTTCTGATGCTCAGGTGATGCGGGTATTTTAAACTTTTTTCTGATAGTTTTTACCGTAGAAGACGTCAATAATGTCCCTGACATGGATGATATCGTTCCATTTAGCAGCGAGACTCTTGGATGAAATAACTGTTTACGAGGGTGAGATTGCACATTATATCGATAGGCTAAAAGTTAGCAAGGCTCCAGGCACTGACGTATTTTATCCTAGACATCTGAAAGATGTTATTGTAGGCCCCTTAATGAAGATTTTTAATCAGTTACTTGAAACTGGGATTATTCCTGAAGACTTCAAATTAGCTAAAGTGGGGGTTTTCCATACTTCACTTTAGCGACCACATGCTACCTCCAAAGCGTACATTAATGTGAGGGTCTACTGTATTGTCCATTGGTTTTACTTAGGTTAATGGTACTCTCAGATAACTGGAAAATTTAGACAATTGGAATGGCCTAATCCTTGAGCTTGCCAGATAATGAAGGTTTTATTGTACTTTTGTATTTTTTAAGAAAAAAGTAATTTAAATTAGTTTATTTTAAAATGTGTACTTTTCATTACTGTGAATTTTCTTTAAATTAATTATAATTTTTATCCAGAATATCGTGGAACTCTGAACAAGAATATTGCATGTTGGCTTTTATATTGACTATAGCTGCTCATGTTTCAATTATAATTTTTGATTTTTCATCACTCCAAATGTTGTTTATGAGCAAAAAGATTTTCTTCACACTAGCATTTGTTACCTAGTAGACACGTGAAAATTCAACTAAGATTTCCAGTTTTCATTGGCATAGCCTTTTTACATTTTTCAAAAAATTCTATCTTTTTCAGTTTCAACTTCACCAGAATTCCATTCATTAAATTTTATCATCACAATAAGTATTCAGCTGATTTATTTCATCAAATAGATCATCATCATCATCACAATAAATATTCAGCCAATTTATTTCATCAAATAGATTATTATCAGTGTTAAACTTTTCTTTTATGTAGAAAGCTGAATTTTGTACATGCTTAAAATTTATGTTTTCCTTCAAAGTTATTTAAAGAAAGTACTTTTAACTTTTTAAAGGTCTCAGTTCACTAAGTAATTAATGTAATCTAAATTGGCTTTGTAAAACAGTTATTTGTTCCCTAACTTTTTTCATTACTATATTCCTGGATTGGATTCTAATTTCATTGGGATTGTTTTTATAATTAAGGGAACAAAATTAGATTGGAGTCTTTGAAATAATTTGTTTTTTAAATTATGCAAAATCAGTTTTTACCCGATTCACGCAAATTTTATTTTATATCACAACGGTCAGATACAATTTTATATTGTTGTGGTTTGATGCATCTGACATTAGTGTCAAGAATTTAGCTTTTTTTTAAGTTGTCAGTTACCGTATTTCTTCTTGTATGAATTTACTAAGCACATTTACACGGATAGCCTCTCATTTAGTTCTGTAATAACTAAATTTCTTTTCAAAGAGTGTTTGGATGACTTTAGTTGTGCAGTTCATACTGTGGAAGCTATGGTTATGTTGAATGGTGTGATATACCAAAAGTCTCTCTGCTATAGGCAATTTATGCTCATCATTTTCAAATTTACTACTAAGAAAGTTAAGGATTTGGGGAAAAACATGTTGCATTGAGGGATTTTTTGTGCCTATCCATTCTGTCATGTTTTGCAATACATGGAGCTCCTGAAGCAATTAGCGATTCAGCAGCATCCTGCTTGTCTTTGATGATATGACTGAAGCATTTGGTAACTTCACTGGAATAAATTGTCTTGTTTTTGGGTCTGACATTTTGAAATTCAATAAAATAAATAGTAAAACTGTATTACTAATTTTACAGTAAATACTTGATAAGTCAGACTATATAGGGCTCTAGCCAGTCTGACTCATCGCGAATTATCTTAATTATCCCCCCCCACCCCTATTTACCCCTAAAGAGGCATAAATACTCTAACCTTTTAAGTTTGATTAGTGAGAGTCTAATCAAACGAGCAACTAAGATGATTCCGTCGCTTAGGTCAAAGTTGTACGAGGATAGGCTTGAGTTAAAATTGACAACACTCAAGTATAGGAGGCAAAGGGGTTATCAAATCCAGGTTTTCAAAATTATGAATGGGTTCGATAATGTAGATAGAGATAGCTTTTTCGAAATATCTCAATATAATAGGACTAGAAATAACGGGTGTAAGTTGACAAGTAGAAGGTTCGAGACAGCAGTTGCCAAAAACTTTTTTACGCATAGAATAGTAAATAGCTGGAATAGTTTGCTGGTAGAAGTAATTAGTAGCACATCCATAAACATGTTTAAAAATCGATTAGATGCATATGTTGATAGAATGGGTATAGTTTAAGGTAGTAAAATTAAAACTTTGTGGTGATAGATCCCACAGCTCAACACAAGAGTTGTGGGATATAGATCCCACAGCTCAACACAAAGAGTTGTGGGATATAGGGAGACAGCATCTTGGGTTAGAGGATACTTTCTGTCCTTAACACCCCATTTAAAGAGATTCCTCTGCCGAGTGGTGCCCCCCAGAGTACTGTGAGGTATTGAAAAACTCATGATCTTCACTTGCCCCACAAACACCTTTAAATGGGAGACCCAAAATGGGTGCACACACATTTCTACATTACTGTACAGTCTTTACAGCCATACCCACACTTTTCCTCCTAATGTATATGGTTGTAAATTTTGACTCGGTCCGCAATCGATATGGACCGTGACTTATTTTTCGTTGGCAAGGTACTAGTATTGTCGGATACCATAATGAAATTGACTGGATTCTTTGGATCTGATATATTTGCATGTCGGTTATAAATAGATATAGAGTGTAACATATTTGTGGATAGTAGTCTATTATGACTTGATCCTCTGGATCCAGAGATTCTATCTTTAGTTTTAAATTGATAATTATTTAGTTTTGTAAAAATTGGTCGTTGCCAATGTACAGGCAGTTTTTGCATAAATTTCTTATGTTCTTGTGGTTCGGAACCCACGTAAAATTGTAGGTCCCCTCCGCCACCACGGAGGACATACACAATTACGAACACAGTTAGGTAGACCAGCCATGAGTGGATCCTAGGGTCTTTGTTGGTCTGAAACATTATAACATAACAATGTTCAAAATAAACATTAAAAAACAATAAAACTGTTTGTTTGTTTCACTTACTGTTGCTAGGATTATTTTGAGTGAAAAACACAAGAAATTTTATTGTTTACTTTTTTGTACAATACAGTATTCAAAAAACACTTCACTTAGTAAAAGAAACAAAATAATAATGGCACTTGACATAGGAAATAAAACGCTTCTCTCCGTAAAATAAACAAAAGAATAATAGCACTTGACAGAGGATGAGTCCAACTCATCCCAAAGTCTGACTAATCGAGTATTTACTGTATTTATTAAAGTTAGCTATTTTATTATTTAATCATGGTTTTGGGAAGTTCTAAAATGTTCCTAATTACAACTTGGAAGGAAAATGCACAGCCTATTCATGGAAAGAAACCATGAATTTAAGCATTACAGCCATTAGAGTAATTATTCCCTGATTTATGTGGTAGATACATTCCTGAACCTTCTGCAAAATTGGGGGAACTATAACGTATAAGTCAACGTGCTAAGTACAGGCCCTCCCCAACCCCAAGACACCACAAAAATGAAATAAAATATATTAATAATAAGGATGCAATGGGTAGCGCTTTTACCAGGTAATTGGGTATGGGTGCCTGAAGTGTAATACCTGATCGGGTATTGAAGATGTCCCAAAATTTGTTGGTTGCGTACTGCGACTTATTAACTGTGTGCAGTTCAAGAACTTGGCTTTACTATTCTCTAATTTATCAATGACAAAATAGTCCCAAACCATACTATGATTTGCCATTTTGAATGTGTTGTTAAAAAATATACAAAAAGTATATAAAGAAAACCTGCAAAACAATAAAATTAAATTAGAATTTGGTTTTTACTACCCATACCCAATTTTTTAGCAATTACCCAATTGGGTCGGGTATCATCAAGTAGTACATTACCTAATCGGGTTGGGTACCCGTGACATCCCTAATTAATAATAATATGCCAGAAAAATAATGAGTAAATACATAAACTTGTCTGTAAAAATTAGTAATAATGTGTAATAAAAAAAAAAAAAAACTTGCCATTAGGGTCTCTTGGAGCTGGCTTCTTAACCACCAGTGCCTCTTTATTTATAAAAAAAAATTAATATTTTTTGGACAGCATTAATCCAAAACCATGTAAATGGGGGGTCCGTAAATCAGGGAGTTACTATACAGTAACAAGTTCAGACATGGTAAGAATACACAAATACTTTTCATTTACACAAATCCAAATATGGATACAAAAATAATAGTCAACTTGAATGTAAGTATGGACACACAAAATGTAAGCTTTCATGAATGCATCTGTGAATCTTGCGATGATTTTAAGGCTACTCAATAAAAAAGACCTACCTTTAAATATCCTGAGATGTTTTTCCACTTGTGGATGGTGAATGCAATTCTTTCATAGGGCTTTACATGCCCCCTTTTCCCCTCCCCATCTCAAGGTGTTGCATACTCCAGAATTGTAGAATGAAAAAAAACCTGCACACAAAACCAATGATGATTTAACTGCCATAAGAATAAAGTTTTATATTATCAAAATAATGTTTTTGTCTTGAATATAATCTTTGTGGCTTTTTCAAGAAAACTGCTTTACTTGTTATACAATAAACACACACACTCATCATTGGATAAGGTAAATCTCACCACAAAGAGAAAAATCACTGCGAGCACTTGGCAATAAGTGTAAAAAATTTTTTGTCAATGAAACTGAACAAAAAGAAATTATTCATGATTTCATAAGTTACTTCCAAAATAATGATGCATGCACACCTTCCAGATGCACAACAATAATGCTTTTTGGTATGTGTATATATACACTGTACAGTGTTTTTGAAAATGTCTGAAAAGGATATATAATTACTTTTATAAAAATATGTAACTGTAATATATATATATATCTGTAAAAGCTTGCAAAATTACAGTACATTATAGGACAAAGAGCAAAAAAGCAGGACATTGCAGTACTCCATATTTTTTTCATAGGACAAACTTGCAAAAAGCAGGACTGCCCTGCCAAATGCAGTACACCTGGTCACCCTAGTTTAGGCCAAGTTTAAGATAAGTTATGACCCAAGTGTGACTGTTTTTAAATTATAGAGGAGAGTTATCACAGGCTGTCATACAAAAACTGAGAAAAATCTCTCCAAATTTTACCTAAAATGGTGGTGTAATCAATTTATTTGAATATGGTGCAAGATAGTACCTTGATTACTGCAATTAGAATTAATGTAACTGGATCAATTGTATAAAATACTTTTCTTTATATATACTGTAGGTAAGTGACCAGCCAGATGTGTATGAAACAAGTGAACTTCCTGAAAGTGAACAGGATTTTCTTGATACAGAGATTGGGGACTCTAATCCAGCTTTTGAAGTTCTCCATATATCAGGGCCTGAAGCTTATGAAAAGTTTAAAGGAAAATCTCTCAATGCCTCAGATGTTGACTTCTCTGATCGTATCTCCAGAAGGAGTCGTTCTGGGTATTTATCGAAGTAAGTAGCTAACAGGACTCTAAATATTTCTATCTAATGTGTATCTATAGTAGTGGTACCACTTTTCTAGATTTAATTACACCCCATAATTAGCTAGGCATGAGCTCTCTCAATATTCCAGTCAGTGTCATCAAAAGATTGCACAGATCATATTGTAACAGGTGAACTGCACTTAGGGTCTAGTTAGGTAGACATATGGAACCTAAAACATTTTTTATTAACATAGTAAAAGAGAGTGTGTGGCAAGAATTAAATTTGAAATTAATTTTTTTAACAAAACAGCAGACCTATTGAGTGGAGCATTGGTGAAGATGATGATGAAGAAACTGTTGTCCAGAAATATCAACGATTGCAGTGTGAAATCAACCACCTCCAACAAGAAGTACAACAATTACAAGTAATAAAAATCTTTTCTTAAGTTCTGTATTTTACAGCCTATTACAAAGACAGTAGTTTTGACATCTTCATTAATGAAAGCTTGAAAAATAAGCCTTTCATTGCCAAGTGAAATAGCTTAATGGGATAAGCAACTTCAATAGGCCCGAGAGGGTTCATGTTGCCTGAATGTTCTTGTCATTATTCGTAGCTTAGGAAACATCTCTTATAATTTGCTGCACATTCCTTGATGCCTTAGTTAAAGTTGTATATCAAAATAGATGATATAGGTATAGCTAAAACTTGCTTATGTTTAGACTTGTAACTGAGGGGGATTTACAGTAACCTCGATACAGATTAATTCACAAATTTGGAAGGGGCTGGGCTATGCTAAATTAATGAGTACCTCCCTTTTTAATGACTTTATGGAAAGCACCATTCAAGCCCTCTTGGTGTCCGAAACACTTATCACGCCTTCTCAGTTCGATGGCAGTAAAGTTGTTAGTTTAATTTAAGTTTGGTTATTTAATTTTTTATAAAACTCTGTACCTTGCTTATACAGAGATATGCACATGCGCATGTGCTCCTAATTCAGGAAGCATCGTGTGCCACTCCATCTCATAACTTGGTGGAGTGTGTGAAACTGAATGACATTAACATCTGCTGCTTGTCTGTTGCAGGGAACCATCAAACATGGAGAAGGAAATGTTTCTGTAGTAGAATTGAGTAAGAATGTCGATGAGCTTCACTCAACGCTCCTCAATCTGAATTTGGAAGAGACTCTTGGTAAAGATGTTATGTCCTCCATTGCCGAACCAGAGGTTGCCCTTCACAAGTGAGTTACAATACATCTTCCTCATTCCAGTTTGGGCCAATCTCCAATGTTCACTTCAGTGCTTGATATTTTCCATTTCATTCCATTTTTTCTCTGTGCCAACACAATTTAGTGATGAATTTCGATTTTGAGCTGTCTCTGCATGTTAAATGGATCCTATTGAAGTGGATTCACTGTTCACTTAAGGCCATTGGTCTTTAACTCTCAATAAGGCTTCCTATTGACATGAGGCCATTGGGTAAAAAGGGTAACATCCAGATTCCCTATTTGCTCACACAGTAGAGGTGAACTCCCGAGAGTGTTACTCGAACTCGGGTATTCATGGGCCATGTGGCTGGCCCAATCTCCAACTGCGGTGATGGAAGTGTTTTGGGAGTCCCGAATTGTTAACTTGTTTCACAAAACTATTAAACAATGACAATGTTTCAATCTTTTCCTTTTTTTTGAACAATCGTAGAATGAGTGTGTTCAGGTGATTCTAAATGTCAAAAATGCCTTTGATACTTTTCTTTTTATATTACCTTTTCATCTTACATTTTAGATTGAATTTTACAACATTGTTCCTCAAGAGTGAAACATCGATGCAGTTTTATGGTTTATTTTAAATAAATAGTCATTTAATTATCAAGTATCTACACCTCATTTTTTTACTTGACACCATTTTGCCTTAAAATGGTCATAACTCAAATTTCATCATTACACTGGAATGGATTACGAGGAGTTAAAGGTTGTGTTTATAGTCGCGAATAAAAGTGTAAAATCAGGGTTCATATATTCATAGTATTTGCAGTGGCACTCGTAAGTATTTGTACAGAGAAATATTTCCTTTGTATTCATCCTTATCTTTCGTACCATGTATAGGATACATATGGAAAGTTTACTGTTCGTTTGGAAAAATTTAACAAATAAGAAAATTAGTTTAACCCCAACAAATAATGTAAAATGTCAAAGAATGCGTGCGTTGATATATCTCCACACGAAGGTTAAGCTGGGGGCTTATGTACATTTATTTACAAAATTATTTAATACATTGTGTCCACCTTAGGCTTGAAGAATTTAATTTTTATCAGTAGTTGGTTGTTTATTGATTAGAGACTTGGCAATTCTGAATTCTAGAATTTTCTCTGAATTTTCATGGAAGATGAATGACTGTACAAGCCATTAGTAAGCAGTGGATCATCGTAATAATGAGCGAGAGTCTACAGGCCTTGAGAGAGTCTACAGGCCTTGAGAGAGTCTACAGGCCTTGAGAGAGTCTACAGGCCTTGAGAGAGTCTACAGGCCTTGAGAGAGTCTACAGGCCTTGAGAGAGTCTACAGGCCTTGAGAGAGTCTACAGGCCTTGAGAGAGTCTACAGGCCTTGAGAGAGTCTACAGGCCTTGAGAGAGTCTACAGGCCTTGAGAGAGTCTACAGGCCTTGAGAGAGTCTACAGGCCTTGAGAGAGTCTACAGGCCTTGAGAGAGTCTACAGGCCTTGAGAGAGTCTACAGGCCTTGAGAGAGTCTACAGGCCTTGAGAGAGCAAAACTTATCACTCGTGGGTTAAAATTCATTCAGAAAAAGAGAAAGGAGGACATCATCATCATCCACTAGCCACTGCTGACAAGTTGGAAAGATAGTCAAAGAAAATACTTCCAGCTGTTGCAGACTAATCCTCCACTCTGTAGGGAGGTAGAGGATGCAGCCCACTCTGCCAGAAAGGGGTGGAAGATGGAAAGAAGTAAAATAAGAATGCATTACAAACCATGCAACACACTTAACTCAAACACTATCATACCATGCAAACTACAGACATGCAAATAAGGAGAGAAAAAAAAGAATAACAAGTGGGTTAGTTTATGCTACAAGCCTACATCTTAGTTTTTTTTTTCCCTGGCATGTCACAAGCTGGCATTAGTCGTCAACAGACTCATCCCCAATCACCACCCCCAGAGCTCCTGCTACTAATTGTTTTATGATTATATTAACGTTAATATTTTTAAAATGCCTATCTAAATGGTTCTTAAACACACTAACGCTGGTAGAGTTCACAACTGACGCGGGAAGATTATTCCATTTATCAATTACTTTAAACGTAAAGAAGTTTTTAGCGATATTAGTAGTGAAACTTCTGCCATGCAACTTAAATCCATTATTACGAGTATTGCTATTATCGAAAGTGAACAGTTTATCAAAATTTAAGTTATTGATTTTATTAACGATTTTGAAAACTTTAATAAGCTCCCCCCTTAATCTCGTAGTTTCAAGTGAATGAAAGTATAACTCTTTAATCCTATCTTCATAAGGCTTGTTGCACAATGACAGAATTAGTTTTGTGGCACGACGCTGAACCCTTTCTAACCTATGAATATCCTCACGCAAATAGGGCACCAAAACTGAATGGCATATTCTAAATGAGGCCTGACTAGGGACTTGTAAAAGGGTAATATTATAATATTTGATTTAAATTCAAAATTACGTGCTATGAAGCCTAACATCCTATTAGCTTTTGTGCAAGACTCCAGGCACTGGTTCGTAACTTTTAAATCCTTAGATACGTGTATGCCTAAATCTACTTCCTCATCAACGCTCACTAACTCTAAAATTCATCGTGTACGTGTAATTATTGTTATGAGAACCTATATGCAAAACTTTACATTTGTCAACCTTAAATTGCATCTGCCACTTATTCATCTACTTCATAATCCTATTTACAGTGTCTTGGAGCCTATTTCTATCGTCTTCGTTAACAACCTTACTGCCTATTTTAGTATCATCCGCGAATTTTGACACATTACTAGTCAATCCTACATCTATGTCGTTAATGTAAATTAAGAATAGCAATGGGCCTAACGCTGAACCCTGTGGGACACCGCTACCTACATCCAACCACCCTGATTCACTACCATTAACAACGACCCTCTGTCTCCTAGCACGAAGCCATTCCTCTAACCAGTTAGCTACCTGACTGCGTCTACCCATCTTAAGAGATCTGTTTTGCTGCACATGAATCTGGAAAGAGTTATAGGAAGATGGGGGAACAACTTCGAATTCAATTTACGACGGTTGCTTCAGTTATAAAGAAATGGAAAGGTTTTGGAACAATCAAAATGTACCAAGGTGTGGATGACCTTGCAAGATTTCAGAATGTACAGCTAGACGGATTGAAAGAATGGCTGCTGGGAATCCACGAGTGACTGCAGGTGATATTTGCCAAACATTAAGACTAACATTGATGTCCATCCCTCTGATGTACATCGTACATTGAGAAAGAATGGTCTGCATGGAAGACTCGCACAAAGCTCGTTTAAAGTACGCCAAGGATCATGAAAATGATGGATTTACATTCTGGAAGAAAGTTTTGTGGGCAGACGAGACCAAAATTGAATTATTTGGGAACGACGAGCAACAGTATGTTTGGCGAAAATCAAATACTACATTTGAGGGGGAGGGGAGCCTTATGGTCAAACATGTGGTGGTGGTTTGCTGCTTTGGGATGCTTTAGTGCAGTGGTGCACAAACTTTTTTGATGTGAGGGCCAAGCGAAGAAAATAACTAAATGTATTAGCCTACTTACTTTACATAAGTCATAAATTGGGTCACTTTTATATTCTAACTTTCATTGAATTGAAAAGACCCGTGGGGGACACATTTGGCCCGCGGGCCAGGGTTTGTGCATCACTGCTTTAGTGCTTCTAGTCCAGGAAAGTTTGTCATCAATGCAATCTTGAATTCAAAGAAATATCAGGAAATTTTAGAAGAAAATGTATTCCCTTCAGTTTGGGCGTTACGAATGTGTCGCAATTGGGTACTGCAACAAAATAATTACTCAAAACATAAAAGTAAGAACACCATGAAATGACTTCAACAAAAGAATTTCAAGCTTCTCGAGTGATCCAGTCAAAACCCAGATCTCAATTTAACCGAGAATTTAGTTTTATTTGAATGAAGGTGTCCGCGAGAGAAACCCTTCGAATCTGTATGAATTGCATTAATAATTTTTGAATAAAATTTCTACCGAGAGATGTCGAAACCTTGTAGAAAAATATCCAAACGAGTCACTGAAGTCATTCAAGCAAAAGGTGGACACAAAGTATTAAATTTCGTAAGTAAATGTACGAAAACTTGTACATTTTAGGACGGAAGGGTCGGGGTATGTCAGAATTTGCATACCTAATACCCAGCTGTCTGTCTCTATAAATATATATGCTCCCATTAACTCGGTCTGATTCTGAGTAATGAGGCTCTACGTTTGCTCCTAGCTCTTTGGTAGAGCTGGCCATTGTTATTGTTTGGGCTCGGGTGACTCATGGGGGTCCTTTCGCTCCTATGCAGTGCATAAACGATGTTACTTTGTATGTATATATACACAGGGTGAGTCATGACGAAATGTCATAACTTCGGGAGCTTATAGCTGAGGTCATCCCAGTAAAATTCAGAGCTGGGCACTTCCGCAATTGTGGAAGTGTTTTTCATTTGCGTTTGCGGCAAAGTCATCGCAAATTAGTGAATTTGCGTTTGCTGAAGTGATTTTGAGTTTGCGGATTTGCAATCGCAATCGCAAATCAAAAGCAAACGCAAATTCACTAATTTGCGGTTTGCGGAAGTGTTTGCGGAAGTGCCCAGCTCTGTCCAGGACCCAGTTACAAACTTCATATGAACATTCGTTTTTTCTTATTTTTAACCATAACCGTTAAGAATCGGACCTATGTTCATATGAAGTTTTTGACTGGGAATAACCTCGGCTATAAGCTCCCGAAGTTATGACATTTTGTCGTGACTCACCGTGTGTGTGTGTGTGTGTATATATATATAATTTTTTTTTTTTTTTTAGTTCAGGAAGAACCGATTCGCCTCTATTTAAAGGGCATATCTCAGCGGAAAAACAAAGAAAAAGTGAGAGGAAAGACAGAGGAAAAAGAAAGGGTGGAGGGGATAGTCGAAGTGGAAAAAGACCAAGGACTGCAGGGTCGAGCCCCATCATCCTTGGGTGCTAGGGCTGGGAGGGCGCACGTGAAACCTCCAGGAACAAGCACGTACAAACGAGCACAAAGAGCACTCAAGAGCACGAGCTTAGAACCCCCTTGCGGGGATATATATATAATATATATGTATGTATGTATTCGTATATACACAATATAATATAATATAATATTCATATAATTTACTTATGAACTTTTTTTTTTAAGAAAATTGGTGAACTTGTTAGAAAACTTCAAGAAAACGGGTTTGGTCTCTGAGAAGAAAGAGAAAACGGGTTCTCCTTCCAAGGCGGGGCCTGGCATTACTTACGAACTCTATTACGCCCCAGAACACGCCAAATTGAACCAGATGGCGAGGGCGTCTCGCCTCGAAAAGAGATTAGATGGACTAGAAACGTTGATCGGGAATAATCCAGATAAAATGGTATGTAGCGATTATCCAAATTTGGATTTGATCACTTGAAATATCGATGATCCATTTGGATCTAATATATTCTAAGTCTATCCACCGAACATCATCAAATGAGGGTTTTGCGCATGCGTCGTCTGTTGCAGCCAGATAAACTCGGGATAATTTTGAAGCATAAAACCATTGGCTCCCTTTTCAAATCTTCATCCATTGTGTATTTCTATAAATGTGACTGCTGTATAAGGTCTTATATTGGCAAAGCAAATCGTCATTTAAAAGCAAGGTTTTCTTCAGAATATCTTGGTTATCCATTAGCTAATCCCCTCCCCCCACGCGACCACACAAGGCTACGTCGTTGCCAATGTCATAACACTTCTTCCAGGTGATCAACGAAGTTAGGCGACATTGGGTTGGATGGGACACTGCCCTCCGAGTCTAGACGATGTAGCGACCCTCAGATAGTTCGGATTCCACGTTAATGCTGTAGTAGGTTTTCGTCATATGACCTTCATCGATGTTGCGAAGGAAGTTAAACCACTCCATTACATTAACCAACCACACAATTTTACCCTCTTGCGCGCTCTCAATTCGACCTGGAATTGAAGATGATTGAGAGACACACTCTAATTTATAAACTTTAACCTCCCTTATAGGCCCCCATAGACGGTCAATTGTGATTGTGCAAGCGTTGTTGTTTCCCATACACTCGTAAGGAGATTGCGCAATCTTCAGTTATTCTCGGTGGCAAGGCTGGACAACAACACGAGTGAAGCTGCGTGTGCCATGGCTGCTAGTGCAAGACTGAACGTAATTGTGCAATCATTGCCATACACCGTCATGCATGATTGCGCAAACGTCATGATTGACGAAAAATATCTGACAGTGTTTGATATCCTTCAATCATTTGCGCAAGCCTTCAATCATAAACATACACGAACAAAATGATTGTCAATCATGATTGACCATCTGTGGGGGGGCCTTTTAAACATAGGCTGCCCCTCGTTTGCTTAATGAACAGTTTTACGCCTACCACATTGTTACACACAGTATTAATGTCTGACACCTGATTGGTTGTTTTTATTAAGGCCTAACATTAATTAATATAAAATCCTTTAAATTTTTACACTCGGGTTGGATATTTTGCTTTGTTTTTATAACATTTGGCAAGTTTGTTTGTTCTTATATATATATAGTAATAAATTGGATAGAAGAGTGGTTGCGAGGTAGGAAACAGAGGGTGGTCGTTGATGGAGCGGAGTCGTGTTGGGCTAATGTAGCGAGTGGCGTTCCTCAGGCTTCTGTATTGTGCCCCTTGCTTTTTCTTATTTATTAACGATTTAGATGTCGGCCTAGTCAGTACAGTTTCAAAGTTTGCGGATGACACGAAGCTGGGTGGTAGGGCGATTAATGATGAAGATAGAGGTAAAATCCAGGAAGATCTGAATAAAATCCTTGATTGGTCAGTCACATGACAAATGAGATTTAACGTCGATAAGTGCAAAATTTTACATATAGGTTCGCGTAACGGTAATTTTGCGTGTAGTATGTCAGGGAAAGAGTTAACAAGCGTAGAGCAGGAAAAATTTAGGAGTTATAGTCACTGGTGACTTAAAAGTAGCGAAACAAAGTACAGCAGTGGTCAATAAAGCGAACAAAGTGTTAGGTTTTATAGCTCGGAATTTTGAGTACAAATCGCGCGATATTATAGTTCCTCTTTATAAATCATTAGTTAGACCCCATTTGGAGTACGCGATCCAATTTTGGAATCCGCATATGTGCAAAGATATAGACAAACTCGAAAGAGTTCAAAGACGAGCAACTAAGATGATTCCGTCGCTTACGGCAAAGTCGTACGAGGAGAGGCTTAAGATGTTAAAATTGACTACACTCGAGACTCGGAGGCTAAAGGGTGATCTAATCCAGGTTTTCAAAATTATGAATGGGTTTGATAACGTAGATAGAGATAGCTTTCTCGAAATATCTCATATAATAGGACTAGAATAACGGGTGTAAGTTTCAAGTAGAAGGTTCGAGACAACAGTTGCCAAAAACTTTTTTACGCATAGAATAGTAAATAGGTGGAATAGTTCGCCGATAGAAGTAATTAGTAGCACGTCTATAAACATGTTTAAAAATCGATTAGACGCATATGTTGATAGATTGGGTATAGTTTAAGGTAGTAAAATTAAGGCTTTGTGGTGATAGATCCCACAGCTCAACACAAGTGTTGTGGGATATAGGGAGGCAGCATCTTGGGTTAGGGGATACTCTGTCCTTACACACCCCATTTAAAGAGATTCCTCTGCCGAGCGGTGCCCCCCATAGTACTGTGAGGTATTGAAAAACTCATGATCTTCACTTGCCTCACAAACACCTTGAAATGGGTGCACACATTTCTACATTACTGTACAGTCTTTACAGCCACACGTACACTTTTCCTCCTAAGTATATATATTGTAATGTATATGGTTGTAAATTTTGACTTGGTCCGCAATCGATATGGACCGTGATTTATTTTTGGTTGGCAAGGCACTGGTGTTGATGGATACCATAATGAAATTGACTGGATTCTTTGGATCTGATATATTTGCATGTCGGTTATAAATAGATATAGAGTGTAACATAATTGTGGATAGTAGTCTATCATGACTTGATCCTCTGGATCCAGAGATTCTATCTTTAGTTTTAAATTGATAATAATTTAGTTTTGTAAAAATTGGTCATTGCCAATGTACAGGCAGTTTTTACATAGTGGAGCCACCTCGATGGGCCGAAGTGGCCTCTAGTGTGCCCACTATAAAAATTTCTTATGTTCTTGTGGTTCGGAACCCACGTAAAATTGTAGGTCCCCTCCGCCACCACGGAGGACATGCACAATATATACAGGGTGTACATAAAGTCAGGATCTATTTTTGTGAAGCACTTGGAAATTATATGGAATTCAGTCATAAAATGATAGTGGTAACACTTATTAAATAATTAAGAGTAGGATTCGACGTGACGCCCATCAGTATCCCTGCACAGCTCAAATCGTTCCGCAGCATTTCTAAACACAACCCCGCAAATGCTCCAGAATGTGTTATCTGCAGCAGTTCGTATACGTGTACGTAAGTTTTCAAGACTCGTAATCTTCGTCTGATAGACGTGCGATTTGATAAAGCCCTATGCAAAGAAATCTAAAGGGGTTAAATCTGGTGATCTCGCTGGCCAAGGTCTGTTGCTTCCGCGTCCGATCCAGCGATTTGGAAAACGTCCATTTAGATAATCCTGAACAATTTTGGCATAATGACAAGGAGCACCATCATGTTGATAAACGACAGTACTATGCCAAAATTGTTCAGGATTATCTAAATGGACGTTTTCAAAATCGCTGGATCGGACGCGGAAGCAACAGACCTTGGCCAGCGAGATCACCAGATTTAACCCCTTTAAATTTCTTTGCATGGGGCTTTATCAAATTGCACGTCTATCAGACGAAGATTACGAGTCTTGAAAACTTACGTATACGAACTGCTGCAGATAACATAACCCCGCAAATGCTCCAGAATGTGTTTAGAAATGCTGCGGAACGATTTGAGCTGTGCAGGGATACTGATGGGCGTCACGTCGAATCCTACTCTTAATTATTTAATAAATGTTACCACTATCATTTTATGATTGAATTCCATATAATTTCCAAGTGCTTCACAAAAATAGATCCTGACTATGTACACCCTGTGTGTGTTTTTTTTTTTGTCTGTGTGTGTGTGTGTGTGTGCGCATGTTTTTGTGTATATATATATATATACACACAGTAGGGTGCATTAAACGCCCCATGATTTTCAAAAAGTTGTTGGATTTTAATGTCTATTCCCTCAAATGTTACACTTGTTGGTAGAAGTATGTATGCAAAAAATAAATCAAATCGGAGGTGTTCCTGGGTGGCCACCGGCCACTTTTATATATTTAGTAGTGATGCACCGAATATTCGGCAAATATTCGATATTACTTATAATACTAATATACAAATATTCGGAATTACTATACTTACATTGATTGAAAGTTGAAAATGTATAAAACACAACGCCAATGTCACTACTCCAACTTTGCTCGTTTCCGCAAATTTGGCCTCGCTTTGCGGTCACATTCAACCACTTGAAGAATATTTTGGAAGTGGTCTTCTCCTCTTGCAGCTGAGACAAAATCAGTTGTGAGCTTTACTGCTCTCTCCGCAGGGTCATTCACAACATTTAACCCATCCACAATGGACTTGGCTGCCTTGAAGTGGTCATTGTTCTGCCAATTGTCAACATCCTCTGTTAGGAAGGTCATATCCAGGTGAAGAAGGTTCACTGTAAACCACGAGTCCTCGTTCACAAGATCAGCCAGGGTTGTCGCTTCTGTAATTTTTGGAAATGATGGTTTGCCATATCCAGAACCGTAGCGGTGTTTTGGAGTGCTTGGCATTTCATCTGGTTGTATGGCCAGTAACACATCTGCAAGGGCACGACGCTCCTTTTGAGGTACTGCATTGCTGAACAGTGCCAAAACAACCAGTTCTGGGGTTAAATACCACAAATGTCTATCAAAGGCTTTCACAGCGCTGACTGAAATGATTGAGTTGACAGCTTTATAGTTGAGCAGAGTCTTGTATAAGCACAAATCAAACCATGGGGCATTTGAAGCAGACTGACATATGAGCCACCAATCACAATAAATATAAACAACAAAAAACAACAAACTCCTTCAGTTTTTCCTGTTGATGTTGTGTTTTACAGTTCCTCGAGGTAGTACAGAAATTTGCTCTTCAAGTAGGCATATTTTGATGGAATAAAGAATCTTTGACATCCACCTTGCTTTATGCATGGCCCCAGGTCTGTGGAGTGTTCCTTGTTTTGTGACATCATCATCGAGGACTACCTGGCAGAGTTGTGCCATTTCCTTGTAGTCTTCCCTACAGTATGAAGCGCTTGTGCGGATTGTGCTTAAACCTTGTTTTTGCAGGATAAAAGCAGTTGTTGTGCATCATCATTGTACATTGAAATGTCAATTTTGGTTAAACTTTCATCCTTTGCATGCGATATGCGTTCCCAATTCTTCTGGAATCTTTGGAACAAAGATGCTTCTGGAGACTTTGATGTCTCAATTTTGAGAGCGTCAAACACATGATCCAGGATTACCTCTCCAACATGATGGCGACATGCACACCACAGAAGAGCACGGTCCAGTTTTGATTGAATGGTAACACAGGCAGCTGTAACGTGTCCAGTGTTTGATGCTGTTGTGTCAAAACATAAGTTGACAACTGACTGTTTGCACTTCCATGAATGTAGAAACGTGTAAGTGTGCTCGGCAATGATGTCACCTGATGACATATCACTTCCACGAGGATATCTAGCCACTCCCAGTAGCTTTACATCAGTGGCATTCCCAACCAACACTGGCAATCTTTCTTCCTTGCCATTCTTGTTTGTGAGCGTATGCATCTGCTTGCCATCCCAGTGAAGTGTTGCAGCTGTTGGGGCGATCCAATTTCTCGAATATCTTTGGCGATAGCACTTGTTATTGATCGTCGAGCCTTATCAGCAGTTGAATACGACTTGGCCACCGATGTGGATCACCTCCTGCCTCTTGAATTACAGCTTTGGTGAGCACAGCCTGTTGAAAGGAGTTATGTTTAGTCGAGTAGCAACAGACACGACTGAAGGCCTTTTCAGAATATCATGAGGAATAAAGGCAGACGTACCTGCATATGTTGATCTGTGGTGACTACGCTTCCTTTGAAGCTCTGGAATCGCCTCCTCTTCAGTTTCTTCCAAGCTATCTGCAGAGGCACTATCATCAGAGCATACAGAACTTTTCATCTCTTGTACACTGGATGATTCATGACATTCTCGTCTTGAAGCTTCCGCTAAGATGCGTTTTTCTTTTCTACGATCTTTATCAGCTTTCTTCTTGTCAACACTACCAAATGAGGCTACTCTGTCAGATTTCATTGACTCTAAAAATGCTCTATCTTCCTCATTCTTAATGTTTGTCATTGCATCTTTTGTCCATACACCAAAGGTCTTATCAAGACGTTCATTCATGGATTGCAACTTAGCCAAAGTGTTTGGAGATTCTCTGCGAGAAACAGGTATTTGACGCAATTTGTTATTGTCATTAAGAAGGTCAAGTATTAGTTTGCAGCATTGATGGTCTGAAAGCATAGGAATATTTGCTTTAGTGTAGAATGTTTTCAGCTGGATAAGGACTATGCTGGCAGATTTCCATTTGAGTGGCTGTGTTTGTTTGCCTTCACATATTTCTTTCTGGATGTGCCACATCACGCATCGAAGAACCTGCCGGCAAGTTGGGAGGCGGACTCCTGTCAATGTACCATCTCCTTCTGTAAGAGCATTGCCAAGACCAAAAATGGCACTTGCTAATCTGGTCTTCTTAGCTTCCATTGTTTCTGAAAGACAATAAAGGATATTATTAGACTATAAGTGAAGTTTCGTTTATGGTACATGTTTTATGTAAATCACCCCTTTAGGGTGCATCAAACGCCCTTAGGTTCTTAGATTTTAATGTCTATTCTCTCAAATGTTATGTAAATCACCCCTTAGCAACTCTATATTAAAAGAAACAATGTAAGTAGTCAACTGGTTGGTAAATAAAAAAATAGATATTTTTACATAGCGCGGCCCCCGAAAATTGCCGCGAAAATATAAAAGTGACCGGTGGCCACCCAGGACCACCTCCGATTTAATTAATTTTTGGCATACACACTTCTAGCAAGAAGTGTAACATTTGAGAGAATAGACATTAAAATCCAAGAACCTAAGGGCGTTTGATGCACCCTAACACACAGTGGTGGGCACCGTTAACCAAAAAGTTAACTTCGTTAACCGTTAATCCGTTAAACATGTAACGGAAGTTACCGATAAACCGTTAACGTTAACTTTTATTATAAAAAAAATGAAAAACACAATATATATATAAAATTTAATTTTCCTTCTTCTCGTTCTCCATTTTGTCCATGAGATGCATGTTGCCCTTCATGAAAATTAGCATATCAAAGTTTTCATCAGACAGGGATGATCTCTTGGTCCTCAGGATGTCCTTGCCCATAGAGAACAAACGCTCCACTGCAGCACTGGAGGGGATGGCTGTGTTGAACTTGATGAACAAGTCCACCAACACTTGCTCACCCAAGAAGGCAGCATCTGTCAGCAAGTCCTTGGAGTTGGTCTCCAGCCAGGTCTTGACCAAGTTCTGGGCCTTGCCCTTGAGTGACCTGTGGCTTCTGCTGCTCTCTTTTGTCTGGATGACAGCACTGAAGAAGTCATCCTCCTCCTCCTCCTCGTGACATGAGAATTGAAATCTTACCTGATCAGTTTTATGGTTCTTGAAATGTATCAAGGAGACTACTAATAAGGTACTCACAGACATATTATAAATATACATGACTTACTTGACAACGATTATTTTTAAATATTCACTAGCACAAACATGTTGCGCAAGAGACAGACTGCAAATGAAACGAATGTAGTTATTTGTTGTAATTGTTACATATATATTATTGAAAGTGCCTTAAAATGCTCGTGATATTTCTTGAAAGAAGTTGAAACATTCAACTCAAATGGCAAATCTTTCCGCCTGATTTTACAGTCGACCATGTTTTGCTCAAACCAATGCCATAAATAACTACCATATTTGGTAAGACACAAATTGTGGCGACGGAAACAAATATATCGCCTGATTTTGCACTGCGGAAATGGAAATTCGTTCATCACTATTAACAGTGGCGGATTAATTGCGCACCTGCTCAGCACTGAAAATAATAGAAACTTTTAAACGTTTATTTATGAATTTTTTGGGTTAACGGACTTGAGTTAACGGAAGTTAAATGTAACGGAAGTTAATTAGTCCGATAATGATTTTCAAAGTTAACTTAAAAGTTAAATCGTTAACGAAAAAGTTAACTTCGTTAATTAACGATTAACGGTTTGTGCCCAGCTTTGTGTATATATATATATATATATATGTGTGTGATCTGTTTGTGTGTGGCTGTTTGTGTGTGTATATATGTATGTGTGTGTGATATCTGTATGTGTTTTTGTGTGTGGATCTGTGTATACTTGTCTGTGTATGTATATACACATGTGTTATACGTATGTGTGTGTATGTATATATGTGTGGATCTGTATGTGTGTGTGTGATCTGTATGTATACGTGTTTGTGTGTGTATGTGTGGATCTGTATGTATATGTGTACGTGTGTGTGTGGATCTGTCTGTATGTTTGTGTGTATGTGATTATATATGTTTGTGTATTTATATATATGTGTGTGCGCATGTGTTTGTGTATATATGTATGTATATATGTGTTTTACGTATGTTTGTGTGTGTATATGTATGTATATATATATATATATATATTGTGTGTGTGTGGATCTGTGTATACGTGTGTATGTCTGTATATATATGTTGGTATGTATGTTTGTGTATACACGTGTTTGTGTGCATATATATATATATATATATGTATGTGTGTGTATATGTGTTTGTGTGGATCTGTATGTATGTGTGTATATATGTTTGTGTGTATATATATGTGTGTGGCTGTTTGTGGTGTGTGTGTATATATGTTTTATATATATATATGTGTGTTTTTTTACGGTATATGAGTGTGTGTTATATGTATGTTTGTGTGGTGTGTATATATGTGTATGTTTGTGTGTGAATCGGTATGTATGTGTGTGTGATCTGTATGTATACGTGTGTGTATGTGTGGATCTGTATGTATGTGTTAAGTGTATATGTGTACGTGTGTTTGTATGTATGTTATAAGTGTGTGTGTATACGTTTGTGTATGTTTGTGTGTGTATATGTATGTTTGTGGATCTGTATGTGTGTGTGTGCGCGCGCGTGTTTTTGTGTATGTGTGTTATACGTATGTGTGTATGTGTATATATGTGTGGATCTGTGTGTATACGTGTTTGTATGTGTGTGTGTATATGTTTTTGTGTGTATATGTATGTATGTATGTTTGTGTGTGGATCTGTATGTATGTTTGTGTGGTGGATGTGTGTGGCTGTTTGTGGTGGATCTGTATGTGTGTGTATCTGTATGTATACGTGTGTATGTGTGGATCTATGTATACGTGTGTGTATGTATGTGTGGATCTGTATGTATGTGTGTACGTTGTTGTAGATTGTGTATGTATGTATGTGTTGTGTGTGATCTGTACGTATACGTGTTTGTGTATATGTATGTGTGGATCTGTATGTATGTGTACGTGTCTGTGTGTATATGTTATACGTATGTATGTGTGTATATATGTTTGTGTGTGTATACTTGTTTGTGTATGTGCGTATATACGTTTGTGTGTATATGTGTGATTATATATGTTCGTGTGTGTTTGTGTATTTATGTATGTGTGCATGTGTGTTTGTTGGGTGTGCGTATGTTATACGTGTGTGTGTGTATATATGTTTGTGTGTGTATACTTGTTTGTGTATGTGTGCGTATATACGTTTGTGTGTATATGTGATTATATATGTTCGTGTGTTTGTGTATTTATATATGTGTGTGTTTGTGTATATGTGTGTTATACGTGTGTTTGTGTGTTTGTGGTGTGTGTATATATGCGTGTTTGTGTGTATATATGCGTATATGTGTGTTTGTGTGTGTATGTATGCGTATATATATGTTTGTGGTGTATGTGTGTAGATCTGTATGTATGTGTGTGTATATGTTTGTGATGTATGTGTGGATCTGTATGTGTTTATATGAGTGTTTGTGTGTGTGCATATGTATGTGTTTGTATGTATGTGTGGATATGTATGTGTGTGTATATATGTTTGTGTGTGTATATATGTTTGTGGTGTATTTGTGGATCTGTATGTGTGTGTATACGTTTGTGTGTATGTGTTATACGTATACTTGTTTGTGAATGTGTTTGTGCGGTGTGTATATGTATGTGTGTGTGTATATTTGTGCGGTGTGGATGTGTTTGTGTGTGTGTATATATATATATATGCGTGTCTGTGTTTGTGTAGATTGTGTGCAATATATATATATATGTATGTGTGTACGTTTGTGTATGTGTGATCGTTTGTGTTTTTGTGTGTATGTGTATTTATATATATATGTGATTTTGTGTATATATGTTATACGTACAGTATGTGTTTGGATCTGTGTATACGTGTTTGTGTGTATGTGTGCATGTTTGTGTGGTGTGTATGTATGTTTGTGTGTGGGTCTGTATGCATGTGTGTGTGTGTATATATATATATATATGTTTGTGTGGATCTGTGTGTGTATGTATGTCTGTTTGTATGTGTGTGGCTGTTTGTGGTGTATGTGTGTATATATGTTTTATATATGTGTGTGGATCTGCATGTATAAGTGTGTGTGTGTGTGTTGTTTGTGCGGTGTTTGTGTGTGTGGATCTGTGTGTGTATACGTGTTTGTATGTGTTGTGGATCTGTGTGTATATGTATGTATGTATATGTATGTGATTATATATGTTCGTATGTATGTTTGTGGTGTGTGGATCTGTGTGTATGTTTGTGTGGTATATGTGTGTGGATTTGTATGTGTTTGTGTGTATGAGTGTGTGTATATGTTTGTGTGGTATGTGTATATGTCTGTATGTGTGTGTATATGTATGTTTGTATATATGTGTGTGTGTGTGTGTGTATATATATGTGTGGATCTGTATGTGTGTATATTTGTGTGTGTCTGTCTATATGTATTTGTCTGTATGTGTGTGTATGTCTGTATATGTGTGTATGTGTGTGAGTAGATTGTGTGAATATATATGTGTATGTATGTGTGTGCATGTGTTTTTGTGATATATGTATGTTATACGTGTGTGTGTGTGGATCTGTATGTATGTGTATACGTGTGTGGTGTGTATATATATATATATATATATATGTGTATACTTGTTTGTGTGGATTTGTATGTGTATGTGTGTGTATATAATATGTATGTATATATAATATATATATATATATATGTGTATATATATATAGTGTGTGTGTATGTTCGTGTGTGTAGATTGTGTGTATATATATGTGTGGATCTGTGTGTGTGTGTATATTTGTATGTGTATATATTAGTGATGTAGGTCGCATCCGCATAACATCCGCACATTTTCTCACCCACATCCGCACTTTGGACTGCGGATGTCGTGCGGATGTGGACCGTTGAGATAAAATGTCATTAATAAGCGGAAATTATCAAATTCTACTATATTAATAGAACTAGTTCATTGTGCGCAAAAGTGATGCAAGCGACAAGACGAGAGGCTGTTCTTGTATGAAGTTACTCTCTTGCAACCTACTTAGATCCACGTTACAAAGCTAAGTTATTTTCACCTAGTACATTAGAACGAGTTAAATCATCACTTGGCAAAGCAGTTGAAGAGCTTCAATCTCTTGAATCTGTCGCTTCGCCACCCACCAAAAGAATAAAAGTTTCAGTGACAGAACCAACACCTTCAACAAGCAAATCTATCACAGAATCTGTCTCTCAGTTTCTTGAGTCAAGCAGCAATGACGAGCCTACGCGATGTCAAAAGATGTAGTAAAAATGATCGAGAGCTATCACCAAGAAAAACGCCTGGCTGCATGTGACAATCCTATTAGTTGGTGGAAAAATACGCAGAATATCTATCCATACTTGAGTAAACTTGCAAGGAAACATTTAGCCTGTCCTCCAACAAACGTACCAAGCGAGAGATTATTTAGCAGTGCTGGATTAATATATGATGAAAAGAGAAACAGACTGGCAGCAGAAAAGGCAGAAAAATTAATGTTCCTTAAGCATAACCTTCCTATAATTAAGTTTGAACATTAAACGATGAACATCTTAGTTTACTTTATTTTAATTACTAATTTATAAATATGCCTAATAAAACTTTAAACTTAATATAAATAGTTATCAAGCTAATTAAAGATCTCTTTCTATAAGGGTGGAGGTTGGGGAAAGAGGTCGGTGGGGTGCATTTGAGTTGGGTTCACGTCCCGCATCCTGGTAACACAATTATGGTTTCTAATTGTGGCTGAAACTCAACAAAATATAACGAATTTATTTGCAAACGAATTCACTAATTGATTTCTATATTAGTCAGATGCTTGATATTATTTTATATGTTCAGAGAAAAGTACAGCAATTATTGTACAATTAATCAATTATACTACATTATAGCTACAGCTCTCTCTATATAATAACTTATTATATACGTTAAACAACAAATCTCGAATATATCCTAAAAATAACGAAAATGTAGACATCCGCATCCGCGGATGTTGAAATCAAACATCCGCATCCGCGGATGTGAAAAAAATGACATCCGCTACATCACTAGTATATATATATATATATTATATATATATATATATATTATGTGTGTGTGTGTGTGTATATGTCTGTATACGTGTTTGTGTGTATATATATGTGTGTGTAGATCTGTCTGTGTGTATACTTGTATATACGTTTGTGTGTATATGTATGTGATTATATGAGTATGTATGTGTGTGTATGTATATATGTGGATCTGTGTGTGTGTGTTATATGTGGATCTCTGTGTGTGTGTTTGTGTGTATGTACGTGTGTGTGTATACGTGTTTGTATGTGTATATGTATGTTTGTGTGTATGTGTATATGTTTGTATGTATGTTTGTGTATATATGTGGATGTGTGTGTGTATATATATATGTTTGTATGTGTGTGTATATATATATGTGTATACGTGTGTATACTGTGTGTGTGTGGATCTGTATGTATGTATATGTGTGTGTATATGTATGTGATTATATGTTTGTGTAGATGTGTTTTTGTGTATGTGTATATATGTACGTATGTGTTATACGTATGTTTTGTGTGTATATTAGTGTGTATGTGTGTGTGCGCGTGTGTATATATATGTGTGGTGTGTGTGTGTGTGTATATATATATATATGTGTGTGTGTATGTCTGTGTGTATATATATGTTTGTATGTGTGTATATATATATATATGTGTGTGTGTATGTATGTGTTTTATGTGTGGATCTGTATGTATACGTGTTTGTGTGTGGATCTGTGTGTGCGTGCATCTGTATGTGTATATATATGTATGTGTGTGTATACGTGTTTATATATGTATGTGTGTGTATATGTATGTTTGTGTGTGTGTACATGTGTGATCTGTTTGTATATATGTGTATGTTATATATATATGTGTGGATCTGTATGTATACGTGTTTGTGTGTATATATGTGTTGTATATGTGGATCTGTGTGTGTATACGTGTGGATCTGTATAATATGTGTGTGTGTGTATATATGTGTGTATATGTTTTGTATATGTGTGGATCTGTACGTGTGATGTATATATATATATATATATGTGTGGATCTGTACGTGTGTGTATATATGTTTGTGTGGATCTGTATGTATGTGTGTGTATATGTATGTGTGATTATATATGTGTGTGTGTGTGGATCTGTATGTATGTGTGTATACGTGTTGTGTGTGTGTGTATATATATGTTTGTGTGTGTGGATCTGTATGTGTGTGTGTGTGGATCTGTGTGTGTATATATATATGTTTGTGTGTGTCGATCTGTATATATATATGTGTGTGTGTGTATATGAGATTATATATGTTCGTGTGTATATGTGTGTATGTATATATATATATGTGAATGTGTATGTATGTATGCGTATGTGTGTATATATATGCTTGTTATGCGTCTGTTTGTATGTGCATATATATATATATATATATGTGTGTGTATATGTTTTATATATGTATGTATGTTTGTATACGTGTGGATGTGTAGATCTGTGTGTGGATGTGATGTCTGTATATGTATGTTTGTGTAGATGTGTGTGTATATGTTTGTGGTGTATGTATGTGTGTGTATATATGTGTGGATCTGTATGTATACGTGTTTGTATATATATATATATATATATCTATATATATATATGTTTGTGTGGATCTGTATGTATGTGTGTATTAATTTTGTGTGGATCTGTATGTATATATATGTGTGTTTATATCTGTATAGGTGTGTGTAATATGTATGTTTGTGTGGATATGTATGTGTGTGTGGATCTGTATGTATGTGTGGGTCTGTATGTGTGTGTGTATGTATATATATATATATGTGTAGATTGTGTGCGTGTGTATATATATGTTTGTGTGTACATGTGTGTGTATATATATGTGTGTGTGGATCTGTATATATGTGTATGTATATATATATATATATGTGTGTAAGTGTGTAGATTTGTGTATATATATATATATGTTGTGTGTGTGTGTATGTATGTGTATAGGTATGTTTGTGTGTGTATGTATATTTGTGTGGATGTGTGTATATAATTATTTTGTATTTTATTCATTGATTGCGTGATTTCGTTTATCAGTCCAGTTTGTCGACGTGGACCAATCATAAAAGCCTTTTGGGGGCTGTCCATGTGTTGAGCAGTCGCCTGTCCCTCCTTGAGCCCGGTCATTTGGATCACGTGGAAGGGAGACTTCACGCGGTGCACACCCGAATGAATTCTTTGGCGGAGAAGAAAACGGCTGTGGAGGAAGCAGATAAGCAGAGTAAGGTTAGTCTGGAGGCGCTCGCTCTCACACACACACACACGGTGTGACGTGTTTGAATGTCTTTTTGTACCAAGAGTTTTTATTTCTTCTCCATATAATGGTTATGGTCAGGTCAACAGAGAGAGTTAGGCCAAACCGGGTTGGAACTAGCGTAAGGTTGACGTGGGATATTGTCGTTAGGTGTACCTGGGCATTATTACGTTGGTTTTAAAAGAAATTTTATCGAAACAAATATTGAGTCTCTTGTTCCTCAGATCGTTAATCCGCGCCCGCCAACAGGAGTTATGTTATTTACTTAAGCGATTTACCCAGCCCTTCAAAAGGAAACGACTATCCCTTTTAGACGCGTTTTCTACTAGTCTTTGTATAGTTTTCTATTGTGTTTCCCTCTCATTCCGATCGAAGGTTTTACAGTGCAGCGACCGCAAGGCGATCCTGTGTGCGGCCAGCCTTAGAGGTATTATCCCAGTTGTAATACGAAGGGTAGGCGTAACGTTGGCTCTTTGAGAATGGGATGATAGGGCCGAAATCTACAAACCACACTCCCTTAACGGAGGACATTTTTATTCATAAATACTCATACTTACTAAGAGGCTTTTTACGAGTGACACATCACCATCTACTGTGACACGAAGCTTAAGTTTTTTTAAAGGGCGATTAATTGGTGGAAGTCATCGTTGCTGAGGAAAAGAACTGTGAATTTAGGGCTTTTAAATAAAGGACTGGATTTACTGAGAATTAGCGCAGTCCTATATACAATTCAAGCAATTATAGTTGTTTACCATAAAATGGTGCCCCCCCCCCCCATTTTCTCTATTCTTATTCATAATTGATAATCACGTAACAATTAGCTCCGCCCACTGTCGCTATGAGAGTTTTTGAAAGATTTTGGATGACTATTTGTTTCATAGGTTTTAGTAGGACTACATCTTTCCTCGTGATTTCAATCAGTCGTGTCTATTTGCACAAACTTCAATTGTAAATGGGTTGTGGTTCGATATCTGTGGTCCTTAGTGTAAACGTCTCTGCCCACCCCAACAATGAAGCGTCCCGAAGTTTCTCATGTCTCTCCCCTTTCAAATTCTAAGGTGAATGAATTGTATAATATGATGAAGAAGTGCGAGGTTTTGTGTTCGGCTTTGCCTGAGGTGGTCGATCGGCTTGCCAGCGTAGAGAATTTGCACCAGGAAGGTTAGTTGGTTTTTGTTTGTTTTTATCTTTGCGATAATGTTGATTTTGTGTCGCATTTTTTGTTTATAATGGAAGCATATTGAAATGAAATTTTTTTTTTTTTTTTTTTTTTTTTTTTTTTTTTGAGGGTGTACCTCTTAACCTTCGTCGTGAAAGGTAACACTGGTATGAGGTTAGAATGTTGTACATCATTCCCGGTAGTGAACTATATTTCTTTGTGTAATTCAGTTGTGCCCGCCCCGTGGAGAATGGGTTTTTAGATGATTTGATGCTGCAAACCTACGAGGAAAAAGAAAAATTATCCCAAGGCCTTTCGTGTATTCAGAAGTACACCTCATCAGGGTCATTCCCTGACCAGGTATACTTCTGAATGATTCCAAGGCCTTCGTGTATTTTTCTTTTTCCTTGTGGGTTTGCATCATTCATTTCATGTTTTAATTGTGAAATTCGTCGCGCATATATATATATATATATATATATATATATACTTTAAATAAATACTTTTATATTTCTAGCAACCCAATTCAGTCGATCCCTGAAGCAGCTGGACGTCGCGCAGACGCAGCTTAGCGCGAGTCTTCAGACGAACACCGCACTGCTGTCAACTGTTCAGGAGAAGTTTATGCATAATCTGGCCACAATCCAAAACAACATTACATCGCTCGACGATCGCATCGACCAACTGTCAAAAGAAACTAAATAAGTTTTTAAAGTTACTGCTGAATCGAGTGAAAAAAAAAAGGCGTAAACCACTAATTATTAAATTGCTCTAAAGCTCAGATTAGTATCCATTTGAATTGATTGCTCGTAGTTCTTATAGAATCATAGTGAAAAAATTTAATACCATTCAGGACCTCTTCTATTTTCTTTTAATTTGGTTGATTGGTGACTAATATTCTTGACTTCGTTCTAGTATCGTCGTAAGACGGGTTTGTTCAGAACGAAGTCAGAATCGATATAAACGAACTCGTTTCTTTAAAAGGCTTTTGGTGTTCATTTAAAAAAATAAAATTGGTTAGTGACCCTTTCGCTATTAAGAGGCGGTACTTATTTCCACATTTTCAGTATGTAAGGCTTCAAGCACAGGCTATTTATTCATTCATTTAGGTAAATTATTTACGCGTTGCTAACCTACGTAGAACAGGCGTGTAGGTTAATAATGTGATCAAAAAGGTCGCCTTTGTACAATGTGATACTTCTTTTAAGACTTGTAATGTAATTCTACATAGGTAATTGTGGCCAACAGTTTAGCATCAGCCTAGAATTTAAGTTTTCCTGATAAAGTGAACTGAAAGATGATGTTTTTCCGAGTAATGATATTTCGGTGGTATTTAATTTCATATCGCTTCGTAGTTTAAAAAAAATATTAAATCTAATGTAACAAATACACGTTGTCTATAAATTGTTTAGAAACTCAGTTGAATTAACCTAACTTACGGACGTCCCATATAAAGGTAACCTAGGAGTTAGTCTACTGGGCCACATTAGTTGGCCTAAGCATTGTTTGTTTCTGGACCTCCTGAATGACTATTTTTTTTTAAAAATTAGTAATGCAAAAACCTTATGATGCAAAACTTTTAGCCACAATTGTATAATGTGAAATACTGGCTATTTATCTGTTAAAATATCATTTATAATCTGTAGGATTAAATTTGTACTGTCAGGCCGGTTGCACACAGGATCGTCTTGCGACTCTTAGGTCGTGTGTTATTTTACATTGATAGAATGGCAGTGTGCGGGGCTTCCATTCTGGCGATGTAAACTCACACGCTACTTTAATCATCAGTCGTCGAGTCTCAAGACGATCCTGCGCGCGGACGGCCTTACGAATTTTGTATTTTGGCGGAATATAACTTAACAAATTGCTTAGTCATTTGTAAGAACTGGAATATTCCAGTTTCTATTCATGAGAGAAGTTAAAACAGATAGTAACTAGAATGTCTTTGCTCGTCAACAGTTTCCAATGAAAGTGCGGGTAACCAGCGAAGAACAGTTGTGTCGCACTAAACAAAAATGTTTCTTTCGCGTACCATTAACGGGATCGTCTAACTTAAATCGATATTCTACGGTTGATAAACAGCCATTGAAATGGTCTTTTCACTCGCGTTATGAGTTTCTTTTACGATTGTTTTCAATAAGAATTGATCGTTAAGTTGAAGTTCATTCCAAAGTTCAGGACGCGGATGATATTTTCTGAACTAATGTTTGAGCCAAAGCTTTTTAGTAGGTTGGATTTTTCAACATTTTCGAGTAAACCCCAAGCTAGTTAGGGGCGTACTCTCAATCTGTTAGGACAAGAAGGGATAGCTTTAATTAATTTATAGGCAGCGGCTTTGGGTCATTTGAAGGTATACTGGTCGAGAAACACTGGGTTATCAAGTGAATCGGTACTCTCGGAAGAGAGAGAGAGAGCTTTGAATACTATTCCCTCATACGTGTGGTGGTGTATTACCAGATCTTACTCTAATTTGAAAGATGTTTCCCGAAGGAGATTGTCAAAAATAAAGCTTTATTCATGTGGGTTTTTTTTCTTAGTTACAAACTGCAAGGACTTACTAGAAAACTTCAGGACCTTTTATTAAAACCCCCATTTCCAGTCCCCACGGCGTAAGCACGTGACTAGAAGCGATTAATTTCGGTATGAACATTGTTTAACTTTTTCTGTCCTACCACCCCAACCATGGAACTGGGGAACTTTGGTGAACAGAATGTGTAGTGACTGATGGTGGTGGTGGTCTGATCAGATTTGTCCATCTGCGTGGACCACTTGTATCTTTTCCTCAACTAGACTCTGAGCGCGTTCTGCATTGACCGTCCTACATAAAACTGGATACAGAAGACGCGTAGCTAAACTGAAGCCAGTCTCCGAGACTAATTGGAGGAAACTATACGAGTGGTCAGTACAGACGAAAGATAAGTCTGATCAGTTTTGGCACACACCAGTCTTCAGATTGATCAGTATTCCAACAGTTTGCTTCAGGAGGACGGATGCATGTATGGAGAACCTGTTGCGATGTGTTCAATCACCAGGTGGTGCAGTTGTACTACTAGGGTGTAGGCGGGCATTTGGCACTGAAAATAATGATCCTGTGTTTGTAGAGGGAAGGGTTAATTCACAAGATTACATAGCCATCCGAGATAATCTGACTTTCGGAATGAAAACTTCGTGCAAGACATTGTTCCAAAAGGACAATGCCACGTCCATTCTGTCGCTTTAGAAGGGTGCATATTCTGTTGGGACGCTGTACTTTCTTTTAATTAAACTTAGACCTACAGGCTACATCATAGGCTTAACTTTTTTCAGCTTTCATATTTCAATTAAAAAATATAGAAGTATTTAATCAATAAAATAA
The DNA here is from genome assembly GCA_023014485.1 of Bathynomus jamesi. Lineage (NCBI taxonomy): Eukaryota > Metazoa > Arthropoda > Malacostraca > Isopoda > Cirolanidae > Bathynomus > Bathynomus jamesi. The sequence continues at coordinate 612,580 of JAJOZX010001419.1, forward strand.
TTACTAATTATTATAACAGAAAAATAACAAATGAGTGAAAATGGAGATTTTATATTAATGTTAGGGCGAGTCCTTAGAGCGGTGTTTCTGAACTTACTTTCTTTAGTGCTAGTGAACCCCTTTCCCTAAATGATGCAGCAGCATCGACCTGAACTGCAAAAAACGATTTCCCGAACTTTTTTCCATGTGACGATGGAAAATTTCGCAAGAAGTGGATACCTAATCTATTCAATGAATGACCAAGACCAGAAAATAGGTCGAGACCATATGCAATTTTTGCATACGTATTCAATATTGTGTAATGCCTAATTCCTTAGCTCTGTATTTCACATTCATGAAAAGTTTCTTAATAGTTTATCAAGCGACAGTCGCAAAATTTACTTAGAATTTATTCACAGATTCATAGTTTGCGACATTTTTCAACAGTTAACTGCCTAATTAAAACAAGATAAGTGTTTGTTGCACATTAGGAAGGGTCACCCATGCCGGACAGGCTACTGGGGAAACTGGACTAAGACCCACCAGATCTTTGGCTGCCATTACGGGACTCCAGGGGTGTACTCCGGAGGTGGTGTCCGGGGTGGTGGGATTGGGAGGCTCGGATCTTTGTACTATTAAGGGGGTAAACTTCCGTATCACGGAGCTCCGTCTTTAAAAAGACGGTGTGCCCCCTGTGGACGAGATAATTCGTCTCCTGTTTGCGATCGGCAGTTCCTCGCGTCCTCGACTTTTATGGATTCAATTAATTCTTTTATTAACAAATCAGGTGGTGGGCGACCAGGCTCTCGAGTCCTCTACCACTGGAAGCCTGCGTCTTAATGGGGTTATCCCCCCTCTGGCTGCGGGTCACTCGCGTTCTCCTCGTCTGTCTTGTTTCCGCAGGGGCCGATGGCTCTGATCCTGACTACCCTCGATTTTTGGTTCTCCGTTCTTCCGCCTCTCCTCCCCTCTCGCAGCGTGACGTTTTTGAAGACTTCACTTTCCGTTGTAGCGATCCCCGTCAGATGTGGTCCCAGAACGATAGCACCCTAGTTGTGGAAGTCTCATCCATGGCCCAGTACCAGAAGGTTTCATACCTCTTGGCCCTGGCTCCTGCTCCCCTGGACTGCTCACCCACTCTTCCTCTAATACTAGTACGGGCGTGGTTCATGTCCGTGTTTCTCGGAATACTCACGGTCAGATCATCTCGCCCTCCTCTCTTCTCAGGTGACCCGTGTTTACCTCTCCCTTCGTATGGTCCAGGAGACAAAGGTTCCATCCCCCTTGTTGATCCTGATTTTTGTCAGTTCCCAGTTACTCGAGAAAATCAGGGTCGGTTCCCGGTCTGTCGTTATGTCCCTAGACCACGTCGTGTTTTATTTGCCAGAGGTTCAGACATGTCAGTAAAACGTGTCGCAGTGCACCTGGTCTTTGTGTTAATTGCGCGTCCCCGAAGTATGGTTGTCCCTACTCTAATCCTCTTCGTTGTGCCAGTTGTCGAGGTGACCATGCCGCCGCCCTCTTCCTTCTGTCCGACCTCTTTATTTAAGCGAGAGGTACTATTTGTCCGGGAGTCTGACAAGATCAGCTTCCAAGAAGCAAGGCCCCGTGCTCACTCGTCCAGGAGTTACTTTTGCTCAGGCTCTACGCCCTTCCGCCTAGAACATGGGTCGGGGAACTTTTTTGGGTATTACCCAAAAATCTATTTGAGTAAAATGAAATTACCCCCAGACTTCAAAGTAAACAAAAACAAGCCAATTGCTCTTAAAATTGTTGCATATGGTATACAAAAAATTCAAATTAAAAAAATTGTTTATTGGATCCATTATTATGGAGAAATAAAAAAAAGCCACACATGTTGGCATAAGAATAGCACACAAACAAAATTAGTAAAAAGGATTGAAGAATTTCATTCAAAACATCTCCACTTCAGGTTTTGGAAAAATGATGGTGTTTCATTTTTGATACATCATCAAAATCAGGACGTAAATTCGTAATATTCTAAAATTTAGAATAACGCCACATTTATGTAACAAAATAAAATAAAAATATCAGCAGTGTCAAGCACTAAAAGCACCTCTTCGTTTCATGATACCATACACACGACTGAGGCTCTGAGGGAAGTCAGTCTCATACCGCACGCATTACCCCAAAATTTTTAAATTTACCCGTTCCCCGACCACTGGCCTAGAACTTCTGCTCCTTCTGCACCGTTGCCTTCTTCATTCTTTCGTTCTAGGCCTGCTCAGACCTCGTTAACCCGCCCCCCTCTTCCAACCTCTACGTGGACCTTCTCGTCCTCCTCATCCCCCGTGTCCGCTTCTTCATCCGCTCATCTGCCCGGAAATGTCATTTCCACTATTCCCATTTGCTCCATTTTTATAGTATCTTGTTCGTCTATCCATCATCCTGAAACCCTTGCTGCCATTTCAGCCAACATATCCGCAACAGCTACCTACTGTTGCCCCCCTTCCTCTCGTTCTTCCGTTACACGACCCATTTTCCCGCCCCTGCCTTTGGTCCCTTCTGCTAGGTTTCCCTGTCCTCTCCCCCTCGTTTGCCTGGACTCTTCCGCCTCCACACCCCTCCCATTTTGCCGTCTCCTTTGGGTTCCCCCCGTTTCCCTTCCCTCTTCCATTCCTGACAGTGGTCATACTTCTGAACTTAAAGTTCAGGCTGACATTCAACCTCTTTCTCCCATCCCCGCCCCCAACATTATCTCCTTCACCCCCATTCGGAAGTCAGATTCACTCCACTTCGTACTCACCTTCCCCGGTCCATTCTTCCGTGCGCTCTTCGCCGCCGCCCTCCTCATTCCGCCCCCCAAGTTTCGTCTGCTCGTTCTGCCGTTCACACTTTTAAGTGTCGCTCGATTACGTCCCTCGCCTCTCCTGTCGTGGCCTTCTTCCTAATTAGGAGGACTTGCTGCTTCTCGTCTGTGACTTTTCTTCGGTATGCCTCTGCTGTAGGAGACCCAACAATTAGGGTTCTGCCCCTTGCGCCCTCTCCGCAGGTTCTCCACAGCCATCTTCGTCCGACCTGACGTGCTGTCTGCTCCTCCCTCCCTTCCGCTCTCGAGGCTGTTGCTACCTGGATTTTCCTCGATTGCTTGTATACAGTTCTTTATATATTTCCTTCACAGGAAGTTTGTGTTAATCATCTTTCTGCTCTGCTTTTGCAGCTCCCTTCCTCCTCCTGGGGAGACTTCAACGCGCGTCATCTTCTGTGGGGGTGACACTGTCACCAATCAGCAGGGTGGCGTTGTGGTCTCCTTTCTCTCGACCCCTTCTCTCTTTCTTAACGGCCAGCCCACTGCTTTTCACCTCCAGACCCGCACGTTTTCCTCCATAAATCTTTGGCTCGCTTCTCCTTCCACTTTCCTTGATTTCTCTTGGCCTGTCACTTCAGACCTCTATGATAGCGACCATTTTCCCCTCCTCTGTACGCCTGGGGCCCTTGGCTCCTCCACTCTTCCGACCCGTTGGTCTCTCACCAAGGCAGACTGGCTTCTCTTATTGGCTAAATCTCGAGCCTTCTCAGTTCCGGGTAACTTTACATGGGTCGACGCTACCTCTGCCTACCAAACCGATCACGTCATTTGTGTCGCTTTGTCCTCCAATCCCTAAATTAGCATTTCCTGCTCCTGCACCTCTTCGGTGGACCCCGGCATGCAGTCTGGCCGTTCGTGCTAAGAAGTCGGCCTTTCGCCGACTTCAGCGCAACCTATCGTTTGCTAACTCAATAGCTTTCAAACGTGCGCGGGGTCATACCTGTCGCACGGTCCGTGAAGCCCACCGCTTTTCCTGGCAAACCTACATTTCTCTCACTCCATCTTCCGGAATCTGGAACAAGACTCGGACCCTCCCCAAGTCCTTACGATAGACGGACGCCCAGTGTCGTCCCCATCTGCGGTCGCCGAGGTCTTGGCCTCGTCTATGCCTTCGATCTCCCCTCGACCCGATCACCATGATCCCGCTTTTCTCCAGTATAAGGCTTTGCTTGCTCGTTCCCATCATCTCTAGATTCCTAATAATTTCCCTTACAACAATCTCCATGTCGGAACTGCACTCTGTGCTGGCTTCTCGCGGCAAGTCTGCTCCCGGCCCTGACGGCATTCATTTCGATATGATTCGCTACCTACTCACCCTCTATAATTGGATTTGAGTGGAGGGTACTTTCCCTTCCTGTTGGAGGGAGAGTGATACTCCCCTTTCCTAATCCCAGTAAGGACCAGAAAGCTCCCCTTAACTGCTGTCCAATAGACCTCGCCAGCTGCCTCTCGAAACCCCTCGTGATGGTTTATCGTCGACTAGTGTGGTACCTCGAACGCCACAATTTTCTCTAACGCAAACTGGTTTTCGCAGGGGTCGTAGCGCCACTGACATTTTGGTTCATTTGGAGACGACTGTCCGTGTATCGTTTTCAGAGCGGCGTCAACTCTGCAATTTGACCTTGAGAATGTATTTGACGCTACTTGGCGGTGGTGGATCTTCCATAAACTTTATTTTCTCCCTTCATCTCCAACTTTGTTTTTTTGCTCCTTTCGTGTTTAGGTGGGTACTCCTTTCTCTTCCGTACACTCGGAGGAGGAAGGGGTTCCCCAGGGTAGAGTCCTGACTGTCATTTGCTTCGCTTTGGCCATCGATGACGGCTCTGCCCTCGGGGATTACGGCCAACCTCTATGTCGACGACCTTGCCATTTAATACTCCGGTTCCCGGTCCGCCTTCCTTGAGCGTCTCCTCCAACGAGCCCTGGAGTCGGTCTTTAGATCGGCCACGGCCCACAGGTTTCGATTTTCACCTTCGAAGACGGTGGTGATGCATTTTTGTCATCGCCGCCGCCGCTGCACCGCCGTCCCTTCCCTCTCTCTATGGGTCGCTGCTCTCCGTTGTCTCCGAAACTAGATTTCCGAGTCTCATTCTTGATTCCCGCCTGTCCTGGGTTCCCCACCTGAAGTCTGTGAAGGCTTCGTGCCTTCAGACTTGCCCCCTTCTAAAGTTTCTTTCCCATACCGATTGGGGTGCAGACCGCCACACCCTTTGACAGCTCTACCACCCCCTGGGTTAAAGTTGGATTAAGGCTGTCAGACTTTTCCTCCACTCCTGCGTTCGTCCTGTGCATGCTGGACCCTATCCGCCCCCTGGGTGTACGCATCAGCATTGGCGCTTTTCAGTCCTCTCCTATTGTCAGTCTTTATGCGGAAAGTGGCCATCTCCCGTTAGATATCCACCATACCTTAGGGGACTTAAGAGATCACAAGAAAAGAAAACACCAAGAATGTTAAGAGAAGAGGAAGGACCGAGTGGTGGGTGTATTGTTGAAGATAAGGGTAGTCGTGTGGAAGATTGTGACGAGTAGACAGATAGATGAAGAAACCAAGTTTGAGGCATTGAAAGCCACAAGGTTTTCTCTGTCCCCAGAGATAGTAGAAAGATCAGAGGTCAGGTGTACCATAACCGTCTCACGCGAATCATGGAATACTTGTTGAGGGGATGCTTTGTGAAGTGGGTGAAGTGAAGGGAAGGGAAGAATCATCGGCAGAGGAGATAGTTCGGAGACGCCAGAATGGAAAAGAGGAGGGAAAGCAGAAGTAACGTTGTTGGAGAGGGTCTTGGCTAGATGGCAGAAAGAGCGAGACGAATTACAATTAATTTTTTCCTCATTTTTGTCTGATGAAGGAGTTTGCACGATTCCGGACAGAAATATAAGTTAAGTGAAACAGGAGTTGGGTGGCGATGGTACCTTCCGAGAGCCTCCTCTCCGTTGGGGATAGCGTTAGAACAAAGTTGAACCAAGGATTTTTGCATTACCACTCTCAAAAGAATATGGAATGTACGCCTCCATGCCCGAGAGAAACACCTCAGTGATATGCTCAGCGTACTCCGAAGGGCCCCGGCCACGGAAGTAGTCATCATTCCATGGAAAATCTTAGTAGTAGTAATGCTTAAGAGCCTCCTAATCAACTAAGTTTGAGCGTTCCTTCTCTTCAGTAATTTCGATACTGAATGCCAACCAATAAAGGATCTTCATGAACACAATGCTTTGGCGTACCGTTCAGACGACTGTAGCTAATGGGTAAAATGCTTCATTTTCAACGAACACAAAACAAAAATGTTCTTCTTTCATGGAAATGAAATACTTTTCGGTAAAATCTTTAATCAATCAACAATTAACATTTTTATATATTTTTTTTCATCCCGAAAACTGCATTCGCGATTGGATAAAATGAACACCTTTAATTAACTACCAAATCAATATTAACAATTAACATTTGTCGAGTAAAATACTCAAATTAAGATTTAATTCTGAAGGTGAAATAAAACTGATTTAGTTCATCTTAACCAATTCGCTTTACAGATAAAGGAGTCAAATAGCAAATTGCACGAAACAGATCAACCGAGGGAAAGGTTTGTTTGGTTACACAAATTACATTTTTTGACATATTTAAATGAGTAAAGTACAAAAAATAGCTATTTATTATCTTAAAAGACTTAATTAAGCAGTTTTCTATTGGTCCAAGTGACCATATCAGCTCTCCGAAACTCCAGCTGATGCATTCTATTCGTCAAAAATCCGACTTAACTGCTCAAATTTTTCTAGTCACATTTTCGTGAACAAACAATATGACGTCAGGTACTTCAAATACGCAGTGTTATTTACATTAAAAAATGTATTTTAACGATGTTAGATAACTATGCCTATTTATAGCCCTTAAATAAAAATCTGACCTTGCATCATTGCAATTTCGGACCTACACTGATCGAAGCTACTTCAGGTCAGAGGAGCTTTTTCCTAACTACATCTATACCTAGATTAATTCAAGCATTATTTTTATGATTTAAAATGTTTTTATAACGATAGTTAGGCCTAATGTAATAAATATAAATAAATAAATAAATATATATATATAATTACACAGACCGTACATGGAACAAGGAACTCTACTGGGAAAATTAAATCCACTATAGTTCGAATAAGTAATTGTAAATGACAAATACTAGAGTTTTTCTTTTTCATGACGTTAGCCCGACGTGGGCAATGGGTCACTCGCAGAGAGGCCCCAAAATATAGCTTCCCTCACCAACTTATCTGCTAAGCAGATAGAATCCAGCTTTGTGACAGGATCGAGGGTTCCTACGAGTAGACAGATAAAAACCTAGTTTTTGAGGCACTGAAAGGGACAAGGTTTTCTCTGCCCCAATCAGAGATAGCACTGCAGAAAAATCAGAGGTCGGGTGTATCACAGTCGTCCTACGCGAATCATGGAGTGACTGTTTAGAGGGACGCTTTGTGAAGTGAGTGGAGAGGTGAACAGTGGAATCATCAGCATAGGAGTGGATAGGACAGGAATTTCAACTTAATAGATCATCAATAAATAAAAGAAAAAGAGTGGGTGACAGGACAGAACCTAGGAACACCAGTGTCAATAGCTTTAGAAGGAGGTTTCACCCAAATCCCGAAAGGAGGATGACCAAGTCAGAGAAATATGCAAGAAGATCGCCAGTAGAGCGTCCCTTGCAGAACCCATACTGACCATCTGAAAGAAGACTGCAAGAAGAGAGGTGTTTAAGAACCTTCCTATTCTTATTAAGGATAGATTAAAAACTTTAGAAAGGCAAGAAATCAAAGGAATTGAGTTGGAGGGTTGAGAGGGGTCACCCTTCTTTGGAACAGGCTGAATAAAAGCGAACTTCTAGTAGGAAGGGAAAGTACCAGATGAAAGACAAAGACGAGAGAGAGTTTGCCTTGACAGGGTGTCAGCACAGAAGCACAGTTCTTGAAGTTGAGCCCAGAGAGGGCAGAAAGAATATCGTTACAAGAGATTCTAATTTCAGACATAATTAAATCGGAGGGAAGAGGAGTTGGCGGAACAGCACCGGAATCGTCCAGGGTTGAGTTGGAGGCGAACGTTTGAGCGAATAGCTCAGCTTTGTAGGAAGAAGAGAAGGCAACTGAGCCGTCGGAACAGAAAAAAGGAGGGAAGTAAAAGTAAAGTTGTTGGAGAGGTTCTTAGCTAGATGCCAGAAAATGCGAGAAGAATCAGAATTAGATAGGTTTTCACATTTTTGTCTGATGAAGGAATTTTTGGAGAGTCGAAGAACAGATTTTGCACGATTCAGAGCAGAAATATAAGCAAGTGAAAGTCAGGAGTTGGATGGCGACGACACCTGAAAGCTTCCTCTCTGTTTCGGAAAGCAATAGAACAAGTAAAATCGATTTTTTTTTTTTTTTGCATTAGTAGTAGGAATAGAATATGGAATGTACGCCTCCATGATGCGCTCAGCACACTCGGAAGGGTCCCGGCCACGGAAGCAGTAATCACTCCATAGGAAATCATAGTAGCATACATTCACATATGACGTCACCACTCTCTTTACCTCGTTCACTTTGTCCCAATAGAAAACGGCTTTACATCAAATGTATACAAAAATATTTTTCATATAAAATATAAGAAAAACTAACTTATAAGTATACTAAGAAATCGGTAATTTTGATTATTCTACGAAGCTAAATCAAGAATACATTTGCTCACGTGACCAATTCAAGGGAAATGTGTTCTGGGGGTAATTCGTAAACTAAATATTGATTTGCATCAGAAATTGATTGAAATCAATTGAAAGCTCTTTGAACTATGGCGCAGCCACGACAAAACAAAAGCACTATTATAAAGTTTGCCCTTTTGTCTTCACGAAAGGTCGCCTCAAATCTGCGAAGACGATCAGTCGGCAAACATCCATTGGGCAGACTATGGTATTTGGTATGTATCAAACGCCAAAGTCGCCCCCAAAGGGTGCTCGCTATCCGAGCGGTACAGAAAAATATAATTTTCATATTCTCTTCAACGTTTACCGTTGTACGAGTCTCGGATGATATTCAACCGTTACAATTGCTGGAACTCGTTTACTGAAGAGACGTTGGTAAATTGAAGAGGTCACATACCGAAGTGTAAAACACTTTTTTTTTATTCAACACAGTGAGATTACAGGAGTTTATTCTACAACGAAAAAGTAAGCTGATATCCAGTGATATTTGCAGCAAAGGTCCAGTCATCCTTAAAAGGAAGACAGATTCAACAAGTGTGGCTTACATGACAATTATATTTGATAAAAGACCATACAATACCTTAAAACTGTTATAGAAGGGGACGGTGTGTGAAGAAAGCAGCACCTCACAGGGGAGATATTTGATCTGACATTTGTCGACTCCTCTCTTGAACACAGTACGTAAACCATGTGATCCTGTACTGAGAACCAGTACTGCTTGTCGAAATCGAGGAGGAATCTGTGTTTTACCGAAAAGGAAGGAAGCAAGCACAGGTACTGGCAAAATAGAAACGGACTTCAATGCGAACGTTTGAGGTAATAACCTGCATTCTCATTAATTGAAGCCCTCCTGGGAAAAGTGGCTAAGCGACAAAAAGTAAAATACGCCAGAAAACGCAGTTAAAGTTGTGCCAATTTGAAAGTTGTCCTAACTTTCGAAGATATTTCATCGAAATATCCTAAAAAAGTTAGAAACTTGTTCCACTTTCAAATTTTGTACAACTTTTGTCGCTTAGCCACTTCTTCCTAAGAGGGCCTCAATTATTCCTATGCTTATTGATCAATTGTGATACGAAAAATTTGAGTTAACTATCCGCAGCTCCCAAAATATATTCCAATAGAAGAATGTTATGCGAGACGCATTCGTCGCAATCACTTTATCTCCAAATCACGTGTTAAAGTTAAGAGAAATTTCCGTCCAGTCAAAAGAAAAGTTAGAGGATTTCCGACGTATTGAAAGGCAAATGAAAACGTGGGACCACAACTAAATGGGTCTTCCGTTTTCATTAACAACTTCCAAACATTTGAAACGAGACGATTAAAATTTATAAATCATCCTTAACACACACGTGGTGTCGAGGAATAAAGAAAACTCTGAAGGCGCGGGTTTTCAAGCAATATAAGAAAAACAATGAAGCTAGCCTCGAACTGTGGAATTCGAAGTTTCCTAAGGTTATATAAGGCGCAGTTCACTGACACTCATCCTCACTTCTTTCGTAAGACTACTCTACACGCAGTCTCCCAGCAGCAGCTTTAGCCGGCTCAAGACCAAGGCTCGCTTCAACATATTCCATTCAAGAAACGAATCATCATTTGAAGTGAACTACCAATCCTGCCCGCAACAAACCACAACTACAACAGGCGTTTCCCTTGGTCTCCTCATAACCCCTCAATCGGTTATATATCAAACATCCTCGAGAAACATCGGCAAAGCTCAACGCTACGAGAAGACATCCTCAAGGTACATATCACGTGTCTCGACGGTGAAGCTACAAACTCCAATCATTTCACCTCTGGTCAGCTTTCACCACTTCCCGAAAAACGGCCGTCAACGAGAACCCATTAGGCCCGCCTACAGTCTACAAGAGATATTCAGCACCTCAGGCCTACGTCTGCAAGATCCTTCAAGCATCTTCTCCTTCGCAAGAGGCCTAATCCACAAAGCGACCAGCGCTCACTCAAATCACTCCGATAGAAAGGTCAACACTTCGAGCCTATCCGTTCAACAAGCCACCCTCCGAGCAACACGTCAACATGTATCATTCTCTTACTGGTAAGCCTTGTCTCTATGCTTAATAACAATAACGTAAAGCCTACCCAGTGAACCACAGAAGAGTAGGCTATAAACGCAGTGTTTCATAATTCCGTCAATATGACTCTCGTTAAAACGCAGTAGGCCTATTACTCGATTCAAGTGTCATTCCAAAACCGTAATTCCGCGTATCATCCGCAATTTATATATTTATGTGGTAACTAAATATTCTCTTACTGCAGGCCTAATTCATTTACAGTGTACATCCCTTCAAATTATCATTAGGCAACATCATCATCTTGTTTCTATAATCCATCTACGGTGTACCAACTTAGCATTATATAATTACCTTTATATAAATGATCATATTTCTCTCAACTATCATTAGGCCTATCCATAAACGCACGTCGTCATCAATCCATTATTATTGGGCCGCATCATTTATTCTATGTTCATCCATGCAATCATTTAGCCTATATAATCAAGGTTACATATTCCACTCACTGTACTAAACGCACGTGCATTATTTATATCGTTTACTAGGCCCATTCAATGTCCCATTTTGCATGCCATTTACATACCATCAATGAATGTATTACTTGTCAATTAAGCTATTAATCATTCATCTTATTAGCTAAGCTCTACGTCATCAGCATAACGTAAAGGCTATCAAATAATCACTGTCAATCCTTTGTTAATCACTGTGAAAAATAACATATATATTTCCTTAATTAAATACAAAACAATAAGGTACTTTTTTTTTTAACCTTAACAATTTGCTTATGCGTAATCTAAGCTGGTGATCCCGAAGCAATTCGAATCACTCAATATTATTATTATAGTAGGCCTACGCCATTAGCCATTTCCAACTGGTGATATTGTATGACATCATAAATCGTTAACCCAGCCTATCATTAATAATAATCAATCATTTGCATCAATTAATCACCAGCATTAAATTAATCATTATCACCTTAAACGGCTAAATCTAGGCCCACTATATATGTAATGATGAAAATAACCACGAAGGAAAAAGGAAACACAGAATGGTGCTCAAGCGCTTTCGTCTAATGCCATCCTCAGGAACAATGAAATAAATAAGTTCGAGACTATATACAAGTCACAAAAAAAAATTAAAAATTGTAGGAGCAGCACACAAATTTATAAGGAAAAGCTACCAGAGTTTTAGTACTTTGCCCCTCTTGTTTAAATCCGTTCTGAACGAATCCAAAACAAGACGATTGTGTGTGTGTGTGTGTGTGTGTGTGTGTGTGTGTGTGTGTGTGTGTGTGTGTGTGTGTGTGTGTGTGTGTGTAGGGTGAACCAAATGTAGGTGACAGTAAATGATAACGTTTATTTTGAGAATACATATTTAATTTTTTTGTATACTATAATACAAAATAAAATTTAAATAAATTTAGTTATAATATTTAATATAATATAACACAAACACCATAGTTATAATGAACACCATAGTTATAATATAATATAACACAAACCGTATTCAACCTACTGTCCACCTACTTTTGGTTCACCGTGTATATATATTATATTTTAAGTTCGGGAAGAACCAATTCGCTTCTATTTAAAAGGGCATATCTCGGCGGAAAAACAAAGAAAAAGTGAGAGGAAAGACAGAGAGGAAAAAGAAAGGGTGGAGGGGACAGTCGAAGTGGAAAAAGACCAAGGATGACAAGGACTGCAGGGTCGAGCCCCATCATCCTTGGGTGCTAGGGCCGGGAGGGCGCACGTGAAACCTCCAGGAACAAGCACGTACAAACGAGCACAAAGAGCACTCAAGAGCACGCGCTTAGAACCCCCTTGCGGGGATATATATAAATATATATACAGTATATATATACACAGTATAAAGCCTGTTCCAAAAAATACAGCTCAAATGTACAACTTAGTCAAGGTAAGTCTCAAAACTCGTGGGGAAAGAACTTGCCGCCCTTCCTTGATCACAATCAGAAGAAAGGAAACTGACCAACTGTCAGTGAATCAAATCACTGAAACGAACTATAATTATAACCTATACTGCAAATAAACTGTAAAAATACGCCACCACTAATTGTAAAACGTTTTTTTTTTTTTCACCAATATCACTTTGCAAATAAATTAAACCGTGAAATTAACTCCTTGCTGGATCTCTTTTGTCCATAAATGTCAAAGCGGAGTTCAACGAGATCGATAGGTTTATATTCAATATCGATATACTGTAGTTGATTACACCAAACGTTTTTTCCTTTAACCCTTAATAGGAAATCCTGGGTGGGAAATAATGAGGACACCAGGTCTGAGCTCAAAATAGAACAGCTGTTCCTCTCGGAGGTGCATTTCATCAAACGCCTTATTTAGCATTTCGTTTTACTTCGAGACATTATGAGGGGAAATGTGAGGGAAGACAAGACTCTTCCCTCAAAGACGAGGTAATGCCTTGATCTCTTAAGTTTTTCATCTAATCTCGAGGCAAAACACGAGCATTTGTTTGCCTAACACACAAATGATGTATTGGACAGGTCTGCTCATCCTAATGTTAAATAAAATCACCACCAGCAACTCGAAATTGAAGGCTGAACAAAAGGGGTGGGGAAATATTTGAGAACACACCTCCCTTTATTTTCTCTCTCCCCAGCCCCCATATTTAAGAAAATAGGGAGTTTCTCGTGCTTTTTATTTTCTATTGGGGTAGTTTGTACCCTTCCTCATGATTTAATCTTTGTGATACCCTAGTTGATGGACTTGTAAACAAGATTACTTAAGAAGTTAGTTTTTGGCTAAATATTCGACATGCATACCAATTTCTCCAGATCATTAAACTTCCTTTTCTTTTTTTTTACCGAGGAGGAGGCTTGAATGACATGACTAGGGGATGGTGTGGTCATTTGCAATATCCAACAGCACAGACGATCCAGCTGTTTTTGCCCCATAGTGACCAGCCCAAAACTGGGTATCTCGACTTACATTACTAAAACGAATCGTCGACATGTTTTCAGGCAAATCTTGATAATCAACCTTTTTTCCTACCTGAAAGACAATTTTTTTTTTTTAATAATTAAACTTTCGTCCACGACAAAGTTATGAGGTGTGTGTATTACAACCTATTTTCATTTTTCACAACATAGCTATTTATAATAACAGTAATCCTATCAGTCACAACATGAACCCAGTGAAAAAATAAACCGTTTAACTACTGACGCGGTGCCACGCCACTCTCTCGAAATCGGGTTCTTCCCATCGATTGATGAAGGAGGCAGTTTTGTTGTCCTTTCCAACAACAGTAACCTGGTTCATACTAACAGCCCCACAATCCCACCGGGCGCTCATCCTTCAGAAAACAGAAGTGGCTTCAAATCAAATAAAAACAAATACGAGTTTCACACACTAAAAACAATTATAATAAAAGAGAATGTCCAGTGAACAACCTACATATTCGACTTCTACTCAAGGGACCCTGGGTTCGAATCCTGGTAGAATTAATTGTCATATATATATATATATATATATATATATATATATATATATATATATATATATATATAAAATGAGAGAGAAGTGAAATTTGTGTACAATATTGAAGTGTACTATGTAATTACCACTCTGAAATGCAGAGCGTCGGCCGCAGAACATCCAGAAGGAACGGTTGGACACCAAAATCCTTGCACAGAGTTACGACCTGAGTTCTCTTGCACTTGTTGAAGGAAGAAACGAAGCAGTGTTGGGTTGGCAAATTGGCTTCAGACGGGATTGGTTCGCTCCCAACTGGAGTCTCTTCCACGATGACTCCGTCTCCTCCATGGTGCACCTTCCAGTATGCAAACTTTTCTGTCATACGGGAGAACATTCTAATGAAAACTTCGCACTATTTTATCAGTAACGTTATGCATTTAACCCTTTGAATGGCGATTTGGCAATGTCGGACAGTCTCGCGCCCCTTAGGCACGAATACGTACACATACAGATATGGGGTTACTCCTACCTTGAACCCAAGCGAAACCATACAAATATGGGACTACTACTACTACTACTACTACTACTTTAAGGGTTAAGAAATTGAAGTATGGTACTCAATTCGAATGCATCCACCTCATGAACCTTATAAGAGGAATCATTTGTGTAGACTGATTATATATTAAATGTCGACGTTTATATTTTAGACTTCTGAATAAGATTTCACTTCCGTTTCTTCATCTTAACAATTGTGTTTGAAAAGCTACGTCGTAAATGGTCAATATCACTCATTAAACAGTTCTTCCTTCTGCAAAACTTGGCTTTTACTACTCGAGACGTTTTTGGAATATCAAAATCAGTATGTAGTTTAGTTAGACCTACACCCAAGAAATGAACAAGAACTATGCCAGAATGACTATTTTCCACCCCTATTGTATTCTTGTGACCTTTAACTTTGGTGCAAGAACCTGATTCTTGCTCGCGCACACAATCTTGCGATGAACCATGTGTGTGTGTAGTTTCATTAATTTATGTTGAGCAGTTCAAAAGTTATAGCCTGGATATGAAAAAGTTCAGTTGACTTCTGATGCAGGAACCTGCATCCAAAATTATTTAGAGTGTGTGTGTGTGTGTGTGTGTGTGTGTGTGTGTGTGTGTGTGTGTGTGTGTGTGTGTGTGTGCGCGCGCCGCCTCCATACAGATAAAAGTATTTCACTTAAAGTGGTTGACTTCATTAGAACCTTCGTTTTTTTGTTTTTTTTTAATGGAATTTATTTCCTCTATTTGAAAAAGTCACTTTTGAAACAGATTTTGCAGCTTGTATGCCTTTGTGGGCATCTGCTTTTGCATTTGAACGTTCAATTTTTGAGCTTCTTTTGCTTTGAAAATTCATTTATTTAGCATTAACCCATTAGTGACCATTGGTAGAATTTCCTACTGACAAAATTGTTTGTCATTATTGCATCACTTTTTCTCATAGTTTAATTTCAGTATTTTTATCTGAATATGCCGTTGGAAGCATGAGAACTTTTCGAGTATATTGAACATTTATTTATTCACTGTTGTATTGACAACCCGATTCCCCAGAAATGGAAGGTGACTGACTTATTCATCTGATTATCGTCAAGGTTTAACTCACCTCTCACTTTGGACCAACTAATGAAGATCAGTCGAGGCAAATCTCAAACTATACCTTTGGTTCGCTTCCGCCCAAATTGTTCATTCTGACGAAGGTCGTGCTTTTCACTCCACCTTCGACTTACATTTTAACGTGGAATCCGAACCACACCCCACCAGCAGCAGCCAAGCGTCTTAACCACTAGGCTACCCAGCGTACCCATTTATCTACCAACCACTTTCTTTATCGTGTGGAAGGATAAACAGCTGGGTTTTGCTGCGCGTCGCCTGCCATCACCTAGTCTCGAACCCGGGGCTGATGGATTCGTAGTCAGCAACGCTAACCACTACACCACTGAGGCGCATCATGACCTATATCACCTAATAAACACACACACACAATGTTTCATAACATGTGGGGCGCACTTTCAGGATGGATTCAGGACCTGAGAACAATGAAAAAAGTTTATATAAACATATGCCCGAAATTGCTTTGTTTCAGAGTTACAGCCCATTTTGTGTTCCAGCAATTCTTTCCGCAAACTGTTTACAAACACACACTGCTTGCTGACAATGTTTGTGTGTGTGTGTGTGTACACGAGACTTATTTCATGTATGGCCTTGCCGATTGTAATGTTTCGTACACTCTATGACATGTTTCAATATCATTGAGCGTAGAGCCATCAGTCAGTCAGAGGTGCATCGCGGTGTTTCACTGTTCGTATTCGTAACTTCTTACCGTGCATAAGTGCAGTCCAGAAAAAAAAAAAACTTAAAAGTGTTTGTGCTATTCAGTGATAGCACCCATTGCGTGGCCTGCTTGCTCCCCGGACCTGAATCCACTCAATTTTTACCTGTGGGGTCAAATGAAATCCATCGTTTACGTGACACCCATTGACAACGTTGAAATGCTTCGCCAACGTGTAGAACAAGGATGCCAGAAAATCGGAGCAATACCTGTTATGTTTGAACGCGTCAGGCAGTCTATGACGAGGCGTGTTCAGGTCATTTTGAGCACTTCCTTTAATAGTCCGGTTGCACGGGGTGGGAACCCTGCATTGTTCGTTATAAAGCAAATCTTGACATATTTTGAGAGCTTATACCGCCCTGTTCAAGAATCCATCGGGTGTACACCTGAACCCCGCTTGGCTTTTCCAATATGGCCAGCAAAACTGAAAAATCCCATATACTGGTCAATACTTGATGGATTTTGATGATCTTTGTGTCATTTCTAGGGGTTTTTAGGATGATGAGTCGATCTGGAGGGGTTGCAGATACTTTGGGAGTCGTTTTGACCCACATTCGTCAATACTCATGGTCATTGGAGGCCAAAAGCCCCCCGAAATAAGGAATATCCCATATCCCGGGCAGTCATGGATATATTTTGGTGATCTTACTGTCATTTTTATGGTTTTGGGCGAGACTGAGTAGTTCTATAGGCACATGATAACAGTAGGATATCATTTTGCAACTCCATGGATCAAGTCAAGGTCATTTGAGGTTAAAGTTTGGCCTTGAAATATGCCGCCGCCACAATTGACATCACTGTATTTGCTTTATTTCAGTGACAATTTCTACAATCTAGCTAATTGCTGAGCACTTAACATCTTTTCTGCAGATAAAACCAGATCATAATGCTTAAATGACATAACCCACATTATATGGATATGGATATTCGGATATAAATCACAATTTATGCTGAAGTGCAGGGCACATGCATTCTGTGGAAGGTTGCAAAGCTACAAGACATGACCTCGTAAGCAAAACAAAGCTCACACCTAGCTGGGGGATTGGCATTGACAACTTTGATGCAGTTATTCACATTAGGTAACCATTTATTGGGGGGCAAATATCAAAAGACATGGTTGTGTCAGGATCGTCAGGATTGTAGATCTGTTGATCTGCTGTGATGACCAAAACACTTTGGTTGGACTCCCTTGTCACTTTAATGCCATTGTTGATTGCAGTGTTGACAGTGTTGTGGTGTGCTGGCTTCATATAAATGAGTGGCATATACTTGATGGCCGACTTCTTAGCTGGCATCATTCCCGCCTCTCTACAATGGCGGGTGTTGAAGCCATTGTACTCAGGAGTGCCAGCGACAAACAGTATCCGTCTGAAGAACTCCAGATCTAGCTCTTCTGCACAGTGAAATGACACTTCGGCTGCTCTTGTAAGCTTCTCAGCAGGGAGCTGGAGCTGGAGCTGGAGCTGGAGCTGGAGCTGGAGTGGAGCTGGAGCTGGAGCTGGAGCAAAATGTGTCAGCTCCGGCTCCAGCCCAATACAAAGTGTTCATATTTAGATACAAACTTTTTTTTTATGCTATTTTTTTTTTTTTTTTTTTTTTTTTTTATTTTATTTTGAATGATTTCTAATTGGACTTAGTTTTTTTTCAGGAAATGTATTAATTTTTAGAAACTTAAACTAGTAAGTTTAATTTTTAAAAATTGAAAATATTAAGTTTCATTCTTTTTTTGAGCCCTTTAATAAATGATAAAAAAAAGCCACAAAGGCATAGCTATAGTCATTAGAATTTAGATTAATAGCTGCAACAGGCTTTGGTCTAAATTTTAAAAAGTAGCCTGATGAATCATGTGATGGTGATGAAATGTTTTGTGTGGCTGCCTGCTATGGCCTATGAGTAGCAAGGTACAATTTCAAGAGATTTATCAATCATTAATGTATGGTGAGAGGAGCTGGAGCCGAGCCGGAGCCGGAGCGGAGCCGGAGCTGGGCATAAAAAAAATGCTGGAGCCAGAGCCGGAGTTGGAGCCAGAATTTTGAAAATGCTGTAGCCGGAGCCGGAGCTCAGAAGGCTCAAATGAGCAGGTTGCCTCCATGGGCATAGAAGGCTTTTTCGGACCAGTGTATGGCACAACTTCCAGCTCACAATTTATGGGAACTGACATTTCTTGTTTTGATAGTCTAGGAATGACCTTCGCACTGTCGTTTTCAAGTGATCTGGGCTGTGTTACAATAGCTGCAAGGTTGTGACAGTTTAATCTACAATTTTGTGAGTGAATAACTGCATCAAAGTTGTCAATTATAACTTGCACAAGACCAGCATCATTCAAACCTGACCACACAGCATCTCTTGCTGCAACAGCAGCAGCTAAGCGCATAAAATGCCGCACTTCATCATAAGAACAAGTTACATTGTACAACTCTTTAATGATTTGCTTATGGTCACCTATGAGAACACCCAGTACTATTTGGAGTGGAGTAGGCTGATTTGTAACAACACTTGCTACTGCTACAATGTTTCCAGCCATTATGGATTGCAGGGAGTCAGAATTTCGAACTTACAGGAGTAAGCAATTGCATAAGAACATCACTCATACATTCGGAAGCAATATATTTGTCTATGTGAGTATGATAAGAAGTGAATTCTTCCTTTTCTTTTTGCACTCACTCGCGATTTGCTTGCCCAGCTTCTTCACACACTCATCAATATCAACAGATTCCTCACAATCATTTGCAATATTCAGGTATGAGGCAGCATAGTTTTTGAAAACTAACAACGTTGCGATACCATCCCCATGTAAGTCTACAATTTCGTCTTTGAAGTAATCTAGCTTTTACAATGAGCGACCTACGTGACAATTTCTCACCACCTAACTCTTTGTAAAGCTTCCCTACATCAATTGAATTCCATGGTTTCATTTTGTCCTTCGACAATTCTACACACAGAGCAATGAAGGGGCGGTCTTCAGGTTCAACCCTTGACTTACTCTGGCAAGCTCTCTCAACCTCAACATGAAAGGTAGACATACAATCTTTATGGTATCGGGCTTCTTCAGCTGGTAAATCTCCTTTCATGCCCAACAACCTACTCAGTACAACTTGTCCCTGCTCATCATTTTTCAGTTTACACTTTTCTATCAACACATCTTTGTAATTTGTTTTTTTTATCACCAAGTTTATCGGTCATAAACCTAGATGCTGGAATGCGGTATTGCACCGGAACTTTGAGGTTATATTTCTTGGGGAATATACACTCACTGACTTTCAAACAAAAGAGACAGTGTTTTTTAGGGTCATATACTGGGCCTTCACTGAGAACAGCACTACGTAGTCTTTTTGGCTCCACTGTAGGGGGTATCACATTCTCTCTTTTTCATGAATGCTGATAAATTCCACTTGGACACAAGTGGAAACACAGTTCTTGTGACAACAAAGGATTTTTGCTCCATCTTCCGAGAGAGGCTCTAAGTCTTGCTCGAACATCTGGCTGCCCTCTGATGTCGCTGCTCTCTATGATTTTCTGAATCCTCCCACAATTTGAAAGACCTTTCTGACCTCCAGGACAGCTACGCAGGAAATCCTTGAAGAAACATTCGTCTGCAGCTTTTGTAGAACCTGAAAAATAAGAATTTTGTTTATCCATTCTTCAGAGTACAAATCGCACTGAAATAATTTATCCTCAGCAAATGAAAACTAAACAATGCTCACCTGGTATATTCTCCATATTCAGCAGTCAAAAAACAATTTTGGAATCAGCACAACCAAGACGTCATCAAACCACCAGGTGGGCAGCACCATCAGCAATAATCTCAACAACCTGAAAAAAATAAGAGGAATAATTAGACATATTGGAATTCACCTTACCATGGGGAAAATAATCCCTGATTTCATTTTAAACCCTATAGAACCACTCAGTCTCGCCCAAAACCATAAAAACGACAGGAAGATCACCAAAATATCTCCACAACTGCCCGGGATATGAGATATTCCTTATTTCAGGGGGCATTTGACCTCCAATGACCTTGAGTATTGACAAATGTGGGTCAAAACGACTTCCAAAGTATCTGCAACCCCTCCAGATCGACTCATCATCCTAAAAAACCCTAGAAATGACACCAAGATCATCAAAATCCATCAAGTATTGACCAGGATATGGGATTTTTCAGTTTCACCACCCATCTTGGAAAATGGCGGCCATATTGAAAAAGCTAAGCAAGGGTCAGGTGTACACCCGATGGATTCTTGAATGGGGTGGTATAAGCTTTCAAAATATGTAAAAATTTGCTTTATAACAAACAATGCAGAGTTCCAGTAAAATCAGGGTCTGTGCTACCAGACTATAAAGGTAAGGCGGATACTTGCTGGAACACACACCACAGGCTGTAACTCGGAAACAAAGCAATTTCGGGCATATATTTATATTCCTTTTTTCATTGTTTTCATGTCCTGAATCCATCCTGAAAGTGCGTACCAGATGTGATGAAACACCCTGTATACAGGGTGGCACAAGTCAGGAACCATAGGCACATTTTATTAAATTATAATAAATGTTTGAATTGGTGGCCTTCCACTTGGAGACACTTTCTGACGCGTTGAATGCATGATGTTTGAACATTCCTTAATACATTGGTACTGATTTTGGCACACACACACGTGATTTTATCCTTTAGAGAATGTATGGTTCGATCAGCATAGACTACCGACTTGAGATGGCCCCACAAGAAAAAGTCAAGAGGCGTGAAGTCTGGAGACCTTGGTGGCCATTCGACAGGCCCTCGCCATCCGATCCACTCGCTTGGGAATGTTTCGTCTAAAGAGCTCCAGACAATGGTTGCAAAATGTGGTGGTGCACCATCCTGCTGAAACCACATCTTCGCCCGTTCTGCCAATGGAATGTCATCCAGTATGGGCATTGGAAATGTTTGCAGCATATGCAGATAGGTTTCACCTGTTACAGTGCCATCAAAAACATACGGACCAATTAACCAATCCCCACCAGAGCGCAGCCCACACCATAATTCGTCGATCGAATCGCACATGTATAATCATCTGGATTACTCCAGTCACCTTAACCATTTAGATTTATTTGGATTATTTCTTAATATTTATAAATTTAAGAAGTTTCTTACTTCGCTAATAAGTTTAAAGTGTGTTTATATCTTTATTGAAATTTAGCTTCAACTCATATTGAGTTAGAACTTTGATACCATTATCATTAAGATCACTCCACAAGCTTTTTCCAACCAGAGATCAATTGATGATCCATTGGTTATCTTAGTTGACTTTTATTTTTGGGAGAACCTTTGTAGTGGGCTGTAACTTATGCTGCAGTGAGATTTATTATCTGTTGAGTGTCATTTTACGTACTTCCACCCCTCTTTGAGGTGGTTAATTTAAAGGACCCTTTAGAGCAATGGTATTGAACTTGAGGGGTAATTCAGTCTTTTTATGGGGGGGGGGGGGGTAACAAGCTGGCGCCACTGTACTTTTTTACCAATTTCTCTTCTAACCCTTTAGTTTGCAGATTTTGTGTAAACCGACAAGAACTGCGAAACGAGGTGATTTTGGCGAGACACAAACTTCAAAGTGGTACGAGGGAGGCAACTATGTTGAGGGAGGAATTTAGTGCTTTGGCAGCAAGGTTCAACTCACTGTAGGATTTTGTTTCAGTCTTGGCGCGAGTTCTCACACAGAACAGAAATCAATCGTTTGAGCCAGCTCGAAATGGGGCCCGACCAAGGAAGCACAAACCTTGCTTAAGAGTAGTTACAACTAATAGATTTTCTGTCTTAGAGCCAGAGCAGAATGACACACAGGAAATTAGGCTGGTTGGCAATTCTATTATTCGAGGGCAATTACAGGAGTTCAGCAACAGGAACCCAACTCGAAGGAGGAGGTACTGCTATCCTGGAGTCCGTGTTGACAACATCACAGATTCCATAGACAAGTTTGGTAAAGATGCTGATGATAGTACAGTGCCCGCGAAAAGTATCCGATCACTCAAGAAAATACAATATTTTCCCTTGATATTCAGAGACACGTAATTCACTTTCTGTGTGTTCAAGCGACATCTGGTAACTTTGAGGTTGCTCGCTGATATGAGAGCTATCCAACGCATTCTCAAATTAGTGTTCTGGTAGCCTTCGTTGCGGGTGGCTGTCTCAAATTTGTCAGATTTCACTGTTGTGTAAATTTCTTGATTTTTTTTTTTTTTTTACAGAAAGTGGTGTAAATAAAATTTATATATAATGTGTGCTAAAAAACAACTTAAGAGTGATTGTCGAGGTGCTATTGTTGCTTTGCATGCATGTGGGAAATCAGAGAGACAGATAGCTAAGGAATTAAACATATCCCAAAGTACCGTTAATTTATGGGTTTCACGGGCTAAGAACAATGGTGGCCTAACCACGCCAGTCCCTAAAAAACGATCTGGCAGACCGAGAAAAACAAATTCGCGAACAGACAAACTTATGAAACGTTTAGTATTGAAAAACCCAACAATAACTGCGAAAGAAATAAAATTTAATATGAATAATTTGTTATCTGGTGTTTCTGAACGAACTATCCAGGAGCGGCTCCAAAAAGAAACTCGGATTACCATCTCGCCATGCTGCTAAGAAACCGTTCATTAATGAAAAAATGCGTAAAAAACGTGTCGCATTTTGTAAAAAATACATTCATTGGACTGTTGATGACTGGAAGAAGGTTTTATTTAGCGATGAGTCGACATTTTTGACATTCAGAAGTTGTCCAAAAAAGGTTCGCCGGCCTATTGGCTCAAATAGGATGGACCCTAAATACACCCTAAAGACAATGAAACACCCTCCAAGTGTGATGGTTTGGGGTTGTTTCGGTTACTATGGGCGTGGAAACTTATATTTTCTTCCGAAGAACACAACTATGAATGGTGCATGGTATTTAGCAATGCTACAGGATAAACTTCCAATGGCAATGGCAATCCAAAGGACAAAAACATACATGCATGATGGTGCACCATGTCACAGGGCCAAAATAGTGACAAAATGGATTACTGACAATAAATTTGATATTTTGGATTGGCCTGGTAATAGTCCAGATCTCAATCCGATAGAAAATCTGTGGCTAATAATAAAAAATAAGGTTGAATGCCACGACACTGGCTCAGTCGAAAAATTACAAGAGGCCATCAAAAAGGTATGGTGCAAGGAAATATCAGTGGAAGTTTGTCAAAACTTGATTAAATCCATACCAAAACGTCTAGAACAAGTCATCCAAACCAAAGGACAGATGACAAAATACTAATATAAGGTTAGTATACATTTAAACATTGTTTTTTATGTAAAAAATACAAATTTCAAGGGTGATCGGATACTTTTCGCAGGCACTGTACAATATTTATAGTGCATGTTGGGACTAAACCATGTTAAGATTTCAGGGCAGAGGGGCTAATAGAGAAATACAAGTGGCTGATGCAGACTCCAAAGGATAGGACTAACTAATAAATTAATTCTTTCTGGAATTCTCCTGAGAATAGCAGGATCTGACAACTTTTTCAGCAGAGCTACCTACATTAATAATATTCTTAAGTCCCTTTGCCAACAGGAAACTACTGAATTAGTCAATTTGTAGAGTCATTTTCATAATAAAAAGGACTTATTTTTGCATGATGGTCTTCACCTAAATGACGTAGGAGCAGCTCATCTTGGTAGACTATTACTTACAGTACATTGGCTCTGTGATGGTTTTTCAGGCAAAAATGGCGTAACTCCTACGAAAGCGACCAGCCTAACAAATTCTCCTTACAGTAAACGATTGCCTTCACGAAGAACCTTGAGATTCTACTGTGGTACTCAATATTTTATAAATGTATTTTATATTAATGCTCAAAGTTTAAGATTCAAATTTGATGAACTTTTAAGTATTGTCCTTGACCAAAAATTGGAGGTTGTAGCAATTACTGAATCCTGGTTAAATGCAGAGAGTAGAGATTTTCTCGGAGAATATCATATTCCTGGTTACGAGATGTTTAACAATGACATAATAGAAACAAGGGGTGGTGGTACAGTACTATAGGTTCAATCACACTTAAAACCTATAATTAAAAACACTGCAGAAACTGATAATATAAATGGGATGTTTTTTAAAATTAAAGATAACTCGCAACAAAAACTAATTATAGGTTTAGTATATAAGGCCTCAATCTCGGACTGTCAATAGTGATATAGTGATAATAGGTTTCAGGGACTAATTTTTTATATAAGTAGCGAACATATGATATGATAATTGTAGATTTTAATTTACCTTGCAGGGAGTGGGGTGGTCCTTCACAGCCTAATTCCGGTCGTCGATTGTACGAGGGTTTGCTTGAAATTTCGCACTACTCACCCCATTACCCGTCCGAAACCTAAAGTGGCCTATAAATACAACCTAAATTTAGTATAAATGTGTATCTATATAAAATTGTAGACTATAGGCCACAGGGGTTTGCAATTTGAAAGGGAGATTTTTTTTATTTTATTTTTTTTTCTATTTTTGGCAGCTTCCATTACCCCTCCCTGGATATCCTAAATTACCCCCATGTTGAGAACCATGCACTAGAGAATGCAATATCCTAGATTTAGTTTTAAGTACAAACCTAAACTTATTGATAATATCTCTGCAGAAGATTACTAACTTCAGTGATCAAAGGCAAATAACATTTGAAATTAAAATTAATGTTCACAATTCAAAAAGCCTGGAATACATTTTGGATTTTAAGAGATAAATTTCGTGACATGAAACTGCAACTTTCGACCCACATAATTGGGATTAGGCTCTGTTGCACAATGATATCAATGGTACATGGACTTCCTTTTATAATTATTTTAAACATTTAGAATCGAGTAATATCCCATTACGTAAAAAAAGACTGGTGAAGTCTGTTAAACGTAAATGGTGGAATGCTGAAATTAAAAGTAGCTTAACGTTTAAAAGGAACGCGTATTTTAAATTTAAAGAAACAAATATTTCTCCAATGAAAATGCTTACAAGCTATTGAGAAAGCGAAGTAAAAAACTTATTAGAAAACGTAAGTGCAACTATGACCTATATACTCGTATGGTGAACCAAATTAAATTGAATCCGAAGGAATTCTATAATATGTCAGGAATAAAAAGTAGCTATTGGTCCACTCACACAGGCAAAAACAACGAACAAACTTACGATGACCTATGAATGATTGAAGTTTTAAATAAATTCTTCTCTTCCATTCTTACTAACAAAAATATGAACAACATTCCCATAATCATGCTCAGTGATGATCATTTAAAGCTTCACAATTTTACCATTAGTGAAACTGAAGCACTCTCGGCCATAGGTAAAATTAATCCTAATAAAACTCAAGGTATTTAAAGAAATGAATTGCGCAATAGTCTCTCCTCTCACAAATATATTTAGTAATTATTAATAACAATAATAAATCGTTACAGCCTGGAGAAGTTCCGTTCAACTGGAAACTCGCAAACATCATGCCAATGTTTAAAAGAGGGGACAAATCACTTCTGGGAAGTTATCATTCCATTAGTCTGACTTCAGTCGTTGGTAAGTTTATGGAGACGATCATTCGGAACAAAATAGTTAATCACTTAAAAATTAATAAATTAATCAAAGGTTCTCAATACGGCTTTCGATGTACCGTAAATCGTTCTTGTCTTAGTAATATGCTAAATTTCTTTAATGATATTGTAAATATATATATATGATGAGAGTAAAACAGTGGATATTATATATTTCAATTTTCAAAAGGCGTTTCATAAAGTGCCACATATATTATTAGCTAAACTTAATTCTCACAGAATTAATGGTAATGTTCTCATGAACGTAAACAAAGAGTGGTCATTAATGGCAAATCATCTAACTGAAAAAGTGTAACTAGTGGCGTGCATCAGGGATCAGTTCTGGGACCAATTCTTTTTATTATTTATATCAATAACATCGACATAGGAATTAAGAGTACAGTGGAACCTCGGTGTTCGAACGAACCAGACCTTGAACAAACCGGAGTCCGAAGAATTTTGTTCAGAAAAAATTGACCCAGTCTTTGAACGTTTTCTGGAGTCCAAACGCGCCGGCTTGTTTACAATTCAGTTGGGGTCGTGTTCCTGCACAGTGCGTTTGGCCTCCATGCTCTCTTCCTATATTTTTTTACTGTGGTTTTGTGATAAATATTAGTACAGTACTAATTACATACATAATTACATAATATTATTACTAAAAATTAGTGACCATGGCCTCGAAAAAGAGCAGTAGTGAAAATAGTGGTAAGAGGAAAACTGTGAGAACCGCAATTGAATTAAGAAAAGAACTTGTTTCAGAGTGAAGGTGGCAAACGAGTTTCGGAGCTTTCCAGAGAGTATGGTATGGCTAAATCTACAGTATGTACCATACTTAAGAACAAAGAGGCTATTAAAGGGGCAGATGTGGCTAAAGGAGTCACTTCTCTTACTGCACAAAGATTGCACACAATTGAAATGATGGAAAAACTCAAGACAGAAGAACTTCAAGATCTTCTCAAGGAGCAGGAAGAGGAACTGGCAGAGGAATTTTCTTCACCAGATGATGAGGTGGTGGTGGTTCGCACTGCCAAAATTTCCACTGATGAACTTAGAGAGTTGTTTTTTTATTGGTCAAAAATGCAGAGCATAGTGGAGAAATGGCACCCTGACACAGAGCTGGGCAATAAATACATTGAATGTATTTAAATACTAAATACATGGGAGAAATGTATTTAGATACTAAATACAAAATACATCAATTGTATTTAAATACATTTGTAAATACATTTTAAATACATACAAATTTGCTTGTTGAAGCCATGACACGCACATGATAAAGAAATCAACCGCTTTTGACTAAGTGGCACACAACTGATTGAACTGACACGTTGAAACATGAACCATGCTGTACTACACTGTCGACGCATCATACTGTGCTAGTACAGAATGTGTATTAAGCCAGTAAAAGTATTTACATTTTTATATTTTGAGTATTTAAATACATTGTATTTAAATACTATATTTAAATACATGAAAAACAATGTATTTATAAATACAGTTCTAAATACACAAATGTATTTAAATACTGCCCAGCTCTGCCCTGACATTGCTCTGGTGAGCCACATCAACAATTCCTTCAGTGATAATGTGGTTGAACACTTTAGGAAGATTATGAAGGGTAGGCAGACACAGACAACATTGGACAGATTCCTTTTAAAACAGAAAAAACCGAGTGCACCTGCCAGTTCTGAGTCCCCAGAATCTTCCAGTGTTAGTGCAAAGAGACAGAAATGAGACCACATCACTTCAGAGGTGGAGTTACTGGATGTTTTTATGGAAGGTGACTCTCCCTCCAAACAGTAGCCTCCTTCCTCTGCAACTTCCACCTGTGCCAGTCAACTCAAGTCAATAAAGGTAAAGTTCTAGTTTCTCTGTTCATTTTAATTACAGGCATTATATTAATTACATAAGTGTTTTTATAGCATAAAAAATTATTACAGTATATTGTGGGCTGTTTTTTGGGGGTAACTTTTCGTGGCCCAGAACGAATTAATTACATTTACATGTATTTTAATGGGAAATACTGTTTCGGACATCGAACTTTTCGCAGTTTGAACACCACCTAGGAACCAATTAAGTTCAAACACCGAGGTTCCACTGTATAATTTTTAAATTTATGGATGATACCAAACTAGGGGTATGAACAAAATCAGCGGCAGAATGTTTGCAGATTCAAGAAGATATTAATAAATTACTTGAGTGGGCAGAAATTAGGCAAATGAACTTTAATATAAATATAAAATGTTGCATATTGGTAGAAACAATGTTAAAGAAAAGTATTTTATGCGCGACAAGACACTAATGAGTATTACAGAAGAGAAGGATTTGGGTATTATTGTTGCTGACACTCTTAAACTGAATAAGCAATGTATCGAAGCAGTCAGAAAAGCAAATACTAGAGGCACTCAATATATTTTGCCCCACCCTTTTTCCTTAGCTAAATAATAGGCCATGGGGCTGAAATGTCTTTTGGGCCATAAGTTTCAACTTTCTGCTCTTCACATAACCGGATTTTAACTGGTTTGAACCTCCCCTCCTTGTATAAAACCAACGGTTAACGCAGTTTCAAAAATGACATCCGACTGATTTGCGTCGTAAACAGAGAGCTGTTATTGAGTTCTTAACCGCAGAGAAGGAAACAGTTGGAAATATTTACAAATATCTACAAAACGTTTATGGAGATAGTATTGTTGATTGAAGTACAGTTGGACGCTGGTCTAAACGTGCGAGATCTTCGGAGAGAGGGAGAGCCAGCCTCGATGATGAGCCATGCAGCGGTCACCCGGCATTGGCTGTGACATCTCACACTGTGCAACGTGCTAACAGCATCATTCAATGAAATCGGCGCGTCACATACAAGGAGCTAGGAATTAGTGAAGGAAGTGTGAATACGATAATTCAGCAACTGGGATACTCAAAAGTGTGTTCACGGTTTGTTCCTCACCAACTGACTGAAGATCACAAAACCCAAAGAAAAGAAATTGCTTCCAAGCCATTGGTTCGATATGAGACAGAAGGGGATGACTTCTTTTCAAGAATTGTGACTGGGGATGAGACACTGGTACACCACTTTGAACCCGAAACAAAATGCCGATCCATGGAGTAGCATCACGCAGACTCCCCACGCAAGAAAGTTCAAAATGGCTCCTTCTGCAGGAAAGGTTATGGCCACCATCTTCTGGGACATGAAAGGGGTGATTCTGGTGAACATTATGAAGATAGGACAATCAACCAACTCGGATGCATATATTGCTACCCTACAGAGACTCCAGACATATATAAAGCGAGTTCAACCACTGGAAGACGTTCTTCTTTTGCACGGTAACGCAAAACCACACAACAGTTTACAAACAAGAGAAGCCATCACAAAAATATGCTTCACTGTGTTACGCCACCCTCCATACAGCCCGGATCTGGCACCTTCAGACTTCCATTTGTTTGGGCCAATGAAGGATGATATTCGTGGAAGAAAGTTTCAGTGTGACGATAAGGTTGTTGAGGAGGTTAAGAGGTGGCTCGAGCGGAACCCAGCAGACTCTTACCAGCAAGGAATAAAGGCCCTCGTTTCGAGGTGGAGGAAAGCCATAGAAAAGGATGGAGACTATGTGGAAAAATAAAAACTTGTGGAAAAATAAAAACTTGTAAAAAAGGTATGTAACTACTCGTGTACAAAATTTCTGGAACTTACAAGGAAACTTGGAAAGAAAAAAAAAAAAAAAGGTGGGGGCAAAATATATTGAGTGGCCCTTGTAGAATTTTAGAATTTACTGGTATATCATTTGAATTTAAGTCAGAAAAAACAATGCTAACATTATACAGGGTGTCCCATAAGTCTGGAACCATAGGGCAAAATGATAGAAATGGCAATAAAAATGCTGGACACACTTTTGGGGACTGTTTATGAAATGAGCGAGGATGGTAGCGGCTGTGTCATCGTCGGTGGATGTCCTCGGAGGTCCACTGCGTAGTTTATCTCCTGTGGTTCCCATTTCCCTGAACTTTGCTACAAGTTTGCTGACACAGCTGTGTGTTATCAGTGCGCGGTTCAGATGCAATTTGTTAAATTCCTCAGCGACCTCCCTCTGACTCTGATTTCCTATGAGCAGAATTATCTAGATGCATTCTTCCTTACTGAAAGACATCATGGGCACTTGCATAAACAGAAAAACATGAATTACTTATTTTGTCCTATGGTTCCAGACTTACGGGATACCCTGTATAATTCCTTAGTATGCCCCAACCTGGAACACTGCGTTTTCTGGTCCCCATATTTATGGCAGGACATGGACAGAATGGTGTGTGCAATGGGCTACCAAGATGATTCCTAGACTTAGAAACAAATCATATGTTGCCCGTTTAGAAAAGTTAAATTTATTCTTACTCATAAAAAGGTGAATTCAAGGAGATTTAGTCCACGTGTTTAAAATGAATAAAGTCTTAGATCAGTGATGCACAAACCCTGGCCCACGGGCCAAATGTGTCCCCCACGGGTCTTTTCAGTGGCCCCATGGGTCTTTTCAATTCAGTGAAAAAGTTAGAATATAAAAGTGACCCAATTTATGACTTAGATGGAAAGTAAGTAGGCTAATACATTTAGTTATTTTCTTCGCTTGGCCCTCACATCAAAAAAGTTTGTGCACCACTGGCTTAGATTATTTCACCTTCAAAAAATGGAAACAGAACTGCGGTAGTAGTCTGAAATTAATGGGTAAATATTTTAATTGTAATGAAGCTAAACAATCTTTCTTCAATCATATAGTTAATTCACGGAATGGATTGCCAACCAGCAATAGTTCAAAATAATTCGGTTGAATCCTTCAAAAAGAGGATAGACACTTATTTTACCTTAAACCCCTAGTTGGAAGCATTTGTTAGAGCGCAGAAGCAGTGTAGAATTTTTACTCGGATTCCCTCCTCTGTACTTTTAAAATTTTCACTTTATCTTTTAAATTCTTTCCTACCTCCTCTCAACCTCTCTTTTCTGCTTTGCTTTGAAACTTTTACTCATCCTTAAATTTTCTCATCTTTTAACCTTCTTTCTTAAACAGACAGCCTCAAAGGGCCCAGCTGGTCTGTCGCTGTTTAGTGTCCCTCGTATTCCTTTGTATTTTTTCTAACTTTACGTAACTTTAATTTTTCCTACATTCGTATTTGATGTGAATGATAAGAGAAATGATGGAAAAGTTAACATCACATTACTTACTTTAAATAAAACATGGAATTTCAACTACAAAAAACCTGCAATAACAACTCGCTGAACAACCTTTAATGAAAATAGATGCTTATTTATGTTGTTATGTTATGTTATAATCAGGGATGGGGAGTTGGCCAAAAACAACCGACTCCCAACTACTGAGTCGGTATTTTTAAAAACCGACTCCGACTCCTGACTCTTTCCTTATCATGCTGATCTACAACCTTATAAATATTGGGATGTTTGTTTCGTAGATGGCGTTTCAAGTTTGAGGCTCTAGTTGGAGCATTAGCATGTTTCCCAGTGTAAGCACTAATTTTTGCATTACACTCTTTACCATCCTTTTCTACTTGACAAATAAAAATACTTTCATCCTCATTTAGCTTAAAATATTGAAAGACTGCTGATTTTCTACTAGGGCCACGACTAGGGGTTGCAATCGATAAAATATTATCGATAATTTATCGATAAATGAAAGTCAACTATCGAATAATTATCGAGCAGATTTATCGATAATTTCAGATCACTTCCTGATTTTTTAAGTTTACGCTAAATGAACAAATTTTCTCTTGCAAATGAGATTTATTAGTAATAAAAAACGTTGTTGCCTCTATCATAAGATGAGCAAATTGGAATCAAAAACTTCCGAGTTCTTAAGTAAGTCCTCTATGTTCAATGCAGGCAGTTAATTCGCATTGTACGAAGTAAAGAAAAAGAGAAGCGAAAATCTAGATCGATTGTATGATGCATTAAGGACCATCAAGCCTACAAGCTATGAAGCAGTGTGTGCATTTTCTTCAGCGGGAATTTTCATAACGAAGATTCGATGCAGTCTCTCTCCAGCCACTATTAATGCCTTATGCTTTTTGAAGTGTTACTTCCTTAATAAGGATAAAAAACTAAAATCTGTTTAAATAACTATGGCTGTCACAATGTAGAATGATCTCATTAAAATCTGTTCTTATAATTTTGCGTTTTTCTTCTATTAATGAGAGAGCTAATTTAATTAGAAAATTTATCGATAATTATCGATAATCCAAATTTTTTTCAATCATTTATCGATAAATGGACTTTTGATAATTTGCATCCTATACCCACGACTCATTACTAATAGGGACTAATTAAATTAATAATTAATATATTGCTAATTTTTATATGGTACCTAGTATCCTAAAATAGAAATATGAAATTCATTTGCTAAGATTTACCAGAACAATAAATCAAATGTGGAAATGTGAATCTAGAATTAGTTCAGGAAGATATTTATTTAGGGCAGAGTAGTATTCTGGTAAATTGTTGGCATATAGAAATTGAATCAAAGAGTCGGGAGTCGGTCGTTTTTACCGACTCCCGACTCTTCAAAAAAGCCCTGACTCCGACTCCCTACCTCTGGTTATAATAAGGAACACTGCCTAAAAATTTGTATATCGACCAGAGTTGTGACATTTCATCAATTTATGTTGATTGGTTCAAAAGTTATAGCCTGAACATGAAAGCGTGATAGCACAATCCAGTATGGCTCCCTCCAAACTTATTTGGTCAAGGACATAATTACTAATTGATTATGTAATAGAGTAAAATCTTCAAAGCAAAATCCAATCCTTACCAATTTCTTAGACTTTTCACAAATTTAGTTTCCAGGTGAATTTAAAATATAAAAAACTTGTCACTGAAGATGGAAATGAATGTCCCCAAATTGTTTTGTATAAAAGAAAAAATGTGTATACACACTACACAGCCAACTGTAGACCTTTGGGTTTTCTATTTATACTAAGGATGTAATTCCTGAGAACCAAAGGACTGACTCGAGTGCTGTAAAGTAAACTGCAGAAGCAAAACTTTCACAAATTAGAATTTAGCCAAAACAAAACTTACGAGCCCCTGATGGATTTTTCAGAAGATTGTGATTGAAACCCTTTCTATCTTCATAGACACACAACCACTGGATGCTTGCCACCACTTTAGGATCCTCCCAACTCGATGAAATCCTCTCTAGTCTCGACTTCGATATATTAATACCACGTGTCCTTAACCTTTAATAAATAAATTTAAAAAATTAATGTTCACCAGATGAACAAAGAATAGTTTCTACGCTAATATATTAGCATAGACTCAAGACTGGAATTTTCATTTGTACCTTACAGGCCTACTTCTTGATAAATTATTTGATTATGTTTGAAAGATGGTGTTCCGGTTAATTTTTATTTGTTTTTAGAATATCATACATGTAGTGCAGCATTTCGCTGCAATCATGATTGTTCACTGTACATCATATTTTTGCAGGGCTGTAACATAACTAATTGTTCAGTAATTGCTGCTTTTTGAGTAACAGTAACTAGTTTAAAACACTCATTAATTTTTGCAACTCATACCAGTTACTTTTTTTGTTCGGGCAAAAGGTTATAGTAGCTACTTTTTATAACAAGCATTGTTTGAAATACATATTGTGCACAAGGCAAGTTTATTCATGATACACATATATCTAATGCTAATAGGATACAATCATCTTGTTTATTCATTAAATTGCAATCAATATGAAAGAAATGAACAATCTTGGCAAGTATCACTTGTCAGGGAAAGTACTTTTATCAGGATCCGAGTCATGAGCTATGTTTTATAATAAAATTGTGCAAAATGTCAATCTCAAGTCAGCTAATTAACTAGAGGTGCACCAGATATGATATCCAGCTGGATATTCAGCCGGATATTGCGAAATATCCAGTATCCAGCAGGATATGCTGGATATAGGCCAAGACATTAGAAAATTAACACCTGTATGAAAATCTGCCATAATATGACAACACATTACAAATATTTTATATACAAAAAATGGAAAGCCCTCCAGGGCCCACCCCTAAACCAGTCCAGCAACACTTTTTATATTAAATCAGGGTTGTGAAGTCGGAGTCGGAGTCGTGGAGTCGGAGTCGTGGAGTCGCACGTTTCAGGGCGGAGTCGGAGTCAGAGTCGGTAAAAAACTTCCGACTCCAACTCCAATTTCTGTGTCCTGTGTCACCCTTAATTTCTAAATCCTAAATACTAACATTTAGGTTATTTAGTTTTTTTGGTCAATAAACCTTATTCATTGATAGCCCCTAGATTAAGTTTTTTTAATATTTTTTTTTTACATTTTCAGAATATACAATTAATATTTATTTAAATATAAAATATAAAATTTCACACTTAGTGTGGTGGTGATGAAATGTCTTATTATGATGATAATGAGTGAAACACTAGAGGAGTCGGAGTCGTATATTTAAAATGTGAGGAGTCGGAGTCGGATTTTTAGATTTTTTACAATGTGTGGAGTCGGAGTCGGAGTCGAATTTTTACAATGTGTGGAGTCGGAGTCGGAGTCGGAAAATTTTGGACCGACTCCACAACCCTGTATTAAATCAACACAATACTGATGACAAAAATAAATAAAACATCTATCCATCCTTAACAATTACAGTTCTATTAATATAATCAGAGCTTTTCATAAAAATGTCTAGGCATTAAATTTTTTAAAAAGAGTAAAATATTGCTAGACCCCTGCACTTGCTTTCCATTCTTTTTTCTCCTTTTTTTTTTTCCCTTTATTTTCAAAACAATACAAAACATTACAAGCTTGACAAATGCAAAACAATACATTGAATACAATATAAAATGCCTGGAATTAAATCAATGAATGGAGGGCAGTATTGTGTAGGTCAGATGCCACCTTTCAGCCTGGAGGTCTTCGGAATAAAAAAAACTCAACAACAGTGATTTAGAACTTTTTCCATTGTGGTGCAGAAACAAGAGCATTTCTCCTCTTTTAGGCAATATTCGGGATCACCTTGCTTCATAGATGTTTCCATATTCAGAAGACATTCTCTCTGAAAATACAGAGGATGCGGGTGTGCAGAGGAGCTTTGAAACAATAGTTTTAAGGAGAGGAAATTGGTCCTCCTGCTTCCAAATTTGAACTGGACAGCATTTCCTATCTACAAGAGGTTCAGATGTATATCAGTAACCCCCCTGCAATCAGTAGAACAGGAGCAGTCTTTTTTTCAATCTTTCTTTACTTGTAACTTACTTCCCCAGATTGCTCTCCTTTTGTGATCTCCATAAAACATGCTTCAAGAATGTCCTCTTCATCTTTCCTCTTTCGCATAGGAGAACTGGAATTTGAGCTTCTTTCACTTCAACTTTCATTAGAATCATTACCACCTTCGTCATTTTCAATATCTATGACTTCAATCAGCCAGGATTTAGCCTGCTCTTTTTGATCTTGTTAAAAGAAAGATAGCTTATACCACGGATCTATTGCAGTCACAGTCACATAAGCCCTGTTTTTCATTATGTTCAGAGAGTTCCCATCATTACTCTCACCGACAATAAACGTGCTCAAAGAGAAGTAAGGAGTTCTCTCTTAGTCGTTTGAACACCTTGGTCATCATGGCTAATCTTTGAAAGAAATCTTTGTAAAATACAAATGCTTGGGATTATGGAAGACAAAGTTGATTTTTCCGAACTCATTTCCTGAGTTAGTTGGAAGAATGGTTTTAATATTTTAAGGACATTTCATATCAGTGTCCACTCGAAGGATAATTCACTACAATCAGCCAAATACAGTTGCACTGGAATTTTTAATTTATATAACACAGCTCAACAAAAAATTTTTTTTGTTTCATTGCCAAGGAAATTCGTACGAATTTAGGGTATTTTGGGGTTGCTGAATTCCAAAATGAAAGTAGTTTTCCCGATTTGGCTCTAGTTCTTGAGATAATGAATACCCTCAATTAATAGGAAATGTAACCATAACGCGTGCATATGGGAAACTACCGGAACATTCTAGATGGTGAGACACGTGAATATTCTTAGTGTTTACTCTGCGATCATTCTAGAATATTCTCCCTCCGTATATAAGTCATCAGCCACCCAACCAGTAGTCAGTTGACAGTTGGCAGTGGAGCAGTACGTGTTGTCTGTTGTGTTTTTAGTGTTTCTCGTCCATGTAATGTATTTGTATACATGTACTTAGTGTACATAAGTCAATATGAAATGAACTTATAATTTTATTGTTTTCTTTTTTCAGAGAAATATGAGTTCTTCACGAAGAGGCTGCTTAAACAATCCTAATGTATTCTGCTACATTTGCGGCGAATACACTCTGCAAAAACAAAGAAAAAACATCACAGACTTTGTAAAGCAAGCTTATCTTGCGTATTTTGGCATGGCGCTTGGAGACAAAGACAAGTCATGGGCTCCCCATAACGTTTGCAAAACCTGTGTAGAATGCTTACGACAGTGGAAAAATCAAGAAAGGAAAAGTTTAAACTTCGGTGTGCCTATGGTGTGGCAAGAGCCGAAAAACCACCATGACAATTGTTATTTCTGTGTGATTAATGTGAAAGGTTTCAATCGATACAAGAAACTCAAGTGGGATTATCCCAATTTGGAATCAGCAAGCGACCTGTGTCACACAGCGAAGACGTTCCCATACCAGCGTTTACCACACTGCCCGACCTTCCATTGTCAGAATTTGAAGAAATTCAGGACTTAGGTGGTAGTAGTGGAAGTGACTATGAAGGAAGCATTTCAACATCTCAGCAGTTCTCCCAAGACGAACTCAATGATCTGATACGGGACCTCAGTCTGTCAAAGCAAGCATCTGAACTTTTAGCATCCAGACTAAAAGAAAAGAACTGTCTACAGCCAGAAGCTAAAATAACAGGTTATCGGACAAGAGAGGCGGGACTTCTTCCTTACTTCAGCCAAGATGAAGAACTTGTATACTGCAATAACATCCCTGGACTTGTTCTTCAAATGGGACTGGAATATCGACCAGGAGATTGGCGGCTTTTTATAGACAGCTCCAGTAGAAGCTTGAAATGTGTTTTATTGCACAATGGTAACCGATATGCATCTCTTCCAATTGCTCACTCAACAAAACTTAAAGAAGAATATCAAAATATCAAAATGGTCCTGCAGAAACTCTGCTATTATGAGCACCAGATGCCTATTTGTGTTGATCTAAAGATGGTAAACTTCTTGCTTGGGCAGCAAAGTGGATATACGAAGTACCCTTGTTTCATCTGTTTATGGGATAGTAGGGCAAGGCAAGATCATTGGAAAAAAGTGACATGGCCTTCAAGAGAAAACATGACTGTAGGTGCAGCGAACATCATTAACAGCCTTTGGTTGACAGGGAAAAAATCATCCTCTCACCACTTCATATCAAGCTGGGACTAATGAAACAATTTGTTAAGGCCTTGGACAAAGATGGCGATTGCTTCAAATACATTTGTAGATCGTTCCCTGGACTAAGTATGGAAAAACTCAAAGCTGGAATCTTTGATGGCCCTCAAATCCATACACTTATCAAGGATTCTAATTTCACAAAATTTATGAATGGTGTTGAAGCTTCTGCCTGGTGCAGTTATGTCTCAGTTGTCAAGAACTTCTTGGGTAACCACAAAGCAGACAATTATGAAGAACTGGTGCAAAACATGCTCACAAACTTTGAAAAGTTGGGTACTAATATGAGCATAAAGGTACACTTTCTCCATAGCCACTTACACAGATTTCCGGATAATCTTGGTGATTTTAGCGAGGAACAAGGGGAGAGGTTTCATCAAGATATCAAGGTGATGGAGGAAAGGTATCAAGGCAGATGGGACAGACACATGATGGCAGACTATTGCTGGAACCTCCAACGTGATTGTCCTGATAACCCACATAAAAGAGAATCGTACAAACAGAGATTTACTATACATTAATTGTAATTATGCGAATCAGCTTACTGTGTTTATCTGTTATTATACCGAATAAAATGCCATTATGTATTTCATGTATTTACTTTTGTATGATTTGAGACAATTTCAATGCGATTTGTAAGTAGGCTCCGCCTGAACATTAATTTTTTTGCATTTTTACGTGTTTCAATGGGGTACCAATTATCTCATAAATTAGAGCCAATCTAGCAAAACCGATGTCATATTCGGAATCAGCACCACAAAGTTACCCCAAAATCACTCTAATATGATTGCAATAAAATGAGTGTTGACCAGTGTAATCTTTCTAGCATCAAATATGCACTGTTCCAACGTGTTGGGACATCTTGAACCAATAGGAGAGGCTCAAGATTTTGCTGCACTTGAATGTGTTTGAAATTGTTACAGGCCAAAGGAGAATGATTAAAGTGAGTTGCAAGGCAGCAACTTTTTGCAAGGATATCAATTACACTCCTCTGAACCATAATTGAGTCACTAATAACCAGTTGGAGTAAATGAATGCTGCAGTGTATTGAAGGTATTTCAGCCAGGTCACTACCAAGAGCCGTATTACTAGCTCCATCCCTCACCAATAAATTTCTCTTATTTGCACCATGATCCCAACTATCCCACATAGAGCGAAACTTTTCTGATATATTCTTGCCAGTATGCGACCCTGAGAAATGAGGCATGTAGCACAGCATCATATCTTTCAAAATCTTTACCTATCCAGTGACCCAATAATGATATAAAACTTTCTTGAGAGGTTGTGCATGTCTATATATCTGAAGAAAAGCTGACATGCTTTACTTCTTCCAGCTTCTAAGCAATTTTAGACGAACTCATTATAAAGACAAGGAATTATAGTACCAGAGAAGTACCTTCTGCTCGGTAAGAGATATCTGGGTTGGAGGTAGGCCATTAGATCAATAAAACCATCATCTTCAACTAAAGTAAATGGCTGGTTGTCCAAAGCCATCATCATGCCAATTTTATGGTGAATCATCACAAACCTGGAGTCATTGATGTCCCATTTTTTTTTTAGATGAAAAGCTTTCCTCTATTGAGATCTGCTTACTCATTTGGTCCATTTTCTTTTCTTTCAGAGTACTACCAGTAGAAGTTGATGGTCTAGCCCGTATTCTATCTATGCCTATTTCCTTTGATTCAGTTGCAGCTATTCTTTTTTTGTCATTTTCGTTTTTGGCTTCAGCATACTCTTTTGGGTGATTAATCTTCAAATGATTATGAAGAGGTGTTGTGCTAAAAGACTTTTGGCCACCTTTCTCCATCCCACACTTGATAATCTTTTGGCAAATACTACACTTTGCAATGATATCGCTAGGATCATTTATTGTATACAGTGACCACACAAAACTTGTCATGATTAATACTTAATAGTTTAATACAACACAAGAACCTGAAAGAGAACAAAACAATTAAACATCTGAATATACTTAAATTATTATTTATCTTATATTTGGGGGGCGCTTGCCCCCAATACAAAACAAAACAGCAATAAGAGTGTAAAAATAATATGGTACCTAATAATATATATCCAGCATATCTGGTGTCTGGTGCACCCCTATAATTAATGCACAACTACTTATAGAACTACCAAAGTCACCTACATAACTTGAGCTAAGAATATACACTATTTACAATGTACAAACACACTTTTTCATTCATGAAAGCATCCAAATTTTTCTCATAACTAACTTTGGTTTTGCTTCTCCCTGAATTGTTCATTCTGACAAAGGTCAAGCTTGTCACTCCACCTTAGACCTACAGTTTAATGTGGAATCTGAACCACGCCCCACCAGCAGCTCAGCATCTTAACCACTAGGCTACCCAAGGTACCCATTTATTTACCAACCAATTTTCTTTTATTTTATCGTATGGAAGGATGAACAACTGATTAATGTTTATCAAAACAATTTACCATATCATATGAGAAGTCATTCCAAAAATCTACTAGTTACTCTATGATTGAAAAGTGTTTCCAAAAATCAAGTCCGTAAGTCTGTTATCTGTTATCTGTTTTCTGATTTATAATTATGCCCTTTAGTTTTTTATCACTCTAAAAAGAAAAAGTTACTCGCATCTAAATTGTCCAAACCTGAAAATATTTTGAACATCTGTATCATATCTCCCTTCAAACAATGTATCTCAAAATTAAACATACCTAGTTCCTTTAATCATTCCCTGTATTCTAATCTTCTTAGGTTAGGGATAAGATTGGTTATCCTACATTGCACACCTTCAAGCATATCAATATCATGTCTGAGGTGAGAAAACCAAGCTTGAATGCAGTATTCTAAGCGAGGCTTAACGTAAGAATTACATAATTTATAGATGAGTTCCTTACTCTTGTAACTAACATTCCTCTTAATAACACCTATCATTTCATTTGCCTTACTTCCTGCCTCTTAGCACTGCTTAGAAAATTTTAGATCACTACAACTATAATACCAAGATCTTTTTCCTGTCTAAGATCCTCTAACCAGTTTCCTTGCATCTCATAACTAAACTTTTCATTATTTTTACCAAAGTGGATGACTTTGCATTTTTGAACATCGAATTTCAGCTGCCATTTATAAGCCCAAGCAACTGATCCATCATCTTTTTGTAGTTTATAAAAATTTTCTATATTTGTAACTGAGACAACTACTTTAGTACCATCTGCAAATTTAGAAACTTTACTACCTACTCCCTTCTCTAAATCATTTGGATATAAAATAAAGAGTAATGGACCTAAACAATGATCCCTGTGGTATCCCACTTTTCACTTTCTGCCACCTGGATTCATAACCATTTACAATTCCTCTGTTCTCTGTCATTTAACCATTTTCTACCCAATTTTTAACTATTGAAAGTAACTTTTAAAGTAATTATTAGTAACTACTTACTGTTTTGAGACTAACTAGTAACTGTAATGAGTTACTTATTTGAGGCAGTAACTAATTAGTTAAAAAAAAAAGTAACTGCCACAGCCATATTATTGATTCACTTGAAAGTAATGAAAACTATGATGTACTATACACAGACTTTGCTAAAGCGTTCGACAAGTGTGACCACAGAATCATAATACATAAACTGAAATATATGGGAACAACAGGAAAAGTAGGGAAATGGATATATAATTTCCTTAGTGAGCGGAGGCAAGTCATTACAGTACAAGGAGTATCTTCATCAGAATCAGAGGTCCTCAGCTCGGTACCACAAGGAACAGTATTAGCTCCACTATTCATAATCATGCTAACTGACATAGATGAGGACGTTACCAGAGACAGCACAGTAACATCCTTTGTGGATGACACAAAGATCAGTAGAAAAATAAGAAACCCAGAAGACATAGGATCTCTACAAACCGACAAACAAAATCTACAAGTGGACGGAAGACAACAATATGAAGTTTAACACCGAGAAATTTCAGCTATTACAGTACTGAAAAAAAGAAGACCTAAAATCCATGGATTATTATACCCCAAATGGACAGGAAATTCAGAGAAATTCCAGAGCAAAAGATTTAGGGGTTGTAATGACAGATGCGAAATTTGAAACAAAATAAGATAGCAGTAAACAGAGCAAAGAGAATAACGGGTCAGATATTGAGAACCTTTAAACAAAGGGATAGGAATGTAATGATTACTCTACTGAAAACCCTGATAATACCCAAATTGGAATACTGCTTGGTCCTAACATCCCCATATAAAAAAGAAGACATTAGACAGCTGGAGGGGATCCAAAGAAGCTTCACATCCAAGATCAATGGGTGCAAAGAACTAAATTACTGGGAAAAGTTATGAGAACTAGACCTATATTCACTGGAAAGGAGGAGATATATATACACCATTATTTACACTTGGAAAATAATGGAGAAATTAGTCCCCAATCTTACTCTGAATCCCATAACTCCCCAAACAATGGTGGAAAGTAGAAGCGGTAGACTGTGTCATATTCCCAAATTGAAGGCGAGACGGAACATCCTTAACCCTGAAAGAAAATAGTTTTGTAGTGAAGAGGACCAAAACTGTTTACTCAGTTGCCCAAAGACTTAAGAAACATGAAGGGAGTTGCAGTGGAAATCTTCAAAAGAAGACTAGATGCCTGGCTCAGAACAATCCCTAATGAGCCAGGCATACCTGGCTATATGAGGTGGAGAGCGCAAGAATCCAACTCACTACTTCACCAGGCCAACTCGAGAGAGGGGCAACAAGCTTGACCTTCGTGAAATGAGAAATCATCGTGCAGAACCTTTATAAGGTAAGGTATATATTATATATATTATATATATATATATATATATATATATATATATATATATATATCTCAAACTAATGAATACAAACAATCTATATGTTGGTCAAACTTACGTGTACCAATTAAAAGAAGAGAGAGAACACTAGGATAGCAAATAAAATTAGGAGAGAAAAAAAAAACAACTTGATCTAAGGAGTGGAACTTTAAATTTCAGCTACTATACCTTATCTTCCACAAATGCCAACTTCGACTTAATGAGTGCCAATGACTGCACACACAAGGAATAACTTTTAATAAACATTTATCAGGAAGGTTTTGAAAAATGTAAAAAAGCAGTTCATCCGGAAATTCATATCCAAAAATGATTTTCCCATTACCTGCAAAAGTTAAATTACTTTAATAAAACAAATGTGCATCGTTAAAATTTAAAAGTTAACAAAAATGTGCAAAAACTATACAATTTAACTTAATATGTACTGTACCTAGAGAAATTTTAATTGAAATATAATGAAAATAAAAATAAAAATGAAAAGGTTTATTGACAGACTATAGTCCATATGACAAATATTATTAATACAATAACAGTTCACATACTAAGGATAAAAATACACACAATTGATTAGAAATAATACAGTAATGTCAAAGTTAAGTGGAGCTACAAACAGACGTTTTCATACTAAGAAGTCCATAGCTTAGAGCAGTGGTTCCCAACCTGGGGTCCCTGGACCCCTGGGGGTCCACGAAGGTAATACTGGGGGTCCATGAGCTTTCAATATTTCGAGAGGCTCCAATGGAAATCGTACATTTACCCACGATAAGGGCGCTCAGGCTAAAATTTCAAGTTTCTTTGCTCTTGGCTGGAATTATTAATACTTTTTTAATACGCTGTATTTTAATTGCATACTCTCTTATATGTCCTTTATTTGATAGTGAAAAATGAGAAAACGAGTTAACTATTAGTCAATAAAAACAGTTTGTTTGGTAGACAGAATCTTTCAAAAACATGGGGTCCGTGGAAAAAAAAATAAAAGGGGTCCTTTGTGGTGAAAAGGTTGGGAACCACTGGCTTAGAGGGTAAATGGCAAGACTCATGGATAGCTTAGATAATCAGGTTGGTTGATTTTTTAATTCTTTGCATTAGACTGTATTGAGCACGTCTTGTTACCTCTGGGAAGCTCGGGACATTGCGGGTAGCAAGCATTTGTGAAGCTGAGCAT
The DNA here is from genome assembly GCA_023014485.1 of Bathynomus jamesi. Lineage (NCBI taxonomy): Eukaryota > Metazoa > Arthropoda > Malacostraca > Isopoda > Cirolanidae > Bathynomus > Bathynomus jamesi. The sequence continues at coordinate 655,932 of JAJOZX010001419.1, forward strand.
CTTGGGGATAATTTATGTAAAAGTCTAAAAGACCTATTGTACAGCAAATTTAGAGTTCTGACAGAACCTTTTTTATAATTCACCCAGAGTTGCTCACCATATATATTACTGCAAAAATAACTGGTCATTTTTCTTATTTATATATATATATATATATATATATATATATATATATATATATATATATATATATGTTTACATTTCCAAACTCTAAATCCATAACACTTTCATGAGACAACCATCTTTTGTTGCTATTCAATGCTTGAACTCTATTAGCACATTAGCAAAATGTTCCTGTGGAATGGACCCAATGATCTCTGTTTCTTTGACAGACTGACAGACTTCAGCCAGATAACTGGGTTTGTCAGAATATGTAAGTGTTTTAACATAGCCCAGTAGATAAAAGTCCAAAGTAGTCAGGTGACCCGTGGCCATATTATCAGTCTATCATGGCCTATCCAGCACTGAGGAAAGGTAGGGTGCATCTAGAACATTGCAAACATGAATGACATTGTGGGACATTGTCTCATCTTTATGAAAGATTATGCTTCTCATGCCAACTCCAGCAGTCTCTAGTTGAAGAAAAAATGTCTGCAGTATATTAAGATAATTTGCTCAAGTCATGGTACAATTGTCAAGAAAATCAAGTTGATTATGCAGTTACATGACATAGTACACCAAACATTAACTTTTAATGAATCCTGTTCACATTTGTGTTTCAGCACCACCACTTGCCACTCGTGAAAAATGAAATTTTCTAGACATGCATAAGACTTTTTTCTAGATGGATAAAAAAATTTTAAGGTACCATTAATTTGCTACTGTGCGATTGTTTTCATTAGAACTTTAAATTAAAATAAAAAAATGCTGCAATTTTTGAAAAGCAAGGCTATCAATCTTTCAAGATCTACTAAAAATTTTCAAGGAGTTGCACCACTGTTCAGCAATGGATGAGACACCTTTATCACCCAACTTAACCTCTTTGGAGCTTTATCTAAGGGGTTATGTTAAAACACTCGTGTATCATGACAAAACCAGGTATCTGGCAGAATTCTGTCAAACAATTTGAGGTTAATTAATCCATTCCGCAAGAGCAACTTGCAAATGCTCTAATGAAGTTTGAGCATCAAACATACACACTGTAGCAATGAATAATGTTCATCATGCAGAACTGTTCTAAATCTGAACATTCTGGAAATGTAAACAACCATATAGGCCCTATATTGTACAGATATTAATTCAGGGGTGGGAACCTTTATTGTGTGGCAAGCAAATTTTAACTAAAATACTCTACTGGGCAAATTGCAGCTTTAAAAATAGTTTGAGACATAATTAAAATGTAAATACTGTATGATTTTAAATAATCAAACTGGCTGCAGGCAACCGAACACTAGGCCATGGGCAATGTTTCTCAGACACCCTGTACTTTAATTATCTCGCGCTACTAACTAAAATAAATAGGTACTTTGCCGACAGTAAAAAGCTAAGTACAGTAATTACTGTTGCAGACAATGTCTACATACAGTAAATGTATAATTAATTTTATGACAAACCTTATTTTTAATTACATATCAATAAGTACGTTAATTAACCCATTAATGCCCCATTGGTAGAATTTCCTACCACCAAAATTGTTTGTCATTATTGCATCACTTTTTCTTGTATTCACGTGATCTTCGCTATGAGTCATTGATATGACGCAATCTAAAAGATTGCATCATATCAATGACTTGTACTGAAGATCATTTGAATGCGGGAATACCCCAATTTATGAAAGGGTTACGTTCCTGAAAAACCTTTCATAAATTGAAATTTTGTAAATCAGGGAGGATTTTCCCATTGACTCCCATTATAAAAGCCAATCTATTTTATTTATATAGCATATATTATAGACAATTTTGTGCCTTCCTTTGTGCCTCCCTACTCTCCCTCACCACAAGCTGCCACTGCTATGCACAGACTCCTTACTGAGCAGATGCATTCTCCGATATTGTTCCTACTTTTGGAAAGTTCTGAATTTTATATACTTGTATTTATTTTCATAGCATGCCAGCTTAATTTAACTTAAACTTGTGATGGTTATAAACATTAACTACTTTAACTTGCGCAATGCCATTGCAGAAAGCATTGTGTGCTAGATGTGGGGTTAATTGGCGGTATATGGATTTTAAGGATTACAACAGCAGTCCTATGGCAAATACTGAAAGATTGGTTTGTTTCTTTTGTGATTTAAGGGAAGAGATAGCTGATATAAAATGTAGTGTACACGAGGTGATTGAAAGACTTGCAATGTTTGATGAGGGCAGGGGTAGAGTTACAGTTGATGAAGGCTGAACCTATACTAATGTTGAAAACCTTTTAATTGGGGATGACTCAGTGCGTCATACGGATAAGTAGTTCATTGAATGGAATCCAACCAAGAGGAGGAGGTTTGTCTACCAGGGATCAGGGTTGACAGAATTAGAGATGAAGTAGATAGGATTGATGTTGTCTCCTGTCACTCAATGTTGGTGATGATGGTAGGTGGCAATGACTCGTATAAGCCTGACCTTTTCGATATATATAGGGGTTAATTAGGTCCCTGAAGGCAAGGTCAGATAGGTCTTTAGTTCTAGGTATTACCCCTAGGCATGGTTTGGGTCTTAGGATTATGTCAAAAACAATATTTTTGAATACTAAACTAGAAGAGATTTGTGCTCAGGAAAATGTACCCTTCATAAAGCTGTGGTCAGAATTTAATGGTCCTAGCCTTTTTATAAAAGATGGGGTGCATTTCGATGGAGTAGGGAATGCTAGGCTAGGTAGATTAATCAATGAGAATGTTCGAAAGCTGTAGAGGTTGAAGCCTTCTTTAAATGTTATGGGTCCAGGAAATGTTGGCTCGATGTGAAAAAATAGTTTAAAACACGAATCCATGGTAAAAATAATTTAAATGTCATTTATTGTAACACATGTAGTATTAGAAATAAATTGAATGAATTTAAAGTGATAATTTATTCCAGGAACTATGATATAATTGCTATAACCAAAATGTGGTTAAATACCACAACTCAGGACTTGTTGGGGGAACTTGATATAGCAGGTTTTAAACTTTTTACTAATGATAGGTTATATAGGATTGGTAGCAGCATTTTGTTGTACATTCGTAATTCCCTTAGGGCTATCGAGGTTAAGATAGATTTTCTAGCAGCAATTAATGCGATATGCATTGAAGTTAGGGCATGTAGTATTAAATTTATTTATTTTTTTGTTTATAGACCTCCCATTCAACCCCTCAATACCTATCCTAGATTTCACTCACTTCTTGTTAACTTTATTAATAATCAGGATAGTATAATTATCGGAGACTTTAACTGCCCTCATGTTAATTACAGAATCTACAGATCTACAGAAGCTAAGGCTAACAAAGACCCTAAGATCCACTCTAAGGTTAGCCCGAGAGAAAGGAAAGAGTAGGGGGTTAAGAGAAGAGGAGAGAATAAGGGGTTAAGTAAGGAGCAACACCTATCATTCGTGGGTTAACATTCATTCAGAAAAAGGGAAAAAAGACTCACCATCATCATCTCCTGGCCACTGCCGACAAGTCAGAAAAATAGTCAGAGAGAATAGGAGAGGGGTGAAAGATGAAAAGAAGTGAAATAAGGACGCTTACAAACCATGCAAACACAGTCTTAACTCACAGTCATACCATGCAAACTACAAACATGCAAGAAAAGAGTTACAGACATACAAATTAAAAAAAGTAGGTAAAGTTAAACAAAAAGTGGGTTAGTTTACGCTACGAGCTACATCTACGTTCGTGTTAGTCTAATTTTTTTTTATATATTTTTTTTTAATATTTTTTTTAATAATTTTATTGCTGGCATCACACGCTGGCAATGATGAGTGTTTGAGACTGATTGAGTGCATGGATGATAATTTTTTACAACTGATGGTTACTGAACGAATGTGCAGTGACAATATCTTAGACGTGGTGATGACGAATGATGATAATATAGTCAAAGGTTTAGAAGTAGGTGAGAGTTTGGGATGTAGTGATCACCAAATTATTAGGTTTAAGCTATTGATAAAAAACAGTAAGGATAATAATTTAATAGAAGTCCCTGATTTTCATAGGGCTAATTTTGATAGTTTTGCGGAGAGGATGAGAGTAGTGGACTAGAATAATTTATTTATGGGTAATGACACAAATTTTCATTGGGAGGCAATTAAAGTTTTATGAATATCAAAAGGGAGTTTATTCTTTACAGGCCCAAGCACGCTAGGAATCATGGTAGGCCCAAGTGGTGGACTAGGGAAATAGGCGACTTCATAAATGAGTAACAGAGTGAATAGACTTAATAAGCATAATGGCATGGTAGCTAACTTTAATAGATATACTGTATCAAGTTTAGGTCAGGTTAAAAGATCTGTTAGGAATGCTAAGCATAATTTAGAGATACTTATAGCTGCGGATAGTAAACAATCCAAAAAAGTTTTTTGACCATATGAACAAGCTTAAGCTGATAAAAGATAACATAGGCCCTCTAGTGGATGTTAATGGCGCTTTGGCTTCTGATGCTCAGGCAATGGTGGGTATTTTTAACAACTTTTTTGAGACAGTTTTTACTGTAGAAGACGTAAATAATGTCCCTGACATGGATATCATCATTCCATTTAGTAGCGACACAATTTATCCTAGACATTTGAAGGATTTGAAAGATGTTATTATAGGCCCCTTAACAAAAATTTTTAAAAGTCACTGGAAGCAGGGATTATTCCTGAAGACTTAGCTAAGAAAATTAGCTAACGTTACGCCTATTTTTAGAAAAAGCAACCACACAGTAGCTAGCAATTATAGGCCTATTAGCTTCACATCAACTGCTGGTAAACTTTTGGAATCCGTAGTTAGGGATCGTATCATCGATCACTTAGAAAATCATGATTTGATTAATAGTAGTCAGCATGGGTTTCAACACCATAAATCTTGTTTAACTAATTTGTTAGAATTATATAACGAAATAGTGCATGAATACAATAGGCAGAGAGCAGCTGACTTTAAAAAAGCATTCGATACAGTTCCACATAGAAGATTAACTGCGAAAGTTAAAGCGCACGGTATACACGGTCAGGTAGCTAACTGGTTAAAGGAATGGCTTCATGCTAGGAAACAGAGGGTCGTTGTTAATGGTAGTGAATCAGGGTGGTTGGATGTAGGTAGTGGTGTCCCACAGGGTTCAGTGTTAGGCCCATTGCTATTCATAACCTAGATTAATGACATAGATGTAGGCTTGACTAGTAATGTCAAAATTTGCAGAGGATACTAAAATAGGCAGTAAAGTTGTTAACATGGATGATAGAAATAGGCTCCAAGACAATGTAAATTGGATTATGGAGTGGACAGATAAGTGGCAGATGAAATTTAACATAGACAAATATAAAGTTTTGCATATAGGTTTTCGTAACAATAATTACACGTACATAATGGACAAGAGACAGTTAGCAAGCATTGATGAGGAAGGAGATTTAGGCATATGCATATCTAAGGATTTAAAAGTTAGGAACCAGTGCCTGGAGTCTTGCGCAAAAGCTAATAGGATGTTAGGCTTCATAGTGCGTAATTTTGAATTTAAATCAAAGCCTATTATATTAGGGTCATTCTCTGTCAGATCAACCAGTGCCTAACACCCTCATCTCTCAGATTTTGCTGAAATTTGGTTTATAGGGAGTTTGTGGGCCCTGAATCCATTTCCGAAATTATAAGGTCAATCCGACCAATGGTTCAAGAGATATGACCTCAGGAAATTTGAGGTCACTTGCGAGGTCACTAACATTTGGCGACCCATAACTTGGGTAATAATGGTCACAATTATATAAAAGTATATATATATTTAGAATCAGAAAACGACAAGGAATCCAAATATGCAAGTTTTAGAACTCTAGGTTGAAAAATAAAAAAGTTACACTGTAACCAAAATTTGAGGTCACGATTTGACCTCTGGGGTATCAAATGAGAATTTTTTTTTAAATGTAAAAAATGAAGGCATAGGCATTGGCTATTAGAATCAGCAAAAAAAAGTTTGTTTATGTTAGTATTTTTCATGTAACTAACATATAAGTGAACACCATATTCATAAGTTGTGCGTCAATTCTACCTATTTTTTCACACTTAAGCTCATAATTTGACCTATAGAAATTAAAATTACATTTTTTTATAGATATAAAAACAAAGGCAAAAAATGTAGAATTGTATTTCACTGCTAATCTACACTGGCAATAATAGTTATAATAGTGAAAGGGGAAGACCTACTTAGAGGATTCATGTGCTAGCCTAATACAATTTTTGCATGCTCGATGCTCTCATCAATTTCTTTTTGTGGAAAAATGTATTGAATTCTGCTGCCTCCTCTTAGGGTAGGACAACTCATTACAGTTAATATATGATGTCCTGGCACTGCACATGAATCCTTGTTTGATGGATGATAATAATATGCACTTGATCCTGATGACCCAGAGGGATGTAGAAAGTTCACAGTGAAATCATCAAACTCTTCACAATATTCCTCCACAATTCCATACCAAACTTGCATGTCATAAATGCAGCCAACATACTCTCCTGGTTTGACACATTTTAGGTTACCAAGCATTGCAGGTTCATTAGTAAAATGACTTTTCCTTATTCTTTTCTTTTCTCCAATGCCACTTGAAATGGGATACACCATCAGTTCTTCCTTGTTTAGGGGAACAAATCTATGATATTTCTGAGTTCCAGGAATAGCCCTACTATCCTTGAATCGATGTTCCAACTGTTCTTCTGCATCTTTCAAATCAGCTGTAGTTACAAAGAAAAAATTTATCTTCTTGCTCAAGTTTTCTTCACAAAACTGAAACATGTGTTCTGGTGTAAGAATTTGCCTCTCTGTAGTTCTCTGCAAACTGGCACGAGCAGTAGCTCTTTTCACTGTTCCTCCAATCCCATCACATGCATTTTTGCCATGGGATGTAGCAAAGAAGTGCCATTCACAAGACAGACCAAAATCCTCTTCATGGTAACAGAGATTTGTGAAGTTGTATCTGTTCTTATATTGGCCAGCACATCCATCTGAGAAATAGTGCACCTTCTTCAATTGTGGGCATCTGAATTTAACATATGTCATAAGCTTCAATATGAATGAGTAAACCATTATAGTGTTGTGTTTTAGTGATGCAGATAAGAAACAGACACTAAAATGGCTAAGTTCCTGGTCTGCAGATGATCTATAATAGATGACAAAAGGGTGAACTGTACACTGTGAATTGTCCAGTGAAACCCTTGGGCAGCATCCTGGACAATGAAAGAATAATTCTCAGAGAAATCACCTACTATAACTACCTCGCTCTGAGGTGGTAGTGTTTCTTTCAACTGCTTGAAGTACTGTGATTGTTGCTGAGCAACAAAGTGATGACGAACCATGCGGGATATTTTCATGCTTAGGGATGATAAGTATTCATGAAGTGGCTCCACCTTATCAACCATTGTACAACGGTCAACAGTCACCCATTGCTTGTAAGATATTTCATTTGGAGCTGATTTCACACTGTCAAGTAACTCAAGAAAATCCAGGACACCCTCTTCTCTTGGGCAATCATTGCAAAGTTGCATCATGCAAGTCTCTCTTTCTGTACTGCAGACACTGCAATCCATAAGATCCTTGTATGAAAGACCTCTTTCTCCCAATGCAGCCAGCTGCAATTTTGGATTTTGATGGTATGTGCAGACACAGACAGAATGAGTCCCACCATTACCGGCAAGCACACAATATGATGGCCGTAATTTTGCAAATGTGGAAAATCCTATTTTGGGATTCTTTTCATCTTTTATATAGTTCAAACATCTCTCTTAAATTCCCGAGGACCAATCGTTTTTGCACCTTCATTGCACCTTCAGCACTGATAACTTTCACGCAATCCTTTTGGCCAGGACACATACGACTAACCTCTTCTGACTCATAGAATCTTCTAACTATATCTTTGTGTTCTTCAGATATCACTTTTTTGCTCATTAGTGGAATCTTCGGAAGAATTCCATGTTCTGATTTAAGTGAACGGCTTCTTTTCACCATGTATGTTGTAGTTTGAAAGAAACTAGCTGTTTTTTCAATTGTGTATGGTGAGAGTGTCAATATTTGTAGTTTGTGATGGTGACATTTGCTCTCCAGGAATGACTGTTTCAATTCATTCATTAATTTGTCTAGATGTTTTTCAGATTTAGTTTCAGGTTTTGAAGTATCACTTACCTCCTCGGTAATTTGAACACCATAACTGAGTTCTAGCCTCTCCTTCAGGTGTTTCTGAGCAGATGATAGCTTACCATGAGCCTTGCGCTTTTTCTGGCTTAATGACAGCCCTTCTGAAAAGAACAGAAAAAAAGGTTTCACACACCTGAATATTAGTAATTAAATATTAATTATAGTACCTTAAATGCTATATAATTGGCTATATAGTAGATCAAACAGACCTTGTAGTAAAGTATAAGTTATTATATTAATTTATTACTTACTTTTTTTAACTGGTGTTTGGTCCAGAAATGCTAGAACTGGTTCAACTGAAGTTGAAGGATTTTCCTTTATCAAGCAATCACTGTCATTATCCAGATCTTGAATTGAAGAGATGTTACTCAAGCCACTGATAGTAGATGATTCATTTGAATCCTGCTCAGACTCGTTGTTTTCAGTGGTACTAAGTATAGTGGGGTTTTTCATTATCAGTGTCCAGCAGTTCACACACAACAATGAGTGTTTTTTCACTCTTCCAGCACATTTTTCAACAAGTACATCAGTCACTTTTCTAAGATTGATTGTTATGCGTTTCTTGTGTTTTTGAATAGGGTCCTGGCAGTATTTCAAGTGCCGAACCATTGTATTTTGATCTGTAAAGATATAGGATTTGCAATTAGGTAATATATATTTTTTAGAAAATATATAGCTATACACACTTAATATTTTAGGCCTTGATAGTCTCTGAGGCTCATTAAAACACCATACCCACCAGCCACCCACAGTGCTGGCTGGAACTGTACTAACCTGTAGACAAGGAATTTTGCAACTATCTGTGTTGATTCTGCACTTAGACAAGTAGCAACATGTTTCAACAGGTTTGTTTAGGCTACATGTGAGCTTAGTCTTCCCCTTTCACTATTATAACTATTATTGCCAGTGTAGATTAGCAGTGAAATACAATTTTTATTAAATTCTTGGAGCTTGAGGTCAAATTGATAGCTAAGATATAAAAATTCCTTGAAATGACAAGCAATTTATAAATATGGTGTTCACTTATAAGTTAGTTACATGAAAAGTACCAACATAAACAAACTTTTTATGATTGTTTCTATTAGTCAAGAACTCTGACTTTGTTTTTTATATCTATAAAAAATGTAATTTTAATTTCTATAGGTCAAATTATGAGCTTAAGTGTGAAAAAATAGGTAGAATTGACGCACAACTTATGAATATGGTGTTCACTTATATGTTAGTTACATGAAAAATACTAACAAAAACTTTTTTTTTGCTGATTCTAATAGCCAATGCCTATGCCTTCATTTTTTACATTTAAAAAAAAAATTCTCATTTGATACTCCAGAGGTCAAATCGTGACCTCAAATTTTGGTTACAGTGTAACTTTTTTTATTTTTCAACCTAGAGTTCTAAGACTTGCATATTTGGATTCCTTGTCATTTTCTGATTCTAAATATATATACTTTTATATAATTATGACAATTATTACCCACGTTATGGCTCGCCAAATGTTAGTAACCTCGCGAGTGACCTCAAATTGCCCGAGGTCATATCTCTTGAACCGTTGGTCAGATTGACCTTATAATTTCAGAAATGGATTCAGGGCTCACAAACTCCCTATAAACCAAATTTCAGCAAAATATGAGAGATGAGGGTGTTAATTTCAATTTTTTTTGGTTGATCTGACAGAGAATGACCCATTACCCCTTTACAAGTCCCTAGTCAGGCCTCATTTAGAACATGCCTTTCAGTTTTGGTGCCTGTATTTGCGGGAGGATATTGATAGGTTGGAAAGGGTTCAGCATCATGCCATGAAACTAATTCCGTCATTGCGCAACAAGTGTTATGAAGATACGAGTAGAGAGTTAGACTTGCATTCATTCAAAACTAGGAGATTAAAGGGGGAGCTTATTGAAGCTTTCAAAATCATTAATAAAATTTATAAATTTTGACAAACTGTTCACTTTCGATAATAGCAATACTCGTAATAACGGATTTAAGTTGCGTGGCAGACATTTCATTACTAATAAATGTAATAATAAAGATAATAATAAAGTAAATGTAATAATAAAGATAATAATAAAGTAAATGTAATAATAAAGATAATAATAAAGTAAATGTAATAATAAAGGTAATAATAAAGTAAATGTAATAATAAAGGTAATAATAAAGTAAATGTAATAATAAAGGTAATAATAAAGTAAATGTAATAATAAAGGTAATAATAGAGTAAATGTAATAATAAAGGTAATAATAGAGTAAATGTAATAATAAAGGTAATAATAGAGTAAATGTAATAATAAAGGTAATAATAGAGTAAATGTAATAATAAAGGTAATAATAAGTAAATGTAATAATAAAGGTAATAATAGAGTAAATGTAATAATAAAGGTAATAATAGAGTAAATGTAATAATAAAGGTAATAATAGAGTAAATGTAATAATAAAGGTAATAATAGAGTAAATGTAATAATAGAGTAAAGGTAATAATAGAGTAAATGTAATAATAAAGGTAATAATAGAGTAAATGTAATAATAAAGGTAATAATAGAGTAAATGTAATAATAAAGGTAATAATAGAGTAAATGTAATAATAAAGGTAATAATAGAGTAAATGTAATAATAAAGGTAATAATAGAGTAAATGTAATAATAAAGGTAATAATAGAGTAAATGTAATAATAAAGGTAATAATAGAGTAAATGTAATAATAAAGGTAATAATAGAGTAAATGTAATAATAAAGGTAATAATAGAGTAAATGTAATAATAAAGGTAATAATAGAGTAAATGTAATAATAAAGGTAATAATAGAGTAAATGTAATAATAAAGGTAATAATAGAGTAAATGTAATAATAAAGGTAATAATAGAGTAAATGTAATAATAAAGGTAATAATAGAGTAAATGTAATAATAAAGGTAATAATAGAGTAAATGTAATAATAAAGGTAATAATAGAGTAAATGTAATAATAAAGGTAATAATAGAGTAAATGTAATAATAAAGGTAATAATAGAGTAAATGTAATAATAAAGGTAATAATAGAGTAAATGTAATAATAAAGGTAATAATAGAGTAAATGTAATAATAAAGGTAATAATAGAGTAAATGTAATAATAAAGGTAATAATAGAGTAAATGTAATAATAAAGGTAATAATAGAGTAAATGTAATAATAAAGGTAATAATAGAGTAAATGTAATAATAAAGGTAATAATAGAGTAAATGTAATAATAAAGGTAATAATAGAGTAAATGTAATAATAAAGGTAATAATAGAGTAAATGTAATAATAAAGGTAATAATAGAGTAAATGTAATAATAAAGGTAATAATAGAGTAAATGTAATAATAAAGGTAATAATAGAGTAAATGTAATAATAAAGGTAATAATAGAGTAAATGTAATAATAAAGGTAATAATAGAGTAAATGTAATAATAAAGGTAATAATAGAGTAAATGTAATAATAAAGGTAATAATAGAGTAAATGTAATAATAAAGGTAATAATAAAGGTAATAATAAAGGTAATAATAAATGTAATAATAAATGTAATAATAAAGGTAATAATAAAGTAAATGTAATAATAAAGGTAATAATAAGTAAATGTAATAATAAAGGTAATAATAAAGTAAATGTAATAATAAAGGTAATAATAAAGTAAATGTAATAATAAAGGTAATAATAAAGTAAATGTAATAATAAAGGTAATAATAAGTAAATGTAATAATAAAGGTAATAATAAGTAAATGTAATAATAAAGGTAATAATAAAGTAAATGTAATAATAAAGGTAATAATAAAGTAAATGTAATAATAAAGGTAATAATAAAGTAAATGTAATAATAAAGGTAATAATAAAGTAAATGTAATAATAAAGGTAATAATAAAGTAAATGTAATAAATAAAGGTAATAATAAGTAAATGTAATAATAAAGGTAATAATAAGTAAATGTAATAATAAAGGTAATAATAGTAAATGTAATAATAAAGGTAATAATAAAGTAAATGTAATAATAAAGGTAATAATAAAGTAAATGTAATAATAAAGGTAATAATAAAGTAAATGTAATAATAAAGGTAATAATAAAGTAAATGTAATAATAAAGGTAATAATAGTAAATGTAATAATAAAGGTAATAATAAAGTAAATGTAATAATAAAGGTAATAATAAGTAAATGTAATAATAAAGGTAATAATAAAGTAAATGTAATAATAAAGGTAATAATAAGTAAATGTAATAATAAAGGTAATAATAAAGTAAATGTAATAATAAAGGTAATAATAAAGTAAATGTAATAATAAAGGTAATAATAAAGTAAATGTAATAATAAAGGTAATAATAAAGTAAATGTAATAATAAAGGTAATAATAAAGTAAATGTAATAATAAAGGTAATAATAAAGTAAATGTAATAATAAAGGTAATAATAAAGTAAATGTAATAATAAAGGTAATAATAAAGTAAATGTAATAATAAAGGTAATAATAAAGTAAATGTAATAATAAAGGTAATAATAAAGTAAATGTAATAATAAAGGTAATAATAAAGTAAATGTAATAATAAAGGTAATAATAAAGTAAATGTAATAATAAAGGTAATAATAAAGTAAATGTAATAATAAAGGTAATAATAAAGTAAATGTAATAATAAAGGTAATAATAAAGTAAATGTAATAATAAAGGTAATAATAAAGTAAATGTAATAATAAAGGTAATAATAAAGTAAATGTAATAATAAAGGTAATAATAAAGTAAATGTAATAATAAAGGTAATAATAAAGTAAATGTAATAATAAAGGTAATAATAAAGTAAATGTAATAATAAAGGTAATAATAAAGTAAATGTAATAATAAAGGTAATAATAAAGTAAATGTAATAATAAAGGTAATAATAAAGTAAATGTAATAATAAAGGTAATAATAAAGTAAATGTAATAATAAAGGTAATAATAAAGTAAATGTAATAATAAAGGTAATAATAAAGTAAATGTAATAATAAAGGTAATAATAAAGTAAATGTAATAATAAAGGTAATAATAAAGTAAATGTATAATAAAGTAAATGTAATAATAAAGGTAATAATAAAGTAAATGTAATAATAAAGGTAATAATAAAGTAAATGTAATAATAAAGGTAATAATAAAGTAAATGTAATAATAAAGGTAATAATAAAGTAAATGTAATAATAAAGGTAATAATAAAGTAAATGTAATAATAAAGGTAATAATAAAGTAAATGTAATAATAAAGGTAATAATAAAGTAAATGTAATAATAAAGGTAATAATAAAGTAAATGTAATAATAAAGGTAATAATAAAGTAAATGTAATAATAAAGGTAATAATAAAGTAAATGTAATAATAAAGGTAATAATAAAGTAAATGTAATAATAAAGGTAATAATAAAGTAAATGTAATAATAAAGGTAATAATAAAGTAAATGTAATAATAAAGGTAATAATAAAGTAAATGTAATAATAAAGGTAATAATAAAGTAAATGTAATAATAAAGGTAATAATAAAGTAAATGTAATAATAAAGGTAATAATAAAGTAAATGTAATAATAAAGGTAATAATAAGTAAATGTAATAATAAAGGTAATAATAAAGTAAATGTAATAATAAAGGTAATAATAAAGTAAATGTAATAATAAAGGTAATAATAAAGTAAATGTAATAATAAAGGTAATAATAAAGTAAATGTAATAATAAAGGTAATAATAAAGTAAATGTAATAATAAAGGTAATAATAAAGTAAATGTAATAATAAAGGTAATAATAAAGTAAATGTAATAATAAAGGTAATAATAAAGTAAATGTAATAATAAAGGTAATAAAGTAAATGTAATAATAAAGGTAATAAAGTAAATGTAATAATAAAGGTAATAATAAAGTAAGTAATAGTAAATGTAATAATAAAGGTAATAATAAAGTAAATGTAATAATAAAGGTAATAATAAAGTAAATGTAATAATAAGGTAATAATAAAGTAAATGTAATAATAAAGGTAATAATAAAGTAAATGTAATAATAAAGGTAATAATAAAGTAAATGTAATAATAAAGGTAATAATAAAGTAAATGTAATAATAAAGGTAATAATAAAGTAAATGTAATAATAAAGGTAATAATAAAGTAAATGTAATAATAAAGGTAATAATAAAGTAAATGTAATAATAAAGGTAATAATAAAGTAAATGTAATAATAAAGGTAATAATAAAGTAAATGTAATAATAAAGGTAATAATAAAGTAAATGTAATAATAAAGGTAATAATAAAGTAAATGTAATAATAAAGGTAATAATAAAGTAAATGTAATAATAAAGGTAATAATAAAGTAAATGTAATAATAAAGGTAATAATAAAGTAAATGTAATAATAAAGGTAATAAGTAAATGTAATAATAAAGGTAATAAAGTAAATGTAATAATAAAGGTAATAAAGTAAATGTAATAATAAAGGTAATAAAGTAAATATAATAATAAAGGTAATAAAGTAAATGTAATAATAAAGGTAATAAAGTAAATGTAATAATAAAGGTAATAAAGTAAATATAATAATAAAAGTAATAAAGTAAATGTAATAATAAAAGTAATAAAGTAAATGTAATAATGAAAGTAATAATAAAAGTAATAAAGTAAATGTAATAATAAAAGTAATAAAGTAAATGTAATAATAAAAGTAATAAAGTGTAATAATTAGTGTAAAGGTAATAATAAATGTTAAAAAATGTAAGTATAATAATAAATGCAGTAATTATGTCAAAATAATAGAATCTGTATGTATAGAACAAGAAGATAGTTTTAAATTTGTGCAAACATACTTATAAGAAGGTCCCTTTAATAAAAATGCCCTTCCAGTGTTAGGAGAACAGGATCTAACCTAGGTGCAAATTTCTTAATGGTCCCTGGACTGTTTTCCCTCTTGTTTTTGGTTCATTCGTTTTTTTGTATCCACCCAAAGAGGATGCCAGTGGGCATCGAAACTGTTGTGGAAATAAACTCTGTCTATTAGAGTGGGTTTTTATAATCAAATGAATGATGCAAATCCAGGTATTGTACACCTCATCAGGGATGAGGTGTACTGTTAAATACACAAAAGGCCCTGGAATCATTTTTCCTTTTTCTTGTGGGTTTCCATCATATATATGCTTTTCCCAAAAAATAACAAGGATAGGCCTAATAATAAATGGCACTTTTATAATTAACAGGTATGCCATCAAGCTGTGTTCAGTGTCTCACACAAACACATGAGCTTACATTAAGTCCAGTCAAACTTGAAGCCTAAGGGCCAAAATTAGTAATGTACCAATTCCAAAATTTATTTGATGCTGATGCCAATTCTTTACTAAGATTTTTAAAAGATAAATTCCCTTCATAAATTTTACTAAGGTAATGTGAAAACTTTCAATTTTCATATTTTCCCATATCAAATTTGTTCAATATTATTCACTCTGCAATATACAGCACCAGAATTTGTTACTTGTAAACCATAGCTAAAATGCTGTTAAATGGTTATTATTCACCAAAATGATAAAATAATTTTATTTAGTTTCATAAATTGAATACCGATATTTAAAGTAATTGTTTTTCCTTGTGTTGAAAGTACAGTATTTTCTTTCTTGAACAATGGTAAACAACAACAAAATTTTTCATTAAAATTTCAACACCCTGATGGCCTATTTCAATAAAAAAGAAAAATGAATATACAGTTTTGGTTTATAAAACTATTAAAATGCTTAAAATAAAATCAACACAAGATGGTTTAATATAAAAATTATAAAGTACAATTCAATATAGAATTATTATTAATATAGAGTACCTATCAGGTAGGAGATTACATTAGTTTATTTATGGGTAACTTTTTGGTATGTTCAATTTTCTATAAATATAGATTTTGTTTCATGATGAAAATTTCAAACTTTCAAAGAAATGGTAAGAAAATCAGCTAAATTTTGTTGATGCAGATACCCATAAAAATGGCCAATTCTAGTTGATGCCGATGCCAATGCCAATTAATTGGTACACTACTAGCTAAAATTAAAAAGAAATGTAGATAATGATAATCTCATTAGCAATTATATGTTTTATATTGAAGCTACTGTAATATGGAACTATTTATTTTACCAATAAAGATTTTTTTTTTTATGCAGGAGGGAGGAGCCAAGTGAAAATGCCCACAATTAGAGCATTGTAATGGAGGTTGCAAAATTTTATTTAAAAATTTAGCTAAAAAGAGGCTGGTATATTTTACCTTATTTAACCTAACCTACAGTTTTCAGAGAGCCATTAACTTAGTTCCTATAGAACCCATATCTATGACTGTATCCATTAGCCTAGAATTTGCTTAAAAAGGGCCTAAACTGATGGTCATCAGTGTCCTAAAATCCAATAAAATTAAACCCATGGAATGATCCATGAGCCTAATGCTTAGGCCTACTTGAAATTTTAAAAACTTACAAGCTGGATAAGAGTATGCCATCCTTTGCTTTCTATTTGGTCTACTTGTACAGATCTGAAAGGTTAAGTTACAGTATAACCTTTGATAAAACAGGGTACTAACACCAACAAAAGGACTGGCTAAACCATCTTTAGCATTTCAGAGGAGAATCTCGGTGTTGGCAAAGGGGGGGGGGGGGTCTATTTTTCCCCTCCTCAACTGTCAAAGGCCAACAGAAACCAAATTTTTTATTATTTAGCCTTTTGTTTTCCTGTAAATTTAATAACCTGAAAAATTGTAGATTACATTATACTTTAATGAGGAGTCTACCCTTAGTGATGGTCATTAAGACTATTATAATATGATGGTAGAGCAGTGAAAAGCTAGTAAAGGTATCTAGGAAGCTCATTTCCCCAATATGTTGGGGTGAGTGTGCCCCAAGGGTCACCTGAGCCAGAGCAGAAACAACTCAACTCCACCTGATGTCAGTAGTTGGGAGTGATCTAGTGACATGCCACTCAGAGTCTACCATGCTAACCTCTGAGCTACTGGGCACCAATTTCAGAGTTAGTGCCTCACCGTATATTTTAATTGAAACTAAAGATAAAATATTCTCTCTCTCTCAGTAAGGTCATTGACATCAACGAGAGGGTGCAAGACTTGTGTATCCCATTGGGAATGAGGTTTATTGACCTCTTCAATGTGTTTTTGGGTAGGTGGGACCTTTATCAGAGGGATGGTGCCCACCTCAATGTCAAGGGTAAAGGTGCTAGGCACACTGCTCAACTGGCACCTATACCATATGGTGAGGTCAAACCCATGGATTGATGATCTTGAGCTACTGTCAGACATACCTTCAACTGAAGGGTGTGTCCATATACAGGTGGGTGACCCTCCTTCCCCATTGGAGGGGGCTTAGGCTCCTGTGGAAGTTGCCCACTCATTGGTGAGGGGCTCTTCAACTTCCAAGAGCCCTGGCTGTTCAGGAAATGGGTCAGTCAGAGGGTCAGTCAGAGGGTCAGTCAGAGGGTCAGTCAGAGGGTCAGTCAGAGGGTCAGTCAGAGGGTCAGTCAGAGGGTCAGTCAGAGGGTCAGTCAGAGGGTCAGTCAGAGGGTCAGTCAGAGGGTCAGTCAGAGGGTCAGTCAGAGGGTCAGTCAGAGGGTCAGTCAGAGGGTCAGTCAGAGGGTCAGTCAGAGGGTCAGTGCTTTTTAATGCTAGGTCGATTAGGAATAAGTTTTTCGAGCTATGGGTGCTCTTAGCATCAGAATACCAGGATATCATTGCTATCACTGAGTCCTGGATTCATACAGATCATAGGGACTATGTTGGGGAGTTCAAGATTAGCGGGTATAGAATGTTTCACAAGGACCACACCCTTGGGGAGGGGGGAGGGATACTTATATACATTAGGAACATGTTGAGTCCGGTTGACTGCCAGTTCCAATCAGAACAGGAGCCGCTTGGCATTGATCTGAACGTGGAAGGGACAAACTATAGGTTAATCTTGGTGTACAGACCTCAGCATCTCCTCCGAGGAGGATACAGCCTTGTACACCGCACTCCGTAGCCTGCTAGGGGACAGGGTGTGTGTAGTTTTAGGAGACTTCAACTATTGCAACATAACCTGGGAAGACAGGACTGCTGATGTTGAAGGGAGGAGGCTAGATGACTTTGCTGATGAGAACTTCCTGACTCAGTGGGTCAATGGGCCTACACTAAGTGAAAGCATTCTAGACTTAGTATTCATGACCAAAGACAACCTCATCACTGGCCTCACCACTGACAAATCATTGGGTAGGAGTGATCACAGTCTGATTAGGTTCTGTGTCTGCATCCCTCGGGTGAAGCATAGTAACTCGAGAGGCAGCAAGCTTGATCTATGGTCGGCAGACTTTGTTGGCCTCTGGGATAGCATACAGTAGGTGAGATGGGGTTCGAGGTCAGTGGCGATGTTGAGGGAGTGTGGAGTGCATTCCAGGACTAGTTTATGGTGCTGCAGTCTGCTGCCATACCCTCAAAACTTGTCACCCCTGCTTCAATGCAGCCTAAGTGGTTCAGTTGTGACATTGCTTCAGCTATCCAAAATAGGAAAGCTCTGTATATAAGGGAAAAGACCAATCATTCCCATAAGAACACTAATGTGTATGTCCACCTGTGCAGGGAAGTGAAGGCGAAGGTTAGGCTAGCCAGATGTAATAAAGAACTCCAGGTGGCAAGCCTCTGCAAGGGGAACCCTAAGGAGTTCTTCAGTTATGTTAATAGTAGAAAGCCCATTAGAAGCATGATAGGCCTGTTAACCCTACGCAGGAAAAGGCTCTCAAAAAAAAAAACAAAGGTAAAGGGGGATCAAATTGACCCACCTTAGAAAAAATTACTTTAAAACGTATTAATATTTATTTTAAATATTATAATATTTATATGAATTGTACCCTTTTAGAAAATTTTATCCCTTTTAACATTTTTTAGAAAAAAAACTAGGAAAAATACAAAAACAAATATTTTTAGAAGAAACTATTTAGAAAACAAAATCCTTTTTAGAAACGCACTTTTTATTCAATTTTTTAGAAAACATTTTCCTTTTTAACATTTTTTTAGAAAAAAAAAACTCAGAAAAAATAAAAAAAGGATAAATCACAAATCATCTTAGAAAATAAAATCATACTTTTTCCTAATTTTTTGTCACTAGTTGCAGTTTACACATATGGAATAGGAGTGGCATCCACACACTGGTTCTCCACACGAGTTACACACAGTGGATGTCTTTGTATCTTGAGTTTTGGGGCATATTGTGCACCTTTTGTGTTTCCCTAAGGCTGGTGCCTTGATGACCTGAGGGGGTTTGATGTTTAGCACTGATCTAATGGCCAATGATGCACTACGTTGAATGCCTGACACGGTCAAGCAATGTCTGGCCCAAGGTGTAATCAATTGTAGCGCCAGGGCATGCATGAAGAGGTGGCAGCTTTGCTTCTTTTCTTTTCGTGTTTCCCTACTGTGGTTCAATATCACCTATGAATTTATTGTGGCTGCATTTATCATTCCAAAAAACAAGCATAGTGGCCACCTTCGTGTTTTTCAACTGCACGAATAGGATTTGCACATCTGGTCAAATGTGTCAACTGCTCCTTTTATTGCATTATAATAATTGATGACCTCTGGTTTGCCATTGTCCTCAATAATTGGGTGGCCATGCATAGTTGAGAGTAGAAGAACGATCTTCTTTGTGCGTGGCATGAAAGACACCATTGTAATTTTGTCAAAGCAGAAAGCTGTGGACCCACTTTTCCGACCTTTCATCTCAGTCATTTCCTGGGGAACCTGTGGTTTATTTGCCCGAAGGGTTCCAACAGTTGTCAGGCCACAGTTCAGGAGCTCCAATGACAACTGGGTAGACGTAAACCAGTTGTCAGTGGTAACATTTCTCCCAGTGTTGTGGTATGGCTTTGTGAGTTCTGTTGCAAAGTATTGTCCCAATTGAACACCTTGTGGAGGTTTGGTGTGCTTGCCCAGATACACTAAACTATTCAGCATATACTTACTATCTACATCACAAGCCATGACCAATTTGAGGCCGTATTTGACCGGCTTATTTAGAATATACAGGGTGTCCGAGAATTATCTGTACAATTTTTGGCTGTTATTAAAAGTCAACCATGAAGTGTAGAAATTCCAGTATTGTCCCATTTTACAGAGAATCTCATTAAGTTTTTTCCGATACCACGTTTTGACAAGTTTTTTAGAAATGTACGCGGGTGACAGACATTGATGATTTAAAAGCAAGAATCACAGCTGCTATTGAGCGAATTGATGTGGATATGCTGCAGCGTACATGGCAACATTTGGAGTATCAATTGGATGTTTTGCGAATCACTAATGGTGCACATATCAAATGTTTGTAACCTTTAATAAAAGAAACTTTTGAAAATACAGATTCTAAATAATCTTGTTTAAGAATTTTACGTGTGTTATCAAGAATTTTATTAAAAGATGAAATTGTACAGATAATGTTCGGACACACTGGAATTTCTAAAAAACTTGTCAAAACTTGGTATCAGAAAAAACTTAATGAGATTCTCTGTAAAATGGGACAACACTGGAATTTCTACACTTCATGGTTGACTTTTAATAACAGCCAAAAATTGTACAGATAATTCTCGGACACCCTGTACATTCTGAAGCCACAACAGCCTCGGAACGCAAGCAACTGTTCATCCACAGTAATTGCTTCGCCAGGAGAATTACTATTATATATTATTCTTATATTTTATATGGCTTTTTTATTACTATATATTATAATGTATGATAACACTAGGCAACAAAGATTTTGTTACAGAAGACCAAATAGGTGCTCCTAGCTAATTTCAGTATGCTGATTTCAAATCTATAATTAGATTTTTTCTATCACGTCTAGATTTTGTGTAAAATGCAAATCACTTTTAGTAAAATTTTCTACCACATCCAGATTTTGGTTTTAATCGGCTTAATGCCAGTAATATGAAACTTGCTTTTCAAGGTTAAAGCAATTTTTTTTGCCAACTATATACAAATTCGAACAATTTTGATAAATAAAATTTATCCTGAGTTGGCAACACTGAGTCAAGAGCATAGTAACGGGCAACAGCCCAACTGTCAGTCGCTACGTGACAGTCAAGCAGAACGGTTGTTGAAGCTCTCTGCTGATGAGCAAGTGACAGGTTGTGGTGACTTGTGTGTTTTTATAGCATTTGTTTTGTACTATGGTGTGTATTTCTTTTTATTTTGCACATTGTAATAATTACTTTCTACATTTTTTCAGATATTGTATGGTAATTCAAAATGGCATCAAATAGACGTGCTTGTGTAAATCACCGACAACTTCTGCTTTGTCTGTGGACAATATACACCTAAGCCACAACGTAGAAACATAACAACAAAGATTAAACTTGCCTACAAGTGTTATTTTGACTAAGTTAGGAGACCAACAGAGGGACTGGGCACCACATATTTGCTGTGCACAGTGCAATGCAATGTTAATAGCTTGGATGAATGGTAAAAGAAAAGCTATGCCATTCTCAGTCCCCATGGTTTGGCGTGAGCCGAAAAATCACTTCAATGATTGTTATTTTGTTTGACAAAGATTGCTGGTTTCACAAAGAAAAACAAATCAAAGATCACGTACCCAAACTGCGAATCAGCAATGAAACCAGTACCACATGATGAAACAAATCCACCACCAGTTCCACCAGCAACGATAACAGACAGCAGTTCATCTGAAGATTCTGCTAGTGATATAGAAACAGGGAAAGATGGCATATATGTTCCAGATGCAAATATTTCCCCACATTTGTTAAGTCAAGCGGAGTTAAATGACTTAGTGCGCGATTTGGAATTACCAAAAGAAAAGGCAGAGTTGCTTGGTTCAAGACCAAGAATTTAATCTTCTCCAACCAAACACCAAAGTTTCCCATTTCCGCAATCGCCATTTGCAGTTTTCATCATTTTACTTACAGGAAGAAAGCGTTTGTTTCTGCCACGATATCAGTGGTCTGATGCAAGGGATTGGCTGTCGCTATGATCCAAAAGAATGGAGACTGTTCATTTACTCTAGTAAAGCTAGCCTTAAAGCTGTATTACTGCACAACAGCAATGAAAAACCTTCAATACCTGTAGCACATGCCACTGGCCTTAATGAGACTTATGAATCGATGAAACTGCTGCTAAGACTCATCAAATATAAGGACCACACATGGAATATTTGTGGTGACCTTAAAGTTGTATCATTACTTCTTGGGTTACAGTTGGGCTACACAAAGCATATGTGCTTTTTGTGTCTATGGAACAGCAGAGATGACAAGAACCACTACAAAAAACATGATTGGCCATCTAGAACTGAACATGTTGGTAAATACAATGTGAAACACCCAGCACTTATTGACCCTCAGAAAGTACATCTTCCACCACTTCACATTAAACTTGGCCTTATGAAAAATTTCGTGAAGGGTATGGATCATCAAGGTAGTGGTTTCCAATATTTAAAGGATAAATTCAAAGGAATATTGACAGATGCTAAGCTAGAAGCTGGAGTTTTCACTGGACCACAGATCCGCAGTGTCATCCATGACTCATCGTTTCCATCTAACCTAAATGAGAATGAACTAGGAGCATGGACATCTTTCGTTGAAGTTGTCAAAAATTTTCTTGGAAACCACAAAGCTGAAAACCACCATAAACTCGTAGAAAACATGCTTAAATCTTATGAAATAATGGGATGCAGAATGTCTTTGAAAATTCATTTTTTACATTCTCATCTTGACTTCTTCCCGGCCAACCTTGGGGCTGTAAGTGACGAGCATGGTGAGCACTTCCACCAACAGATCTCAGTTATGGAAAACAGATACCAAGGTAATTTCAACCCAAATATGATGGGAGATTATTGTTGGTTCCTGCAGAAGGAGAGCTCGTCATCCTACAAGCAACAAAGGAAGAGGACACACCAAAGTTTCACTTAAGAACAGGAATTTGCCTTTCAGTAGTAACAACAAAATACTAACGCGCTTTGGGTGGATGGTTGGGCGCAGGGGTGGTAACTCCGCCAGCGGAATTCTGCTGTCTGTCTTAAACCAGAATAAAGGAGGAAAGACATCCCTGTTCACTAATTATTTAAGTATGCTTAACATAAAACGTGGCATGGAAAAGTAGCTTAGACGGCTTTCGTAATAGAAGCAGGTGAGAAAAAAAATGAAAAATAGGGGTTTTCAGTTACACAAAATCTGGACGTGATAGAGAAATTTTGATATCAGATCTGAAATCAGCATCAGCGCTTTAGTAGGAATCAGTAGTTCACGTGTCTGTAACAAAAAAAAAGTTGAAATTTGTTGCCTAGTGTAATAATATTGGTATTCATATAGCAACACTGCAGAAGGTAAATATGATTCATGCCACACACAAGGAAGAGGGGGGTCATTTTGACCCAGACTGACCTTATATCACAGAATATAAGGAAGCAACGGATGAAGCACATCCACCCTCAAGCACATTCAGTAGGCCACTGAAGGTACCTGGAGTTTGGAGTCTCAAGCCATTCACTATGCTGCGCATTTTAATTTTTAACTTTTTGCATGGGTCATTTTGACCCGCCTTTGCCTGTCTAGGGTTAAAGGACCCCAGTGGCGCACTGTAGACCTCCGACATGGACATCACTAATGTGCTGAATGAGTACTTTGCGGGATTGTTCACCAGGGAGGACACCCGCATCATCCCGGAGCCAGGCATGGTGCTGGCGCGTGGATAGTGTTCAGTGTACCAAGACAGTCATTGCTGATTGAATAGACAAACTAAGTGTGTTTAAGGATCCTGAGCCAGACCAGTTCCTCCTGAGAGTCTTGCAGGAAGTGCATAACCAGGTGGCTCCCCACCTGGCTACAGTCTTCAACAAATCATTGGAGACGGGCCAGGTGCCTGGAGGGAAGCCAACATGACCTCAAGATTTCTTTAAGAAAGTGGATCACTAAAGTCCAGGGAACTATTGTCCCATTAGTCTCACTTTGGTTGTAGGTAAATTATTAGAGGGGATAATAGTGGATAGGATAGTTGACCATTTGGATTCTTACAGGCTGCTTGGGGACTCCCAACATGGGTTTAAATGGCATAGGTTGTCTCTCACCAACCTGCTCAAGTTTGTCCACATCATGTGGAGTGAGTATGATAAGAGTAGGGCGATTGATATACCAGGCTACTACCAAAGGTGCTGCGTATTCATTCAACATCATCTTCCAATCTTGTTCACCCTCCAGTGTTCCCTTTAGAACACTGCCAGTCTCCTCAAATTTCTTGGTCCATGCATTATGGTACCTCTCTTCTGGTGAGTGGCTCCTTGTGAAAGGTTGTATGGAATTGCCATTGCACCAGAGGAGGAGACTTCAACTCAGCCATAATTCAGCCATCCATAACACACATTTCACTTTTTCTTGTGGGGTAAACATAATTCAATCTGAAACAAACAAAAAAACATTATGACAAAAACTTATGCATATGGTGTAGTAACTGGCAAAGTTTCAACATTCTCACATTAATACTTTAAAAATTACAGAGTTTCAAAGTTGTTTCATTTCAAATGGGACACCCTGTACATACTTTATCTTGACTTTCAGAAAGCCTTTGAAAAGGTACCTCACCACTGGCTAATGGCCAAAATGCAGGCACTGGCTATCAGTGGAGAAGTAGGTAGGTCGATTGAAAACTGGCTGAAGAACAGGTGGCAGAAGGTTGTAATTAAAGGGGCTAGCTCAGGTTGGGGCTCAGTCACTAGCAGGGTTCCATTTTGGGGCCACTGTTTATCATTTACATAAATGATATCGATACTGGCATCATCAATAGGATCACCAAATTCGCTGATGACACAAAGCTTGGGGCCAATGTTGGGATGCCCGAGACAATTGAGCAACTGCATGCCAACCTATGTAGGATAGTCCTGAGAGTGGTCCAAAAAAATGGCAAATGTCATTTAACTTGGGTAAATGCAAGGTCATGCACATTGGCTACGCCAATCCCAAGTCAAAACTACTCCATGTTGGGGGAGTAATATCGAGGCCACTGATTTGGAAAAGGACTTGGTTGTGCTAATTAGCAGCAACCTTAAGTTTACCAAACAGTGCGTAGAGGTGGAAAAGAAAGCCCAGAAGCTGTTGGGTTATATCAGGAGACAGTTTTGATTTTGGAACAAGGAGACTGTGCTCTCTCTGTACAATTCTCCGGTTTGGCCACACCTGGAGTATGCTGTGCAGTTCTGGTCACCCACCCTCAGGAAAGATATTGACAGGCTGGAGCGAATCCAGGCAAGGGCCACGAAGCTAATCCCTTCCCAATAGAACTGAACATCATGATAGAATATTTGAAAATGATCAGGATTGTGTCAGTATTTTTAAAGATTATTTTAGCTCTGTTTTTGCTTAAGAAAATTTGAATAACTGATTTTAATTCTTTAAGATTCTGTACACTTGGGTATTCTTCATAAGAGTCATATAAGGAAGGATGATGTTAGGCAAGTGATTCATACATTGAAGTCAAATAAAGTTGTGACGATATATATGCTAGGATTCTCAGAGGAGAAGAAGATAGCTCACCGAGGGATTAACTATTTTGTCTGCTAAGTCTATTAATTACGAAGTCTATTAATTACGAAAAAAGCAAATGTATACCCATTATAGGCCTGTTAGTTTAACATCATTGGTAGGAAAGATACTAAAAAGAAATATAAAGAATAATATTGGAGATAATTTGGAAAATTTTAATCTTATTTCAAGTTCACAACATGGATCTACAGAAGCTAAGGCTAACAAAGACCCTAAGATCCACTCTAAGGTTAGCCCAAGAGAAAGGAAAGAGTAGGGGGTTAAGAGAAGAGAATAAGGGGTTAAGGGGTTAAGGGGTTAATTAAGTAGCAAAGAGAGAATAAGGGGTTAATTAAGTAGATCAGGAAGGTCTTGTTTGTTTAATCTCTTAATTTTTTTTTAGTTTGTAACTGATCAGGTAGATAATGGAAATGATGTACGTTATTTATTTGGATTTTAGTAAGGCATTTGACAAAGTTCCACATAGGAGACTTCTATATACAGTAATACCTATATTAATGAATCCTCTGGGAATGAAGTTCCTTTATAATGGAGTTAATGTCAGTGATATGTACGAGCTTCAACTCCAATAGGGAGACACTTACCAATGAAGAGTTGCAGGAACTAACTGCACAGCATGTTGCAGAAAAGTTGGATGATGACACAGAAGAGGCTTCACCCAAGAAAATCTTTACAATGAAGTTTTTCTTTGAGACTATCGCATAGGTCACCAAGTTAATGAAGACTATCTTGAAGAATGATTTGGACTGGGAGCATAGTACTGCTGTCAAAAGAACTGTTTTGCGAGCCATCTCCAGCTATCAAGAGATGCTTTGTGAGAGGAAAAAGGCCAAGCAGTCCACCACTGATACCTTCTTTAAGAAGTCATCCAACCCACAACTATCAGCCAGGTCCATCAATCAGCGATCCTGATAGCCCTCCCCATGACTAGTTCCTGCCACTTCACCTCCCACCAAGTGCTGCCAAGTTGGAGGAGTATGAGCAAAGGCAGTGATAGTCAATAAATGCAAGCTCTGACAGAATTCACTAGTATGTGTTACAGTATTTAATGTTTTTTATTATTTATTAATCACATTTCTTTTTCAGCTTATTTTCATTTATATTCCTTGTTTACAGGTACACATTAGCTAAACTTGGTTGTTAATCTAATGAAATGTAGCAATGTATACAGTACCTCTTATTATGAAGTATTGGAACCTATCCCTATATACCCTATGTTAAAGCTACTTCTAGTAGGTAATGAATTTTCTGACAAAGCATTTTGTTGAAATGCATCTACTTTGTTAATAGAGATATTACTGTAAATTAAAAGCTCTTGGGACACAGTATCAGGGTAAGTTATAAACTGGGTAGAAAAATGATAAGAAGACAGAACAGAGTAATTCTAAATGGTCATGAATCCAGGTGGCAGAAAGCAAAAAGTAGGTTACCACAGCCCTGGATCAGTGTTAGATCCATTACAATTTATTTTATTCTAAATGATTTAGAAAAGGGAGTAGGTAGTAAAGTTTCTAAATTTGCAGATGATACAAAAGTAGTTGCCTCAGTTACAAATATAGAAAATTCTTATAAACTAGAGAGATGTTGATAGATTAGTTGCTTCGGCTAGTAAATGGCAGAAGAATTCAATGTTCAAAAATGCAGTCATCTATTTTGGTAGAAATAATGAAAATTTAGTTATGAGATGCAAGAAAACTGGTTAGAAGATGTTAGACAGGAAAAAGGTCTTGGTGTTACATGGTTAGTAGTAATCTAAAATTTTCTTAGCAGTGCTTCGGGGCAGGAAATAAGGCAAATAAAGTGCTCAGTATTATTAAGAGGAATGTTAGTTACAAGAGTAAGGAAGTCATCTGTAAATTATATAATTTTTATGTTAGGCTTGATTTAGAATACTGCATTCAAGCCTGGTTCCCTCACTTAAGACATGATATTGATATGCTTGAAGGTTTGCAACATAGGTTAGGGATAAACTTAGTTACCCTAAGAAGATTGGAATACAGGGAAAGATTAAAGGAACTGGGCATGTTTAGTTTTGAGAGACATTATTTAAGGGGAGATATGATAGGTACAGATGTTCAAAATGTTTTCATATTTGGACAATTTAGATGCACCAGTAATTAACCTTTTCATGCCTGATTTTCGTTTACTTTTCATGCCAAAAAAGAAACGTGTTATATCTCCAGAATGACTGAAATCTCATAAAAGTTGATGGTCTCATTTGTGCCCCTACAGCATGAAAGGGTTAACTTTTTCTTATTAGAATCTGATGGAAAAACTTGAGAGAATAATAAGAAAATTAGAAAACAGACTTTTAGACCAGATCTATGAAAATACTTTTTTAGTCATATACAGGGTGATGGATAAATGTGTTTCACAAATTGCAGCATGTATTCTTGAGACAAAATGTAAAGCAAAAAGACCATATAAACATAAGTTGAGAAACCCATGTGGGTTTCAAGCTATTATAGCACACAGCAGAAAAATGGAACTCCTAAAGATTTCTTACATTTTATGCCAATACACAGTGTGATACATTTGCTTCATTGAAGTAAATGTTCAAAATTCTTTCCTACTTCTTGAATGCATGCTTCAGCACATTACAAAATGTTAGTGGTAGAGTCTCTCAGTCTCTCTCAAGTATGCTGTGCAGTTCTGGTCACCCACCCTCAGGAAAGATATTGAGGCTGGAGCGAGTGCAGGCAAGGGCCACAAAGTTAATCCCTTCCATTAGGCATATGGGCTACAATCGACAGTTACGCGCCCTGAACTTGTTTTCGCTTGAAACTTGGAGGCTGCGCGGTCAACTGATCGAGGTTTTCAAGCTCTTACGAGGGTTCAACGATGTCGATTTTAGAAGTATGTTTAGTTTAAATGATAACCCAACTCGCAACAATGGTTGGAAGTTGGATTTGAAACGGTTTAGGACTAGTGTGTGGGGGAATTACTTTACGTATAAGATCTGTGACACATGGAACAGGTTACCTTCGGAAGTTGTGAACAGTTCCTCTGTGGATCAGTTCAAGAAAAGGTTAGACGAAATCTTGCACACTATTTGAGTGTGTAAAGACATTTAGGACCTCAATCTACGGAAATTTCTTTTCCTATAAAATAGTTAATATCTGGAACCAACTTCCCTCAGAGGTTGTTTCCAGTCAAAGTGTAAATCTGTTTAAAAATAGGCTAGACAAAGTACTGAACACACTCATAGTTTAAGATTAAAACCTCAGAAAACTCTGCAGGAGTTCGCTTGCTCAGTGTCTCTGTGAGCAAGCTAAATATAGAGCTATTTATATATTCTCCACTTTCCTGTAAAATTTCCTTGGCTACTTTTCCAGGGTCAAGGTATTTTCTTCAACCTTTTTCCGTACCTGCCTCTGGCAGGGAGGGAGCGGAGGGTGGGGAGAGAGCCTTCTACTTTTCTATCCAGTTTTCTACTACTGCTAGGATAGTTGAAAGAAAAATAAACTTTCACAAAATTTCCCTGGCACCCATTGCCATTGGTACCTCCTCGGTATGGGCCGCAAGGCCTTTTGAGGTACTTCTTTTCCTTGTAACTCTCTCTCTTCTATCCTATTTTGTGACATGCTGAGGCATGCATTGAAGAAATAGAAACAAATTTTGAACATTTACTTTAACGAAGCAAATGTATCACGCTGTGTATTTGTATAAAATGTAAAAAATCTTTAGGAGTTCCATTTTTCTGTTGTGTGCTATAGCTTGAAACCTATGGGCTTCTCAGCCAATGTTTATATAGTATTTTTTCTTTACTTTTATCTCAAGAATCCATCCTGCAATTTATGAAACACTTATGCATCACCCTGAAGTAGTAGATGTTTTGGAATGATTTGCCATGATGTGGTAAATAGTACCTCCTTAGTTTTAAGAAAAAGTTGGACACATTCATGAATGAAAGTTTGTAAACTGGGTAAATAGGTCTAATGCATATTTTTAGTGTAAGTTATGTAGGCTACTTTGGTAGCTCTACAAATAGGGTCATTCCAGGACAAATCATGCAAAAAAAAAAAGAAATTTGTAACCACTCCGACTTGGATTTTTCTCAAATTTGGTATACACAGTTGGTTTTGTGCAAAAACATGAAGTCAAGTTTTAGTGCAATCAGAGTAATGGTTCAAAAGTTATGGCCCCCCCCCAATTTTAGGGATAGGGGCTGGCCCCTCAATGTTTAAAAGTCCATAACTCGGCCCCTAATTGAAATAGGAAATTTTTTTTTAAAACATTTGAAAGTTCAAATCCTAAAGAATAATTGACTAAGTAATAAAATGCATTTAATCAAGTAGTTAAAAAGTTATACCAGTTTGAATATTTGGGGGGGGGGGGGGCACCCCCTATGATACAGATATTCAAGATTTTTTTTTTCATCATTTTGTACCCCAATTACTCTTTTATATGATTTAGTGAATGACTATTTTTATCTAAGTTGTGCATTTTTTTGCACTTTATTATAAGGTACTTGCTAGCAAAACAATGACATATTAGCCCAAGTTCAGGAATTGGGCTATACTAACTACATAACAGTTTTATCCTAACTATATATATTGCACACATACACACATTATTAAAATAAGAGATAATTTGTACTGCCTGTTTGTAAGGTTGAGTGGTATCACACTTGTGTAGTCATGCTACAACTTATCACAGGAAAATAACATTGTCTGAGGGCTCCTTCCATTAGCATGAGCCTTGGTTATTAAGGGTTCAGTTTGCCTTTTGTGACCACATGATAAACACTGCTCATATATGGTATCTGCTTGCCATATTTTAGTGCCTTGCCTATATTGGCTGTGCTTGTATGTGCCTGTTATCATTAACATTTAATATTCTTTCTACTTATTACAGGAACTGAAGCTAATATATAAATTTTAAACATGTTTTACCATTTAAATTATCATAAACAGTGTTGTGACCCCTTTAAGAGACAAAAGAATCTTAACGGGTTTAAGAAATTTACCATTAAATGTAACAGAAAAAATCCTGCGCTCCTTAATTGGAAAGTCTGTACAAACGGTTCTGTAAGATTAAATGAACTTGAAGAACCTGATAAATTATTTAATGATGTTTTTGAAACTGAGTCATCCACAAGTACCTCTTCATTTCAAAGCAGTCCAGGAAGTACACATTTGCAAACTGACAATCCTGGTGAGATCAGTTATATTGAAATCTGTAGAGAACAAACCAAGAATATTCTTGAAGAAATGGAGATTTCACCAATAAAATTCCGTAAGTAGTGTATGAATTATAATTTGGAGACTTGTTTTTGAAAAGTATACCTAGTTATCAGAAAATACATTATATGATTTTTTAAAATCATCTAAACTCTTTATCTTTGGGTATACATTGTTTCATAGGTTATCAAAATAACACAGTTTTATCAAACTTATAAACGTAACATTCTTTAACAATTTAAGGAATTGCAAAAAAATAGTTATGTACAATAAATGAATTCTGATTAGTTATTAAATTATGAAAATTTGTTGCTCTAACTTACAGTAATTCTAAATTTTGGATGATGCCTAATTTCAGATGGTATGAACACTGACAGGATATCTAAAAAAGCATCAGACAAATACGACAAATGTGTATCTACTAGGGTGTTTCACGGCAGTGTGGTTGATGGATGAAGTGGAAGGAAGTTCAATCCACATTGATGCCCCTGTTCCTTTTGCTGAGGAAACTTGTCTGAACAGGTTTCAACCAGATCAGAACACATTTAGGGGTCCCGAGATTTGACGCTTCAGATTGCTTAG
Source organism: Bathynomus jamesi (assembly GCA_023014485.1). Lineage (NCBI taxonomy): Eukaryota > Metazoa > Arthropoda > Malacostraca > Isopoda > Cirolanidae > Bathynomus > Bathynomus jamesi. Next base: position 687,493 of record JAJOZX010001419.1, read on the forward strand.
GTATTTCTAATTTTAGGTGTTCTAGTGTTAGTCGACTGCCTTGCTTCCTGACGGAAGGGTGCACTGCTCTCTGTCCTTTGTGTCAGTTGTCGAGTTTTATCCTCATTGTGTCTACCATTGCGTATTTGTACTCTTTTCTAATTCGTATATTTCCTCATTGCAGATAAACATGGCAACTCGAAGCAAAAAAGAGGTTTGGCTCATCGGACACCTGAATAAGGAGATCCTGGGTAGCCGCCTGCCGATGAAGTTGCAAGTCTTGCAAAAGTGCTGCTTCCATCAAAAACAGGAAAACCTAGGACGGAAAAAATGTCTGAACCTCTGTTTGGGTGCTGTGATGGTGTTCTGGAAAAGAGCAAGGATCCCTACTATGAGGCGGGACAGCACCCTTCAGAAAATGGAAGCTCTGCTCCAGCGTTATGACAAGTTGGTGAAAAGCAGGAACAGATCCGAGGAGAGCTGTCGTGTTGCGGAGGACATGTTCAAGGCGGAACTCAAGAACGAAATCCTCGATATTGGTCATTCCAATGCCCTTTCTATGATGACGAATGAGGAAGACAAGCTCTTCTACAAGAGTCAGCAGGAGGACCGAACAGAGAGCAGTATGGGATCGGCAGACATGAAGCTGGCTCAAATGGAGAGTAAGAAAAGGTGTCGAGAGGAACAGCAGGAGGAGAGACGACACCGGGAATTTGAGCGGGCCAAGATGGTTACAGAAGCTGCTACTCTTGAAGACAGCTCCTTGTCCTCGGCGTCGCCATCTGCAGATGATGATCCCTCCTTGGCAGCATCCACATCTGCTTCATGTCCTTCTCTGAGGAACCTCATCACTCAGGATGTGGCTGTCATGTACAACCGGATGAACATTTCTTATCGTGATGCAGCGATGTCCTACACCATCGTCACGCAATCCTTGGGGCACGATTTGAACGAGGTATCCATCTCCTCTTCCACAATGTATCGTGCTCGCCAGTCGCTTCGGAAGCAAGCAGCAGAGGCGTATCAAGAGGGAGAATTCTGTCCTGAGGAGCCCTTGGTGTTGCACTGGGACGGGAAAATGCTGCCTGAAATCACAGGTGACGGATCTGTGGACCGGATTGCTGTGCTGGTCACCGGGAATGGCCAGAAGCTGCTGCTTGGAGTTCCGAAAGTTCCAGCTGGCAAGGGAGCGGAGACGGCATGCGTCTGCATTGATCTTGTGCCAGAACACGACCTGTCCGAACGAATCAAGGGGTTATCATTCGACACAAAGGCATCGAACACTGGGATTCACGTGGGAGCCTGCATCAAGATTGAGGAGCGTCTCGGGAAGCAACTTCTTTACCTAGCATGCAGGCACCATATGTACGAAATCATCCTGGCTCAAGTCTTCCAGTCTTCGATGGGCTCCAACCTCTGGGCCTGAGACTGGGATCTTCAAAAGATTCCAAGAGCAGTGGGGTTTCATCGACTGATCTCTTATCACCACTGCTATTGATTCAGATAGCTGCAGCATCGCTGGACCTCTTCAGGGTCTCAAGGACCAAACTGTCCTTGTTGTGAGGGAAGCTCTGGCTTCTGGTCAGCCAAAGGATGACTACCAAGCACTTCTTCAACTGGTTATCCTCTTTCTCGGGGAAGAGACTGTCGCCAATGTACCACTGCGGAAGCCAGGAGCATACCACCATGCGCAGTGGATGGCGAAAGCCATTTACAGATTGAAGCTGTACCTCCTTCAGGACCAGTTCAGGATGACTGGGGCGGGAGCTGAAAGGAGTCGCAGAAATCTGCCTGTTCGTCACCCTGGCCTACACAAAGGCTTGGAGTCGTGCGATGAGAGCAGAGCAGGCCCCACGTGTGGATCTGGAGTTCTTGCTGGACCTGGAAATACTGCAGGAAGATGCCATGATCGTCGACGTCGCCAAGCAAGCGCAAGCGGCCATGAAACGACACCTCTGGTACTTCTCCAAGACGCTGGTTGGCTTGGCATTCTTCGATCAAGGGGTTCCTCAGGAAGAGAAACAAAGGATACGAGAGAACCTCGCCAAGCCAGCATTGAGGAAAGCGTTGAAGCGTCTGGAGTGGAAGACCGTCCTCGGCTCCTTCAAAGGAAAGATGATTTCAGATTTCGTTACCTCGAGGACGAAGGATCTCTTCATCGCACTCGGGATCAGTGGCGCCTTCGTCGAAAATCCCGCTTCATCTTGGGAAAGCGACCCACACTACCAAGCAGGCCTAGCTAGGGTCCACGTCCTGGTTGTGATGAACGACTTGGCTGAACAGGGGATCGCTCTCATCGAGAAATTCAATACTGCCTTAACAACGAAGGAAGAAGACAAACAGTACCTGCTGAAAGCAGTTTTCAAGAACAGGAAGGATTTTCCGAAGAAGCAGAAGGGGGAAATGATGAAGTGATGAGTCTGTGCTCTCTGATGTAAGGTGTGATTTCTCGGGACCCCTTATTGTTGTCGAAGGAGTCTCATTTTTGGCCAGGAGTGATAAATATGTAACACGAACACAGGCATCTATGTGGATTAAAAATATAATGTGGTTCTCATTTATGAAACACCCTAGTATCTACTTTGAAAAAGAATTTTGAACAGTCTTTCTTAGCATCTGTGGATGAGGGAGAATCTACATCCAAGAGATTATGCATGGAAAAAGAATTGGAAAGGTAAGGATTGCTCAAATTCAACTAAATTAGCAACTCATGGTCACAATTAGACTCTTGATGTATATAATTTTAGATGTTTTAAATTTCAATAGCCTAACTTTTCTTCAAAATCATTCTTACATACAGAACACAATCACACCATTTTAACAATGTCTAAAAAATATCCATGGAAGGTAGATATTCTAATATTTTTTCTATTTAGATCCTGATCTTAGAGTATATTAAATTAATAATTTCAATTTAAGAAAATTCTGATATCCCCTACCTTTTATTTATCTAATAGGTACAAAACTATGATGAGGGAGCCCGCTGAAGCATTCAACTACAACTTCCTACCAAAGAAGGTTGCAGATTCTTACTCTATCCCCATACACAATCTCAAAAACTCAAGAGTTCTTTGGGGCTAGTAGATATCTTCTTGATAAAGCCAGGAGCATGAAGCAACAGTATGGAATATTGCCAAATGTTCCTAAATACAGTAAAGGGAAAAAGATAAGTGATGAACTATTTCTAATGTGACAGCTTTTTATGAGGACCCAGAATTTAGTCAGGTGTAACCAGGAAAAAAGCACTGTGTTAGTGTCAGAGACAAAGATGGAAACAAAATTTACAAACAGAAGCATCTCTTACTCAGTAATTTGAAAGAACTGTATCTAGGTATAAAGAAACTGACTCGAGTATAAGTTTTTCAACATTTGCAGTTCTTAGACCCAAATGGTATGTTATTGCTGGAGGTACACATACACACTCAATTTGTATTTGTACCTATCACCAGAACCCCAAATTAATGGTTTCAGCAATTGGTGACAAGTTCTTATCATTCATTGATTCAAAAAAGTGTCTGCAATGTGGACAACATTAAATGTACGTTACACCAGTGCAGAGAATGTCCTGGTGTTGCTGGTGTAGATAACTATTTGAACACATTAAATGTACTGACTTCCAGGGATTCAATTGAATATGACCAGTGGACCAGCACTGACAGGGCAACTTTGTTAAATGTAACTGTTACAGTGGAGGAGTTTATTGAAAAACTTTCAGAATCAATTTATTCTCTTACTCATCATCATTATATAGCCAAGAGTCAAAGCCTCTACATGAAGACCCTTAACCCTATATGGACAACTGTTACAAATTTCTAACCTTTCATATACACACATTTATTACTTAACCCTACAGAAAATTCTGTCCATAGAGGGTTAAGCAAAATTTCAGTGAAGAAAAAGTTTTAATACTGGGAGACTTTTCTGAGAACTATTCTTTCATCACTCAAGATGCACCACAGAGCTTCCATTGGACAAATGAACAAATTACATTACACCCAATGGTTGTATATAAAATGAAAGATGGTAAATTGAGCCACACTAGCTATTGTATCATTAGTGATAGTTTAGGTCATAACACCACAGCAGTGTATACATTTCAACAATTTTTAGTTCAAGACATTAAAGTGAGATTCCCTAATGTGAAAACAATGAAATATTTTTCCAAAGGTTGTGCTGGACAATACAAAAACCATTTTAATTTTAGCAATTTATGCCATCATGAAACAGATTTTGGTATAAAGCAGAGTGGAACTTTTTTGCCACTAGTCATGGCAAAAATGCCTATGATGACACTGGAGAAAGTGTGAAGAGAACAGCAGCTAAAGCTAGTTTGCAAAGAACAACAGGACACATCTTGTCTCCACAGAGTTTCTATGACTTTTGTACACAAAATTTTGAGTCCATCAAGTTTAAATTCATTACAAAAGAACAAATAAATCATAATAAAACAGAACTCAGTAGTAGGTTTGAAAAAGCAGTGACAGTGAAGGGCACACGAGGTTTTCACAGAATTGTGCTAATGTCTCAAGAGTCACATTAAAGCTTATTTAGTGTCAGACTCCAATGTTGTTAGGGTTATGACCTCTGAACAAGGTGACTCAGACATAAGTCCAGATTTATTAAATGAGCAAATATTTCTTGTGGGAAAGTATATTGCATGTATTTATGATGGTAGAAAATATCTAGGAATCATTTTTGATTATTCAGAAGAATTCCAAGATTATAAAATCAAGTTTCTAATTCCTCCTATTTCCAACAAAAACAACAGATACTATTTCCCAACTAATAAAGATGATGTTTGTTGGGTAGAAGCCAAAAACATCCTTCAGGAAATGTCAACTCCTAATATTCAATCTGGCACCACAGTTGTGTATATCTTTGAAATACATGATACTGAGAATTAGGCTAGGTACCAAAAATGTTTCGGATTTAATGTATTGTATAGCAATTATTTTTATTCAAGTAATGTCTTAATTTGTTCAATAAAACATAACTATACTAGCAGTATTTTTTTTTGCCTTTGAAGATTGATGAATTTGAGAGAGTTATTATTATCAAGTTTTAGGAAAACACTAATAAGTTTATCTTATACCTATACTTAATCTACTTGCAAGTCAAGGAGAACATCTTATAAGAGAGCTTGATAAGTAAAACAGGCATAATGGTGTAAGTTCAAAGTCCAGCAAATAGAATGCATTTTTAACCTCCACCACCATCTAATGAAGGGGAAAAATACACAATGTCATTGACTAAGTCATATAGAAGAGTAATTGAGGTAAAAAATGACGAAAAAAAAATCTTGAATATCTGTATCATAGGGGTGGGACCCCCCCAAAATACTCAAACTGATATAACTTTTTAACTATTTGATTAAATGCATTTTATTACTTAGTCAATTATTCTTTAGGATTTGAGCTTTCAAATGGTTTTTAAATTTTTTTCCTAGCTCAATTTGGGACTGAATTATAGACTTTTGAAAATTAAGGGGCCCATAACTTTTGAACTGTTACTCTGAAACTCGAAATTTCATGTTTTTCAGTATAAACAACCCTGTATAACAATTTTAAGCAAAATCTAAGTGGGTGTGGTTTTAGGCAATGCCTGATTTGTCCTGGAATGTACCCAATAGCTTTATGTTAATTAGCTGACTTGAGCTTGATGTTTTATGAAATTTCATTATGAAATACAGCCAGAGCTGGGCAATAAATACATTGAATGTATTTAAATACTAAATACTAAATACATGGGAGAAATGTATTTAAATACTAAATACTAAATACATTTTACGAATGTATTTAGATACTAAATACAAAATACATCATTGTATTTAAATACATTTGTAAATACATTTTAAATACATACAAATTTTACATATGCATTCACTAATTCATGAATAACAACAATATAAAATGTTTGATAAAGGATGAGTGTACAGATTCGTTGTAGCATTGCTTGCAGCAGAGACTTCGTGTTTACGCAGCAAGCAGGTGCACTTTACCTTATTACCGTCTTTAGATTTAATTTTAAAGTATTTTCCATCAAACAGAGGGTGCACTAAATTGTTATCTGCAGATATATCACTGTTTGATTCACTGGATTTGCTTGTTGAAGCCATGACACGCACACGATAAAGAAATCAACCGCTTTCGACTAAGAGTGGCACACAACTGATTGAACTGACACGTTGAAACATGAACCATGCTGTACTACACTGTCGACGCGTCGTACTGTGCTAGTACAGAACGTGTATTAAACCAGTAAAAGTATTTACATTTTTATATTTTGAGTATTTAAATACATTGTATTTAAATACTCATTAAAGTATTTAAATACTGTATTTAAATACATGAAAAACAATGTATTTATAAATACAGTTCTAAATATACAAATGTATTTAAATACAAATGTATTTAAATACTGCCCAGCTCTGAATACAGCTTATGACTTCAATAACCTTGCTAGGCCCAAGTGGCTTTATGTTTTCCAAATGAAATGTAATGTAAAATGAACTTCATTGTACAGGCGTACCATCATTTCTGATCCAACTTGATTGGATATTGGTAATCCTTTACAGTATGGTTCAAAATTATTTTTAAAAAATTAACGAGTATAACATGTATAAAATGTGTTAAATTTGTCATGATATTTTTGTGTTTTAACAAAAATATCACAACTTAACCTAACCAATCATCAAGGGCATACAGTTTACCTAACCAAGCATTCAATTATTTTCACGTAGGTTTTGATTAATTTTAAGCAATTTTTACAAAAAATGTGTCAGTTATAGCTACTGCATATACACACACACACACACACACACACACACACACAGTGAACCCTTGCTAATCCAAACACAGTTAATCCAAAGGGTGTGGGCAGCCAGTGTTAGTGTATAAAGTGCTTTATGAAATAAATATTACTTTGATCTTTGAGATAAAGACTCAAAATTAGTATTAATTAATTAATTACAGTGTACATAAATATTACAGTGCATATTACTGTATTTCACTGCCCCTCACTGCCTCCACACTATCTTCACGAGTCAGGGGCCCTTTGGATTTAAAGGTAAGCACTTATTTAAATAATAAACTATTATTTTTAATTCTATTAATCAACTTTATTATCGCTTTACAGGTTATTTTAATGCATTATTTCTTATTACATGGGTTTAGTTTGGTTTATTTACAGGTGTTAGGCCATGTTCTATTTTTTTCCCCCCAATAATCCGTAGTTTGCACTAATCCAAATTACCATTCTCCCCAATTAATTCAGATTAATGAGGGTTCACTGTGTATAATAGGATGAATTTCACAATTAAACACGTGAAATGAATGAATGATGTAAACCCACAAGGATCGTGAATATTGGTACTAAATTATATTATCCTATTTCATTTTTAGATAACTGCCTTAGGAAAGCCAAGAATAAGTATTATAATGTAACTGTAAAGGAATTTGAGTGTAAAAATATCCTTAGCCTACCTTACCATATTAATTTTCAATATCTTCTGACTTTACTTAAAGCAATTGGCATCAATGTAGTCTTAAGTATAATGATACTGTTAAATCATGCCTAATAAAGAATAGCCTGGATAATGTGGTTGGTTGTGTGTATTCAATTGGATGTACAAAATGTAACTCAGTATATATAGGCTAAATGGGTAAAACAGCATAAATACAAGTGTAGAACAGCAAATAATTCTAATGCATTGTTTAACCATATGTATAGATGTAATCATAGCATCAAAACAGAGATATAATTGAAAGAAATATTCTAGACTGTGCATTTATCCATTTTAAAAATAATTTCAACAACAGTGTGAGAATATATAAAATTGACAATATCCTGTTTAAATTCCTTCTGCCTCTCATTAAGCCTTGTTAATTATGTGCTAATATTTTTGTTTCCGACTCACTGTATATATTTAGGGCATCTCACCTGCTCCCTTCATTCCCTGACAAGGTGTACCAGTACTTCTGAATACACGAAAGGCCTTGGAATCATTTTTCTTTTTCGTTATAGGTTTATATATACGTATATACACACACACACACACACACACACAGGGGGTCCTCATTATCCGAGGATAATAGGGACCAAGAAATCACCACTAAGTGAATCCACTTAAAGCAGAGACCTAAAACCCATAAGAAATAATAAGAATAAAGTTTAATTGGGACCTTAGCACAATAAATGGCACTCAAAATTATCATAAAACATTTGTAAAATACACTTTTTAAATCCTTTTATGTACTGGGTGTGTGCTGGTGATACAGCTCTTCTATCCACATTGCTAGTCATCTTTCCATACTCTCCATTACATCACTCCTTCTGCGTGTTATTTTAATCTCAGAGTGCCTTATCATTGTTGTAGCTTTTGCTTCTAAATCTGCTGCATTCTTAAGTATGGTATGAATGGTTGTTTCAGGAATGTTAAGAGCACGTCTATCACTCATTCAACATTTTTCTTGCACTTAATGACATCTAATTTCACATCCAACTCATAGCTGTACACTTTCTTTTAGGGAGGGCCAGCAGCTGCTTTACCACCAGCAGTATGCTTTGAAGTCATGGCTGCAACAATAGCGCAAAAAATCAACAAAATCAGAATGAAAACACCAGAAAACCGTGGATGGGTTCAGCACTGGCAAGTTAGTGTGTGTGTGTGTGTGTGTGTGTGTGTGTGTGTGTGTGTGTGTGTGTGTGTGTGTGTGTGCAGCATCGGGGTTGGGGGTGGAGCGTGGTGGTGGTGGAATGTTGGAGAAGGGGAAAGCAAGCAAAACAGTGAGTCCAAGGGAAATTTAAACAGTTTTCCATTGCGCTTCTGCGTTCCACGTACATTATCTGTGGAAACCTCTTAAATGCAGGGAATTTATCAGTATGGTTCTACAATTATTTGACCGTATAAATGTGGGGACTCAGATAATGAGGACCCCCTGTAAATATATATACCTATGCTAGTACATATATATAGAACATTATTTTTTCACATAACATACAACTGGTGCATGTGGAGTTATGCTAACACAAATGGTATTTATGTATGAAACCAAATTTTAATTTTGTATATCAGCTAACTAGGGTGGAGTGAAAAAATCAAGTGCCAGAATCAAAATTGAGGGGGTCTAGATAGTTGTCTTTTGTCCAGGATTAAACTTTAAAACTGATTTTGGGAGGTTGCATACAAAACTGACTACTACCAGCCAATTTATACAAATTGTATATGCGCACGACCAAAATTTGAACCCAGTGACCTATCTCAGGTTCTGGACATGATAGAAAGATAACTTAAAAACTGCTTATGATGTATTTTTTACCTCTGAAGCAGATTAAAACATTTGCAGAGGGCTGCAGACTCAATAATGCATCAAAAAATCCATATTTTGTCATTTTTGTTCAAAAAATGCAATTTTTTGGCCCCTTTTCTCCAAATATTTTGTTTTTTATTTGAAATTATATTTTAGATTTTTCCTTTCAGGTTAAATTTATAGAACTGATAAATACATGTAGTTTGATAACCTTATTGCCAAAAAATACTGCATACTAGGATGTTAACTTAAAGGCGGCTACATGATGCAATAGTAGCAAAATCTTGAAAACGTTATATATTAGTCTTCTTTACCAGCTTTATAAATTTTATTTAGAAATTAAAAAAATAGTTTTTCATTGTTATTTTTTATGTTCCCAAAATGAGAATGTTGGCACATTAAGCTATAAGTTTTAAGGTCAAATTTAATAAATGCTGAATTCCTTTTTTTTTTTTTGCTATCTTAGAATTGCTGAGACTAAAATTAGGAAAAAATAAACAAATACCTAAGTTTTTAATTTATTTAGAACAAGAACTTATATATATATATATATATATATATATATATATATATATAACCTTTGGTTGGCTTCCACCTGAATTGTTCATTCTGACGAAGGTCAAGCTTTTCACTCCCCCTTAGACCTACAGTTTAATATGGAATCCGAACCACACCCCATCAGCAGCCCAGTGTCTTAACCACTATGCCACCTAGGGTACCCATTTATCTAACAACCACTTTATTTATTGTGTGGAAGGATGAACAGCTGGGTTTTGCTGCGCATCAGGTCTCAAAATACCACAGAGGTGCATATTATATATATATCATACAAAGTATGATTCTTACTATTTACATTTTACTTATTATGAAATGTTGCACTACATGCTTTATGCATCCTTTTATCGCACTTGGTACACTAGGGCATATCATACTTTTCCGAGTCCGAATTTCACACTGGCTAATATGTATTTTTATGTAAAATTTAATTCTAAGAGGGGTTTCTTTTCTGCAACTTTTCCCAAAAATCACGTTATCATGTTCAAAATTACGGTTTTCTGTTCTATGTTGAAATACTGAATATTCAATTGAACACAACCTCATATTTTTAACCTTTTGTCGTAATTTGTTGCCATTTAGACACATTAACTTTGCTTAACTCTTACACAGGTTTAATACATACATACATACATACATACGAAAAAAAATCTACTCCATTTGAATCTTTATAACCATTTTGACGCAGAAGGCAAAGTTCAACATTATCTCAATAGATGGCTCTGAGCAATTATGCCAATTATAATTGTAAAGTAGAAGTGAGAGATGCCATTTTTTTTCAGCAAGTGTTTTTTGTAATTTTCCTAAGTTTAATCACCATTATTATATTTGTTTGACAGGGTGGCCTGGAGGCGCCATAGACCTATTGGAGAAGATGCTGGGTCGCAAGTGCCACTGGATGATCTGTCAGCTCCATGTGAACAAGCTCCCCCTGAGGCACTTAATCATCAAGCTGGATGGCCCTGTAACTCCCCAGTCAGGCTTCAGTGGGCCTATTGGAAAACTTCTTGAGAAAGTGAATGAACTTGAGGTCAACTTCAACTTCAAACCAGTGGAAGGAACTGAAGATGATATAGAGCTGCCAGCAGAGATAGTCAAATATCTCTCTACAGACCAGCACAATTGCTATCTTCTGATCAAAGCCATCAAGTCTGGAAGTCTCAGTCCACAGTTGGCTGGTCTCAAGTGCTGACCTCTGAACCAATCCAGGTTCACTACTGCACAGGCCATCTTGCTGTTGTGGATGAGGGAGCATGGACTGAAGGGGGAGGTGTTGAGGAGGCTCGAGGTCCTGGTGAAGTTCTGCCTTAACTTCTACTTCAAAATGTACTACGACATCAAAGTGAAGCACCACCTCAAATTTGGTTCTGCACACATTTTTTCAAGCCTGAGGCTGCTAAGGAACAAGACTATCGAGGTCAGGAACATCATCTCTGCTGCAGTGATAAGAGGAGCTTACCACGCACATCCTGACTTCATTCCTGTGCAGTGAGGATGAGCATCAGAGAGCTTTTGCTGTGAGCCAGATAGAGAAGATCAGAGAAGGAAGAGACTTTGGTGATACGACAGTGAGGCCCCATAAAAATCCCAAAGTCAATCTGCAAGCTACTTCACCTGAGGATCTCATCAACTAGGAATCAGAGAATATTTACGAGCCTATTTTCACCTGCAAGATGACCTTGACTGAGCTCGAGGATCTCAGGAAAACTCCACTCAAAGTGGATGCTTTCTCTGTTCATACTCAGTCCTGCGAGAGAGCTGTACCCGTACAGGAAGTCTCAACTGCTTCCCAAGCTGTGTACGGTCATGAGAGGAGAGATGGGTGGGTGAGAGCCAGGATAGACCATCAAGAAATGCTCCCAGTGTTCAGATCAAAGCATGACATACTTAAGAGCTTTTCAGGTTTGAGTGGCTGATGAAGAGGCTGAAGCCATCGTTAATGCTCATAAGAGCTGACAGTCCTCATAAGATCATAATATAAGATCTTATGAGGCCACGCTTTTCAGGGATCCAGGAAGAACAGGTGTGTAAACCTACACGTGGAGGTGGCAAGTCTCCCACTGCTCGATCAGAGTAGAGTTGGTGAGCCGCGCCTATTCTTTGAAGAAAAACTTAAAATTCTTAAGTTTTACGTGAAATCTAAACATTTTTTCAGCACCCAGAGGTGTTGAAACACGCAAGAAAGCAAGGATGAGGTCAGAAAAGCAGCTTTTAGACTAAATCATATGCAGAACAGCTGTGCACTTTGGTTTGGGTGCCCTGAGGCTGCATTAGGCAGCCTTCAAATCAGAAAATCGCGATTTTGACCATGAAAATTAGGTTTTTTGGAAAAGTTGCAAATAATAAACCCATCTTAAAATTAATTTTTACATAGCAATACATATTAGCCACTGTTTTTCCAAAATTTCAACCCTGAACCCAGAGTATGATATGCCCTATTGGTACACTTCATCCTGGTATTTTTCATGCACACAATGCATCTTCCCTGAGAGTAAGATTCTATAAAATGATTAATTTTATTGTACCTAGAGGCATTGCTGGATCTATCCAATGATACTAATTTTAGCTTTGTAAAGCAATTTTCAAAATTTTATTCCATCTCCCCCATTTGCTTGACCCCTACCCCCCCTTGGCCATTAAAACCCCCAAATTTTTTTTATGAATATTAAACTTCATATTATGGTTGATAAATAAAAACAATAAAAGGGGTGGGTATCATGTTATAAATCAGTTTAAATAAAAAAATATATATATTTTTAATCATTTTTCCTAACTTATCACCAAGATCAGAGTTGTTGACTTGGGTAAATATGCAGCAAATAGCCCCACCTTGACTTTTGGTATGAAAGTTATTAGGGTGTGTTCTCATGTGCTTTCCTCAGAAATGTCACTCATTTGCCCTGTGTTTAATTGAAAGTATTAAAAATATCTGATTTTTTTTTATTATTTTATTTTCAAGTAAATACAGGGCAAATGAGTAGCATTTCTGATTAAAACACATGAAAACACACCCTAATAACTGAATTTTGCACCCATAAAATGTATGTTATTGCTAACCTAACCTAAATGAAGAGATTTTGAAAAAAAAATAAATCATTAACCTAACAAAAATATCATGACAACCTAACCAATCATCAAGGGTGTACAGTTGACCTAACCAGGCATTCAGTTGACCTAACTTTGATATATTGTACTGTACCTAACCAATCATCAAGGGTGTACAGTTGACCTAACTGAGCATTCAATTATAGGTCTGCAATTATTACAATTATTCAAAAAAATAACTAATTTAGTGCATTAAAAGCAATAACCATTTGTCAAATAATTTATTTTTTAAACTAATTTACGGACAGATTCTGAAGGATTGCCAGTTTAGTTAGGTTAGTTTTAGGTAGCGACAAATATAGGGTGTTCCAAAAGTCATCACCCCATTTGTTTTGCTTATAACTTTTGAACCAATAAAACAACAAATACTGTAGAAAGTGGAAATAATTTATTTTATTTAGAATTATGTTGTGGTGTGTAGTGTTCCATCTTCAAATTATTGGGGTTGATCTACAATCTGGAAAAAAATTTAAAAACTAATTAAGTTAAGGTTACAGCTACTTCAGATGGGGGTGATGACTTCTGGAACACCCTATATAAACCTCACGACTGTATTCAGTGTCTCCTAAAACCCCTACAACTTTCACAAATCTCACTTGATATGTTCACGCAGCAGAAATTAAAACAAAGAACAATCTCAGCCATGTCAAAGGCCGAGGAGTTTCCGTGACATCACAGTCGGGAAACTACCATATTTTTCAGTGTATAAGACGCACTTTTTTCCCCAAAAAAGGGGTCTTAAAATCACCCTGCATCCTATACACCGAAGGTCATAATATTACCTTTATATGGGCTAGAAGAACTGATGGATTTTTACAAAAATTCATCATCTCTTAGTCCCTCCTGACTGTGTATTGGTTTGGCCAATTTCACACTAAGTTTCTACTCTTCCCAACCCACTGATAACAAGAAAAACAGTATGTATTGCATAATGATTTACTTTTATGTTTCATAACATATAGTATAGTCTCCCATATACTTAATACTATTTTCTTATAATGAGTATGGGTGAAAGAAAATGTATCACCATACTTTTGATGGAGGGCTTTAACAAAAGTCAGCCTTGCTAGTAGAAAATTAGACATTTTCTGACAACTAGGCAGTTGGTCATAATTTTTTTTCCTAAAAAAATGCCTTGAAAATAGGGGTGCATCTTATACAAAGGTGTGCCTTATACACCAAAAAATATGGTACTCGATTGGTTCTTTAAAATTCCTAATTAGCTGTCATTGGTTCGTTAAGGCATGTCTGTAATTGGTTGTTTTTGAGTGATTAATAGCCTACTACTGGTTAAAAAAAGGTGCACTATGATTGTTCTTCCACACATTTCCAGAAAATTGTCTGAGAGCAAAGATGTCTTATGCCTGCTGGCAGGTCACGAAACAAAAAAATAGTTAACTTAAAAATCAATAACTTCGTTAATTTTTAATTCTAGGGGGGGGGGGGGGTGTCTGGCTTTCAACAAATTTATTCTATTGCTGTATACTACCAAATGCTAACATCAAAAATTATGAACTCAAGGTGGGGCTACTTGCTGCATATTCCTATTTGTAATAGTGAGGCCTTGCATAACGAACGCCTTAAATAGCGAATTTTTGCTTAACAAATTACCTCCATAAGGCTCCATTGATTTAAATAACGATTTTACCTTGCAGAACGAATTTGGTAACGAAAAACGTAACAACACGTTTTCTGTTCAGTTGGAGGTTGGTAGCTGTCGTGAGCAGTTGTGTACAACACAATTGCTCACTATTAAATTTTAATTTATTAGCTTTATAAGTGTATAAAATGTGTAGTCATGGCCCCTAAAAGACCTTCATCATCTGCTAATGCTCCAAAGAAATCCAGGAAAACTATCAGTCTCCAGATGAAGCAGGGCATTATTAAAAAAAGTGAATCTGGAACGAGCACCAAAGATCTTGCTGCTGAATATGGATTGTCTGCCAGTACAGTTTCGACGATTTTTAAGAAGGAAGAAATTATGAAAACTAAAGTAAGTGATGCTACAAGTAGACTTATTAAAGGAAGGGAAGCTATTGCTGAAATGGAGAGTTTTATTGATATGGATTAGAGAAAAGGAAATGAAGGGGGAATCCATTACTAAGGCATTCATTAGTGACAAGGCAGTGCAAATATATGAACAAATTAAGGAATCCCTTCCAGCATCAGTTGAAAGATATGAATCATTCACTGCAAGTCATGGGTGGTTCAAAAATTTCAAAAGGTCAGGAATTAAGAACATTATAAGGCTTGGTGAGGCTGCAAATGTTGATACTGAGGGAGCAAAGGAATTTAAAATAGAATTTGCAGAACTTGTTGAGGAGGAGGATTATTTGCCTCAATTTTTAATGCCGACGAAACTGGCCTATTTTGGAAAAAGCTACCGAACAGAACCTACATTACTAGAGAAGAGTCCAAACTGCCTGGCCATAAACCAATGAAAGACCAGTTTACTTTACTTATAGCTGGGAATGCATCAGGGGACCTGAAGATTAAGCCTATGCTTGTGTATCATTCCCAAAATCCCAGGATATTCAAGCAGAAGAAGGTGAACCCATTTAAAAAATGGGTAAACAAGCGCAGAAAGGGTCAAAATTTGGGCTCTAGAACGAATTACTGAAAATCCCATTGAACTAATGCATTGCATAACGAATTTTTCAGTTAACGAATGACCTTCTGGAATGAATTAAATTTGTTATGCAAGGCCTCACTGTATATCTCATTATTACATATGAATTATACTCAGTCTGTTTGCCATTGAGTACAAGATTACCTGTGTAATAAATTTATAAAAAAAAAAATGGTGAAATACTGTGAAGACCCTTTAAAAAAACAAAAAAAGGGTCTAGTGATTTAAGAACTATAAGTGAAGCACTTTATAATGGGGTCATTCCATATGAAATTACCTAATTTCAGAATGACTTCCCAGGTCACCTTCTCAAAAAAATTTTGAAATTAATACCAGTGGAAGGCCTATTAGAGATATGAAAAACTGCAAAATTTTAACTCTGTAGCTCTAATAATTTTTTAGATATGATATGGCCTATCAAAGTTTTGTGGATTTTCAAACAATTTACGCGTAAGTAGCAAATTGGCTTCTGAAGCCAACTTTGGCCTTCAATAACATATTTATTTATTACTTTACAGAGCTGAAACTTGATATTCATGGTAAAACGAGGGCATAGGGTCCATATATAGTGTTAACTTTGCTCTATCCCTAATGGATTAGCTACTACAGGGTTTAAAAACCAATCAAAAGCAAAAAGTGCCTATTTGGTTGCCAATTTTACAGTGGTCCTGATGGAAAACTATTGATACCTAAGAGCTAATTTTTTCACTGCTATCTCTTATGATGCTATTCCACTTATAAACACCATCAAAAGCTGTATAGTACCTATAGTTTGGTAGAAAAAAGTTTTTGAAAGTAATATAAGCTTTTTTCTTAGTAAAAAAAGGGTGTTTGCCAGACCATTACCCATTGTTGACAATTAATCACCACTCAAATTTTTTACCATGTATTTATATGCCTTTTGACAAGATATGGTCAAACTTTGGAGTTGGGATGTCTTTTATTTCAGTGTTTATTTATATATTTTATATGAAGTTTGGTTTTCATCAAACTTTCATTTAAATATTGAAATGATAATTTTTTAAAAATTTTACCAAGTAATAATTAGTATAATTACTTGTTTATTTTTTTTCATCTATACCTACTACAGCTAGGTACCTATCTACTTATAATTCTATATTGTAATAAAAATAGAAAAAGAAAATTATTCAATTGGAGGAAAATTAGATGACCCATGTCATAAAACTGTCAATACTAGAAACAAAGGTATAATTGAATTAAAAAATATACAAGATAAAGAATTACTTCAATGGAGAACTGGTTTACAACTAGAAGATATACATACTATATGCTTTCATCATGAAAAAATGTTATGTCATCATATGAAAATCATCGGCGTTATTGTGCATATCAAAAAAAAATTCATACCAGAAAGGTCAGAAGCAAGTTCCAGTTAGCTATGGAATTATTGATTGTTAGTACTTTACAATTCACATATTCTAAAAACTTCAGTTATACTGCATTCGCATTTACTTTTCCTATGTATAATATATATTACATGTAGGTATATATTATGTAATTGTATCCTTCATACTGGTGAAAGCTACAACATAATACACTACATGATATAGGTAAATGCGAGATTTTTATTTACTATGTCTGAGCATTTAGTCTGTAGGTATAAGTACTATGATTATAATAATATAATAATAATAATAATAATAAATAATAATGGTACACTTATAATAGCACTTGATGGGAAACCCCTCCTAAGCGCTTACAGAAAGATAGTGTGTTAATTAAAGTATTTGATGGTAACTTTTCTGATTGCTACAGCAATTATGTCAGAGGTACCTATATCTAAATTTTTTTCTTTTTTTTGTATTGTGTATTTCCAGAAGCTCTACGGACTGTTAATCGTGATACTGCTAAAAAGCTCAGGATAATTCCTGGCCAAAAGTTATGCACTGAGTGCCATAAACCTTCTGACCAGCCTGAACACCCAATGGATTATGACGAAATGCCAGGAACCAGCAGGAATTGCGATTCTGATCCTGAATTTCAATCAGAAGAGGTTATTCGGGAAGACCTTAATATAAGCACATCCACACTTGAGTTTTCCCCTATCAAAGTAGTAAGCGAAAAAGATAAATTAAGTTATGTAAAACTAAGGTTAGTCCCATCAAAGAGGCTACAACAACAAAATTTTCTAAATTAATGCATGTTCCCAAATATCAAATTGAACCACCTGATGCCCCATGTACTAAATGTGAAGATTTGGATAGGCTGATTAAACTTCTCATGGAGAACTGTAATGTTTCTCCTCAAAAAGATAAAATCAAAATTCTCACTCTTGTGCCAGATAGTTGGACTATTAGGGAGACCATTCAAAAATTTAATGTCAGTGAGCACATAGTAAAACAGGCCAGAAAATTAAAAAAACAAAAAGGTATTTTGTGTGAGCCTGATAAAAAATTAGGTAATCCTTTGAGTGAAGCAACCACCAAAAAGTAATTAATTTTTGCACTTCTGATGAATTTTCTTGAGAGTGCCCTGGTAAAAAAGACTATGTAACTGTAATTATCAATGGAGAAAAAGTTAAAAAATACTTACTTTTGGTTAATTTAAATGAATATGTAGCGTTTAAAAGATAAATTTAATGAGAAAATAGGTTTTCCTAAATTTTGTGAGCTAAGGCCAAAGTGGTGCATTCCTGTAGGTTCCAAAGGCACTCATTCAGTCTGTGTGTGCCAGCACCATTCAAAATCCAAAGTTACTTCTTTCTGCTTTTCCAATTAAATTTGATTATAAAGATTTATTATCCAAACTCATCTGTGATGTGCAAAGCCGGGACTGTATGTTGCATGCTTGTGATTCCTGTCCAGGTAAAGAAGCATTGCACACATACTTAACGGATTTGCCATCAAAATATGAATTTGACTTATGCAGTAATATCAGTATAAGCAATGGGCTCACACAGACCGAACAACTCTTCTCTCTTTTGAGACAACTATACGAGAAGGTATAGAATTAATTTGAGAGTCTTTGGACAATTTCAGGCATCATTGCTTTGTTGCCAGGCCCAATCACAATTTTTAGAACAATAAAAACAACTTGATGATCATTCAGCTATTATTCTTTTGGATTTTGCTGAAAATTACAGTTTCATAGTGCAGGATGAAGTTCAAGGACATCATTGGGATAATTCCCAGGCAACTTTGCACCCTTTCGCAATTTACTTACGAGATATAGAGTCCAGGGAGCTTAAATGTGTATCTGGCTATGTTATATCTGATTGCCTGAAGCATTACATTTTGGCATGCTAGACTTCAATGCAATCATATCCTAACTCCATTTGATAAGTTTAATTGGTGCAATGAGCACCTCAGTGAGGTCAAAGTATTTCTCTGTTGATCAAAATTCAATAAATGAAAATTCAACAAAATTTAGGTTAGCCAAGAGGTTTAAAAGTTGTAAAACTGTAGTAGGCATAAGATCCCATCACTGCTTCATACCAGTTTCAATTAACAAAATTCAAATGAAGAGAATATCTGCTGATAACATTTGTACAAACATAACCATAGGCACAGTTGCAGATGATCTCTCTGATACAGATGCTAATTATCCAGAGTACCATATCAGCCGGGGAAATATGTAGCCTGTGTTTATAATAAATGGTTTGTTGGCAATATTAAAGATCATTCAGATGACCACTCAGATATTTTAGTTACATTTATGACTTAATCTACAAACGATATTTCATCTTGGCCTACGAAAAAAGATGAATGCTGGGTACCATTCCAAGATGTGATTTGTATGATAAATGCTCCAACTGTACAAGGCAGTGGTGCCCACCATCACACTGAGTCCTAGTGACATTACAAATATTAAAAATTTATTTTTAGCACATTTTTAAGGATCTACAAGTCATAGTGCATAGACAGCATAGTCCAAATATATGTCAAATTTTTTTTTACACATAGCTCAGTTCAGTTGACTTTAGTTTGTAATTCATAGTTAAGTAATCTAGGTTAATTTTATATTTTATTTTTGGTATCCTATTATATTTTTTTCATGGTTTTAGTTAGTCTACCTATTTCATGTATGCCGAAAATTTATGAAAAAATTATAAAATTAAATGTTGATTTGGTTGTGTAGTGGATTTATTTACATATTTTACTTTAATGTTATGTTAGTGTAACCAAAGAGTAATTATGTCATAAATTATAAACAATAAATTTAAGTTTGAATAAATTTTTTTTTTTTTTTCACTAAAGCAATTGCACATAACGTGGAGGTCAAGAACTAGGTAATGCAATTCAGGTGCTTATATATAATTCCAGTTAGATTTATAAGTAATTCAAATTACTGTAGCATCTTTAAAGCCAATCTAGCATATACCTAATGTAAGAAAATTTGACTAAAAGTGCCTATTATGTAGTTACTTCAATAATTTATTATAATTTACAATTTTCACAAGTCAAATTTTTTTTATGAAAACTCATTGGTTTTGAGCAAGAATTAAACACTGAAGAAAAAGACATCCCAACTCCAAAGTTTGACTATATCTTGTCAAAAGGCATATAAATACATGGTAAAAATTTGAAAGTGGTGATTAATTGTCAACATTGGGTAATAGATTGGCAAACATACGCCTTTTTTTTTTTACTAAGAAAAAAGCTTATATTATTTTCAAAAACTTTTTTCTACCAAACTATAGGTACTGTACAGCTTTTGATGATGTTTATAATATATGTGGAATAGCATCATAAGAGATAGCAGTGAAAAAATTAGCTCTTAGGTATCAATAGTTTTCCATCAGGACCACTGTAAAATGGGTGATCAAATATGTTTTTTGCTTTTGTATGATTTTTGGAACCCTGTAATAGCTAAACCATTAGAGATAGAGCAAAGTTAATACAAAAAATGGACTCTACGCCCTCGTTTTACAATAGATATCAAGTTTCAGCTCTGTAAAGTAAAAAATAAAAATGTTATTAAAGCCCAAAGTTAGCCTCAGAAGCTAATTTGCTACTTACGCGCAAATTTGATAGACCATATCTCAAAAACTATTAGAGCTAGACTTAAAATTTTGCAGTTTTTCATAACTTCAGTAGGCCTTCAAATGGTATTAATTTCAAGTTTTTTTGAGGAGGTGCCCTGGGGAGCTCTAGATGATTTCATATGGAATGACCCAATGCTTGTCAATGCAAACTATCACCAAATAAGATATTGTGTTCTAACCAGGGTTGTGGAGTCGGAGTCGTGGAGTCGGAGTCGTGGAGTCGGAGTCGTGGAGTCGGAGTCGTGGAGTCGCACGTTTCAGGGCAGAGTCGGAGTCGGTAAAAAACTTCCGACTCCAATTTCTATGTCCTGTGTCACCCTTAATTTCTAAATCCTAAATACTAACATTTAGGTTATTTAGTTTTTTTGGTC
This sequence comes from Bathynomus jamesi, assembly GCA_023014485.1. Lineage (NCBI taxonomy): Eukaryota > Metazoa > Arthropoda > Malacostraca > Isopoda > Cirolanidae > Bathynomus > Bathynomus jamesi. The sequence goes on from JAJOZX010001419.1 coordinate 708,445, forward strand.
AATAAACCTTATTCATTGATAGCCCCTAGATTAAGTTTTTTTAATATTTTTTTTTTTACATTTTCAGAATATACAATTAATATTTATTTAAATATAAAATATAAAATTTCACACTTAGTGTGGTGGTGATGAAATGTCTTATTATTATGATAATTATAGAGTGAAACACTAGAGGAGTCGGAGTCGTATATTTAAAATGTGAGGAGTCGGAGTCGGATTTTTAGATTTTTTACAATGTGTGGAGTCGGAGTCGGAAAATTTTGGACCGACTCCACAACCCTGGTTCTAACTGTCATAACCTACTGACCAAGACTCCAGAATTATTAGTGATGCACCAGAGGCAGATTTTGGCCAGAGGCCGGAGTGCTGGAACCTCCGGCTTAGTGTTTTTTCCTCCAGCATCCAGCCAATTTATTTCAGTGTGTGTGTGTGTGTGTGTGTGTGTGTGTGTGTGTGTGTGTGTGTGTGTGTGTGTTCCATCATCTCTATTTAGGGTTTATTACAGTCCTGCTATTTTAAATTATTAAGTCTTTAATAACTTAAACTTTATAAAAGTCGACTTTCTATGCTTTGTGTATGCTAATTTCTCTAAAAATTCCCATTGAACAGAATATCTTCAGGTTATGAAACTTATGATATCTTGCTGAATGGTGAGTAAAGTAGCTTATATCAAATCAATTATTAATACAATCACTGATCACTCATAAAATAAATTATTATTACAGTCACTGAGAACTGAAATATTAATACAATCACTGATCACTCATAAAATAAATTATTATTACAGTCACTGAGAACTGAAATATTAATACAATCACTGATCACACACAAAATAAATTATTACAGTCATCTGAAAACTGAAATATTCGGATAGGTGCAGAAATGAGGTTTTATAGTTTTATAGAATTAAAACTAAAAGTGGTGAGAATTGAGTTTGGTGTACTTGGCACCTCTGGCTGGAGCAGGAGGTTTTCTAAAATGGCTGGAACTTCCGCTCGGCCAGAGCCAGAGCTGGAACTCCAGTGCATCACTAATTATTATTTACAACGGAAGTACACCAATCATCAGATATTGGCAGTACAAGTGAAAATACAAGAGAAACAGATTTGTCATGTGAAGATGCAATAGCAGACATGTCTAGGGTTGCCACACATCCTGTATTTCACAGGACAGTCCCGCATTTGATCCAAAAATTCTGCGTCAAAATCTCACATTCAAAATGTCCCGCAGAACATATTGTTTAAGCAAATTTTTAGGGATGAATTGATTTAGAATTTCAATATTATGTATAATAATTTCAATTTATTAATGTTTAATTGTTAAATATTATTGTACTAAAATTTTTCTAATTTTGTGTGTTGTAACCATTGAAGAAATCTAGTTTCAATTTGAAAAAAAAATTTGGTCTTAAAAACCTCAGAAAATTTTTTGTTCCACATGGGCATCTGAAAAATCTGGCAACCCTAGACATTTCACATGTTCTAACAAATCTTGATATGATTTCAGTTAAAACCTATAAGTATTTTTTAAAGTCATTTCAATCGCTCATTAATTCTCAATTTTTAATATTTTTATTTAAATTTTAATTTAATGGCTATAATGTCAATAGAAATGACAATATGTATATATGGTAGCTACAGGTGACCCTCTGTATACACAGTTTCAGCTATACATTGTTTTGGTATTGCTCCCCACCCCCCATATACACGGGAGGGGATCTCGTCCATACACGGTTTCCCGAGCTGACACAGCTGTGTGTGGTGGCCTGTCGCTCTACCCCTCCCCTCCCTACCCTACCCTAATTGTGGCGAGGATTCTATTACCAATTTTGCAAATTATACATCACATAAAGGATGTTATCCAATATTTTAATTAATCGTTATGTTAAATATCTGCATCTGTAATGATTTTAACTTCTTTACAATGTATTTTTATACTTTATTAGTACTACAATTAAAAAAATAAATCACAACAAATAATCACAATAAACAACAACACTCTCACCAATAAGCATCATCCGCAGCAACTCTACCCAATCTGCCTACTGTTATTTGTAAGTTAAACAATTTTTTTCTTGTTACTGCAGTAATAATATTATGTGCAGTTAATATATAAATATACATGTATGTATAGTATGTTTTAGTGTTTCTGTACGTGTTTTAGTGATGTATGAGGAAATATAGTTGGTCATAGGGAGGGGGGTCAGTTGGTCTAGGGATTGATTGTATTTTTTCCCATAAGGTATTAGTCCCCATTTGCAGTTTCCATTTACACAGGCGTTTTCAGGAACCTAACCCCTGTGTATACTGAGGGTCACCTGTATTATACAGTATTTCAATATTTTCTGATGGTTTTTGATGCAGTTTGAACAAAGGTTAATTTCGTTCAAACAACATCAAAAACCTAAAATTCCAAAATTCCTCAAAAGCCTGTAATGTACTGGACAAATGACAACTATCTAGACCCCTTCAATTTTGATCCTGGCACTTTTGATTTTTTTCACTCTACCCTAAATTATCAGCCTATATGTGCCATCTTGGTATTTTTTTTTACAAGAGTACATTACAGGCTTTTAAGGAATTTTGGAATTTTAGGTCAGGTTAGGTTATATATTAAAACTAATTAAAATTATGTTTTTCTGATTGTTTCTGATGTTGTTTGAATGAAATTAACCTTCGTTCAAACCATCAAAAAACCATCAGAAAAACATAGTTTTGATTTACAAAGCCTATAATGTACACTTGTAAAAATTTACTGCCATCTTTCCCATGACATCATGGGATGTCTCTCTGCATCATGTAGGTCTCCAGGTTATTATTATTTATTCATTATATTTGCAATCTTCTCTAAAAATTAGGTTCATTTAATATTGACAAAACTGTAATGAAAAATCAGTAGAACTGAAGCAGTTAAAATTAACAAATTATATGTTAAATATGTATTTGTAGCAGGTAAATAAATAAAACAAATGCTAAAAATGTAGGAATTGGCGCCTTAGAAGGCCTACACAAAGGGAAACTGCATGTTCCTACTTGCTAACTGATTGTACCACATGAGGAAAATTAATTCAAACAAAAACACTAATTCAACATTTGACCCAAAAACTTTTTGAATTTTTTCTGTAATTAATTGTTCAAATCAGGGTTGTGGAGTCAATCCAAAATTTTCCGACTCGGACTCGGACTCCACACATTGTAAAAAATCTAAAAATCCGACTCCGACTCCTCACATTTTAAATATACAACTCCGACTCCTCTAGTGTTTCACTCTATAATTATCATAATAATAAGACATTTTATCACCACCACACTAAGTGTGAAATTTTATATTTTATATTTAAATAAATATTAATTGTATATTCTGAAAATGTAAAAAAAAAATATTAAAAAAACTTAATCTAGGGGCTATCAATGAATAAGGTTTATTGACCAAAAAAACTAAACCTAAATGTTAGTATTTAGGATTTAGAAATTAAGGGTGACACAGGACACAGAAATTGGAGTCGGAGTCGGAAGTTTTTTACCAACTCCGACTCCACAACCCTGGTTCAAATTACGCAATTGTCAAATTAGAGTTCAAACTAGCGAGGTTCGAGTGTACTTAGAAGTTGGGAACAAACAAAAGAGATGAAAGCACTGGCTTCTAATTGCGATTTCAAATTTGGTTTACTTAGTTAAAACGCATATTTTTATTGAAATAGGGAGCCAAATTTTCCCCTTAAATATGATTTGTAATTGCAAAAATTGAATGAGTTATTACACCTCAGTGTACTACCGTAAAATATGTGTATTTAACTTTTTGCTTATTCCGGGGAGTAACCTGATTAACCCCTTAGCTGCACTAGTTTGACACAAGAGTTCGCAATACAGTGCAGAGTGAAACTCTATATGGAATTCTCTGCAGTTAAGGGGTTAACTGATGTACTGGTACAAGGAAATAGCAAAATTTATAATTATGTACAAACATGCTGGTATTTCCTTGGAGCTCCTGCACCTTAAAATTTGCCACTACACCCCTACTTCAAATCAATATGGCTTCCTTAATAATAAAACAATGGAAATGTCCAGTCTAAATCTTATGGAAAGTGCAAATACTGCTAAAGAGAACAAAGAAATAATGATATCAATATTTATGGATGGGAGTAAGGCATTTGATATAATATTACATTACATTTCATTTGGAAAACATGAAGCTACTCAGGCCTATTGAGATAATCCAAGTCACGAGCTACATTTTAACCTTATCTGGACAACTGTTACAAATTTCTAACCTTTCATATCTATGCATTTATAACTTAACCCTACATAAAATTCTGTCCATATAGGGGTAATAATAATAAAAATTCTTACAAAATGTCAAACTAAAGTCAGCTAATTAATATACAATTATTTACTACCCTCAAAGTAGCCTACATAACTGAAGCTAAGAATATCCACTATATACAATCTACAATCTCTCTCACTCATGAAAGTCTAAATTTTCCTTAAAATTAACTAATGAACTACTGTTTACCACATCATATAGCAAGTCATTCCAAAAATCTACTACAATACAAATTAAAAAAATATTTTCGTAGATCAAGTCTACATCTGCTTTCTTAATTTTCTTAGTATGCCCACGAGTTATCCCAACAGTATCTAGTGAGAAAAAGTTACGTAGACTACATCTAAATTGTCCAAACCTGAAAACATTTTGAACATCTGTATTAGGGATATACCGATATCACTTTTTAGCTGATAACCGATACCAATAATTAAAAATAGCATTGGCTGATAACCAATACCAATATCCAGCTAGGGTTTATTAGTTTGTCATATTTTTGTAACATTCATAATTTATTTTTTGTGTTGAAAATTTGGCAACAAAGCAATAATCCTTTTCATTAAAGATGGCAACACTGCATTAGATGTCATAGTTTTGTTTGTTATACAATTGGACTGCAGGCCTATGTTGGGCTTAGTACAAGTGTTTTTAACCAGCTAGCTGGGTTAATATTGTGAGCTATGACTACAAGATAGTTTTTTTTGGTTTTCTAGGCTTTATTTTATATCCATTTCTCAAAGGATTTACACGTTTGATTGGCTGTTTGAAAAGAAAACTGGGTAGAACTTATGTGCTACATTTCTTAGGACCTAGGCTATGATTAAAATAAAATAAAAGGCTATGATAAAAAAAATAAGTTATGTGAAGTGATAGAACAATAAAATATTGGAAATTTCATCTTCTAAATAGTTTTTTATTCATAATTTTGGAAAAATCATACTTGAAATATCGGCTCATATTTTTAAAAACCAGCCAATACCAATATCACCAATACTGATGCCGATACGTTGGTACATCCCTAATCTGTATCATATCTCCCCTCAGACAACATCTCTCAAAACTAAACATACCTAGTTTCTTTAATCTTTCCCTGTATTCTAATCATCTTAGATTAGGGTTAAGCTTGGTTGCCCTTTGTTGCCCATGTTCAAGCATATTAATATCATGTCTGAGGTGAGGGGACCAAGCTTGAATGCAGTATTCCAAGTGAGGCCTAACATAAGGATTATAGGCAATATCCTATTTTGGCATCCCAAATTATTTAACAATTACAAAATAAACAAATATCCTAAATAAACAAAACTTTATTTCAGACTCAACAGGTACAAACATTCTTGATCATATTCATATAAGGAAGGATGATGTTAGACAAGTGATTCACACATTGAAGTCAAATAAGGCAGCTGGACCTGATAATATATATGCTAGGAATCTCAGAGAAGGGGAAGAAAGCTTATCTGAGGCACTAACTATTTTGTTTGGTAGGTCAATTAATTATGCAGAAGCACCAGATGAATGGAAAAAAGCTAATGTAGTACCCATTTTCAAAAAGGGTAGTAAGGAGGAGGTAGGAAATTATAGGCCTGTTAGTGTAACATCATTGGTAAGAAAGATACTAGAAAGAATTATAGAGACTAATATTAAAGATCATTTGGAGAAGTTTAATCTTATTTCAAGTTCACAACAAGGATTTAGATCAGGAAGGTCTTGTTTGTCTAATCTCTTAGACTTTTTAGCAGGTAGATAATGGAAATGATGTAGATGTTATTTATTTGGATTTTAGTAAAGCATTTGACAAGGGTCCACGTAAGAGACTTCTATATAAATTAAGAGCTCATGGTATATTGGGGTCAGTTTTAAATTGGGTAGAAAAATGGTTAGAAGACTGAGAACAGAGGGTAATTCTAAAGGGACCAGGAGAAGTGGGCCCCCTGATTGTTGAAGTTGAATATGGTTGATTATAGGAATGACTGTGTAGATGAATAACATAAGAATTATAATAGTTTGATATTTTTTTATTTGACAAACTTTTGTGTGAAATATTTTTTACAAATTTTACTCTACATATTTATACTATGATAGGATTTTCAGTATGTATTTACAAATTGATAGGTATTTTGAGTCTGCATTACATTTCAGTATTTCTAGTCCATTTCCTAATATTGCTTTACATCACTCCCATTTAGTTAGTGACTGGGGCAGTCAAGTAAGACATCATCTTCAAGAGCCTGAGGGTATGAATCTTCTTCTCACGGTACTGGTCCCAAAGGTTGAAGATCTTGACTTGGGCTTGGGATGTGTTTTTCCTCTGGTACTTCAAGTTTTTGCTCAGATACAAGCTGCTGTTGTAGAGGTATCAGCTGTGCTTCTCTGTAGAGAAGCTCAATAAGCTTATAAAAAGCCATTGAAGTTTCATTTGCCTTGAGGTTCAATCTGTTATGCCATCCTTCACCATCATTGTTGGTACAAGTGGCCCTCATGTACTGGCACCAATCCTGGAGACCCCAAAGGTTTGCTCTTCATCCAGATTCTCCTCATGTAGTTGATCAGTGGCTGCAGTTGTTCAGTAGCATCTTCAGCAATATGCCCAAAGGCTCCAGGTATATGGTGTTCTGGTAGGTAGGAAAGTGCAAAGAGCAGTTTAATGTAATCTTGCACTGGACCACACTCCTGGTAGGCTGGGCAAAGGCCTAGTTCTTGGACTTGTCTCCATATGGCCTGGCTGAAGTGAAAATTGCAACCTCTGATGTTGACATTTGGGAAGAGGGTCATTCCACGTAACTGTTATCCTGAGGCCAAAATGTTAAAATTTGCCAAAAAGAAACATATTATACATCATTAGAACTGGGAAAGTGTGTAGTTTTCAAATCTTTTTACAGATTTGGTCTATCTTTATTGGTTTTGGAGATCTAATGTTTTATGCAAAGACATGTTATATGCAGTAAGCATTAAGTGCTAAAATTTAAACCTTTAAGTTCCCCAAATTAGTAGAAACCAAAACATGCTGACTAAATTTTGTTATGGGGTTATATAGGTATATACATGTAGTGTGTTATGCACTATCACTATTGACTTCATGTACCCAATGAAAAAATTTATAGGTAGGCTTCCCAAAATATTATACCGTTATGTTACGAGTGACACATTTTTGGTTGTTTTTCTTCTCAGGTCATCTGATTTGTGGGAATAAATGAAACCTATTACAATTCCTCTTTTAATTAGTTGCCAGGTATGTGTAACTGGCAGCACTTCAGAAAACATGTTCTATTTATTTAGGTTAGACCACATTTACAGTGCAGTTACAAGCGACACATTTGGTGTCACTCGTAACTATTGTAGATCATGTTAAGAGTGACACCACAATTGTGGTGCTATTGTATGCAAGTGTCCATAATTATAACAGATGTTTTGTCTATTTGCAGTGTGTGATTCAAGAATTGACTAATTACTAATTGTTAAATCAGAAATGGCACCCAAAACCCAAAGAATGCATGTACGTTTTGGTACACTGTATAGAATACATAGCCTTGATTATGTAGGCTGAATGTTAGGCATGAATAAACATCGAATGATTGATGCAGCTAAATAATAATGGAAATGAGTAATGTGCATTTTTGGATAGGCCCAATGATAGTTGAGAGAAATATAATGAAAATTACACACATATCATTTACATAAACACAATTATATGACACTAAGTGATTACGTATAAATGAGACATAGAAACCAGATGCTGTAGTTTAATGATTACTGAGAGAAAATACAACGTTGATACACCGTAAATGAATTAGGCTTTCAGTATAGAATACTTAGTTATTACATAAATAACGGATGTAAAGTATTTACGGATTACATGATTGGACACAAATAGCAGATGTTGCGTAGAAATATGGTACTAGAATGACACTTGAATTAGGAAATAGGCTTAATGCATTTTAATGAGTCAGTTGGAACGCTTAATTACACTTGGTGTATAGTCTACCGTTTGGTGGTAGGCTGATGTAGGCTTCATGAAAGTTACTTAGGAGAGATATTTAGCTTACCAGTAAGAGATAGATACTTGTTGATGTGTAGGCTTGAAGTATTGACTGTTCTATTTGAATGAGCACTGGTCACACTGTTGATTAGGCCTCTTGAGATGGAGAAGATGCTTGAATAATCTTGCAGACTTAGTCCTGGCTGATGTTGCCTCTTGAGATGCAAGATGGCCTAAAGGGATTCTCACTGACGTAGGCCCGGGAAGCTGAATATCAAATTCCACAGTTATGAATTCCACGTAACTGAGTGGAAACTTATTTATATAATCTCTGTGATGCGGATAAAGGTTTCGCACCAAATCTTGAGATGCGTTGTCCACAAGTCCTTCAGTTGAAGCTTGCTTTGGCGGGCTGTTTTAGGGTACAAAGACGCTTTCCTTGTTTCAGGTTCCTTGACCATGTGTGTCTTTCAGGAATGTTTGCAGATGGCATGGAAAGAAGAATTTGTCTGTCTACTTGTTGGTCTATTTCTTGTCAGTCCAATATATATATATATATATATATATATATATATATATATATATACTATGATCAAAAATATTCAGACACCCCGGAAAATCAGCATTTCTGCAAATATCACCTTCGCCGAAAGGTATGCTGGGAAAAAGCGTGGTGAAACTATAATGCTGAGGTGTTCTGTTAAGTTATCAGTAACTGTTGTGAAGCCATGCCGCGCGGACGTGAACTCTCCGAGTTCCAACATGGACTCGTCATCGGATGTTATTTAAGTAACGTTTCTATACGAAACATTGCAGCCAAACAGGATATACCAAAGTCGACTGTAGCAGATGTTATCATGAGATGGAAGCACGACGGTGCAACTAACGCGAAAAAACGTGCCGGACGACCACGCAAACTGACGGAACGTGATAGAAGTCTGGTACGAAATGTCAAGAAGTCCCGCACGTCCTCTGCCGCTTCCATCGCTGAGGAGGTAGGAAGAGCATCCGGTACCTCCGTTAGTACTGTAACTATCCGCAGAGAGATGCACAGACTCGGTTATTATGGTAGAGATGCACAGACTCGGTTATTATGGTAGAGCAGCTGTACACAAGCCACTGATTACAAAAGTTAATGCCACGCGTCGTTTGGCCTGGTGTGTCTCCCGTCGTTCCTGGACCGTGGAGGACTGGAAAACTGTTCTTTGGAGCGACGAGTCGCGGTATTCACTCTTCCAGTCTGATGGGCGTGTTTGGGTGTGGCAACAGCCCGGAGAACGGCTTCTTCCTGACTGTGTACGTCCAACGGTGAAGTTCGGTGGAGGGTCCATCATGGTATGGGGTTGTTTTTCCTGGCTAGGGCTCGGCCCATTGGTTGTTATACCCACTACCATGAACGCTGACGTTTATCTCGATGTTCTGGACAATTTGGCCCTCCCTACACTGTGGCAATACTACGGAGATGGCCATTGTTTGTTTCAACAGGATCGAGCTCCCTGCCATACTGCAAGGCGTGTGCAGGACTGGTTTCGTGAAAATAAGGTGGATTTGTTAGACTGGCCTGCTCAGAGCCCCGATCTCAACCCAATCGAGCACATGTGGGACAAACTGGAGCGATGGATACGAAACCGCACACCACGCCCGGCTTCACTTGCATCAGCTCTGCAAGAGTAATGGCAAGCCATTCCTGCACAGACTTACCGAAAACTGGTGGAAAGTATGCCTCGACGTGTTGACGCTGTAATAAAAGCAAAGGGTGGACCTACTGGTTACTAAATGCCATAATAAAACCATTTTTCCCAAAACCATGCGGTGTTCGAATACTTTTGATCATATAGTGTGTGTGTGTGTATATATGTATATATACACACATACACACACATTATAACTGCAAACACGCAGTATAATTAGCGTAAAGAATGACGCTTTGTGCAGGAGAATTATCCACGCAAGATGAGAGTGAAAGAACGAAACAAATGAAAAAATGAGGTAACCACCCAGGAATCGAACCCGGGATCTTCCGATTGCCGGTCAGATATGATAACCATTACACCATGGGCCTCACTCAAACAAATGTCGTAATTCCTCTACATACGCGCAGAAACCAATGCCCCAAAGGGGCACCTCCCGCATGCCGTAACATTATATACATTATAACTGCAAACACACAGCATAATTAACGTAAAGAATGACGCTTTGTATAGGAGAATTATCCGCGCAAGATGAGAGCGAAAGAACGAAACAAATCTTACGCGGATAATTCTCCTATACAAAGCGTAGTTCTTTATGTTAATTATACTGCGTGTTTGCAGTTATAATGTATATAATGTTATGGCATGCGAAAGGTACCCATTTGGGGCATTGGTTTCTGTGCGTATGTAGAGGAATTACAACATTTGTTTGAGTGAGGCCCGTGGTGTAATGGTTATCATATCTGACCAGCAATCGGAAGATCCCGGGTTCGATTCCCGGGTGGTTACCTCACTTTTTCATTTGTTTCGTTCTTTCGCTCTCATCTTGCGCGGATAATTCTCCTATACAAAGCGTCATTCTTTACGTTATATATATTTTTTTTTTAAGTTCGGGAAGAACCGATTTGCCTCTATTTAAAAGGGCATATCTCGGTGGAAAAACAAAGAAAAAGTGAGAGGAAAGACAGAGGAAAAAGAAAGGGTGGAGGGGACAGTCGAAGTGGAAAAAGACCAAGGATGACAAGGACTGCAGGGTCGAGCCCCATCATCCTTGGGTGCTAGGGCCAGGAGGGCGCACGTGAAACCTCCAGGAACAAGCATGTACAAATGAGCACAAAGAGCACTCAAGAGCACGAGCTTAGAACCCCCTTGCGGGGTACGTTATATATATATATATATATATAATATATATATATATATATAATGAATAAAACCACGAAGGAAAGGAAAAACAAAACAGTGCTCAAGCACTTTCGTCTAATGACATCCTCAGGAACACTGAAATACATAAAAGGTTACAGCCTATATATAGGTTACAGAAAGAGAGAAAAAAATATATAAATAAATAACACACACACACACTTTAGAAGTGGAACAAGACAAGTCAATCCCATTTTTGGATGTGCGTGTACATAGGGAAAGCCCAGGTTTTAAGTTTAGTATCTATCGGAAAACAACAAATTTGTCCTACGTACACTTTTACTCGGGACATGACACCCCCACTAAGAAGGCCATTTTTTTCATCAATGTTTCTCCGCGCCCTTAGGATCGCCAGTCCGGAATACATCGATGCCGAATTTGAAAAAATCAACGGTATTGGAAGTGATCTGTGTTACCCATCTGCGTTTATGGAATCTTGTCTCAACAAGGCAAAACGAACTTTCTATCATGTCAATAATAACACTCGTACTTTGTCAAAAAATATTTTAGTACTTCCATTTTTCCTGGGCTTTTTAGGCATTGCTAATCTACTTAAACTTTTGGATATTAATGTAGTATTTTCATATAACAATATTGTGAAAAATAGCATAGTAAAAAATAGCCCTACCAATAATTCAGGCATTATCTATAAAATTGGGTGTAAACAATGTGATTCCTTTTACATAGGTCAGACGGGAAAGGATTTGCACACACGTATAAAACAGCATCAATATTCCGTCAGAACAGGACAGTTGTCCAGTGCTCTTTTTGTCCATTTGTCAGTTATATCCCACTGTATTGATTGGAATAATGCTTCAGTTTTATTTCATTCGAGCAACATTGTCAATAGAAATATTCTTGAGTCTGCCATTATTCAACTTTCAAATAACTTCAACATAAGCAAAGGTCTTTTTCAACTCGATCCTGTTGTTTTGAATTCCTTCAAAACAAATCTAGATAAAAAGGGTAGGACACTTAATCTTTGGTAAACTTGTAAGCTACTTTATTAACTTTTAATCTTCAATTTATTTTTATATATATCGAAACTTGACTCTAAAAAGGCAAAGTGTTAAACCTGGGCGTATCTCCAGTATAAATTTGTATTATCTTTATAACTCATTTGATCTTGTGCTAAAAATCGATATGCCTCTGTTAATCCTCTAATCCTTAATTTTTAAGTTTTATTTTATTTTTACTTCTCCGTTTATTGCATTATATATATATATATATATATATATATATATATATATATATATATATATATATATATGTGTGTGTGTGTGTGGTGTGTGTGTGTGTGTGTGTGGATATGTATGTATATATATATATATGTTTATGTGTATGTTATTTATTTATTTTTTTTTCTCTTTCTGTAACCTATATATAGGCCATAACCTTTTATGTATTTCAGTGTTCCTGAGGATATCATTAGATGAAAGCGCTTGAGCACCATTTTGTGTTTCCTTTCCTTCGTGGTTTTATTCATCATAAATATTTTTCACGTGTTACTTTCGTGAAATAATTTTCATATATATATATATATATATATATATATTTCAATAATATTTGTGTATTGTGTCCACTATGCTATTCATTATTTATGTATGAGTGCATTTAATGTGCAAATATTGTATTCTGGGTCCACAGAATCGCACAGTTACGAGCGACACTTTTTTTTTTGTTATGAGCAACACTACACATTTACCCCCTTGGGGGGGGGGCTAAAATTGTTGAGCTAATTGCTAGGTCTCAATTTGCGACAAATTTTATTGTGTTTCGATGAGGAATAATACATTTTTCCTGTAGATGTCCACAATTCACAGGAATTCAGACAAATGTAAGTACGAGTGTAAGTGCTGGCTGCATTTCAGTTATGAGCGACACTAACTTTGGACATTTGCTGTAAACAATGTATTTGCCTGATTTAGCTGAAACACACATCATTGTGTTCATTGACCATCCCTCAATACCCAATAGTAAGAAAAGTTCAATTGCTCTATAATTAATAGAAATATGATGAGAAACGTAACAATAAGTTACTCCAAAATGTTACGAGCGACACTATGGAATGACCCAAGACTGATCTTGCAGCAGACCAAATTGCAGGTTCCAAGTCCACAGTCATATGGAGTACCCTGAGGTCAGGATGCTGGTGCTGGAGGACTTCAAAAACAGCTCTGTAGTCTTGTCTTCTCCTGCTGGACATCAGAGTAAATGATGTTAGCACTTGCTTCACATTGTTGCTTTCCTCATCAGTGATGAAGGTATGGGTCAAAAACAGCTGATAGAAAGGTTTCTTCACTACTTTGAAAGTAGCATCTAACATAGATGGAAGTCGACTCATCAAGTAAATCTAGCTGATGGTGAGTTGCTAACATGATTTGTCTTGATTTACCAACAGTGATTATCAACCTTAAGGAAACCTTCAGGGATCCAATCACTGTCAATTTCAAAGTTCAATCCTTCAGATCAGTAGGTCTGGACTTGTGATGCTGGTAGTTTGCACTGTGGGCAAGATTATGAGGATTAGGCCTGCTTGCTGCTGGTTGAGATCGATCAAGAACTAAGTCATAACATACTCTACAATGGTAGGAGCAGATCAGAACACTCATTCCTGGGTGAGCTGGTGAACCTTTTTTGTAACTGACTTTAGCAGCTATCCCAGGCTGGCCAGGGTGATTGTGTTTGTGTATCCCTGCAGTGTAGGTGGTTCCAAGCTGTGAAACTGTTGCCTTGCAATGTTTGGAAGTTCTTGAAGAACAATGCCAAGCCACACATCCAGTTTTAGCATTAGTTTTGCCTGTCTTGACAGTGCATGTGTACCCATGATTGTCTGCCAGTTTCCTGCTGTTTCTCTGAGAGCCATTGTCAATGATTTCTCAAGTGGTAATATCTGGCCTCTCAAGGTATTCACTTATATCTGGAACAACTAGTACACCACATGATGACTCAAGCTGCGGCCCCTGGAAAGATGTACTGATGTTGAAGGACCTCACTAAAGGAACATCATCCTCCTCATCATCATCAGTTAGGTCTGGAACTGGAATGTCTATGGAAGCCTCAGGCTCTTGAGCTGGAACTTGTTCAGACTCATCTTCTAGAACTGGTTCAGGTTCCTCTGGAACTGGGAGTGAAGTGTCAGAATCAATTCTGCATGATGTGAATTCATGATGTGAATATTCGTTTTAACACCATTCTAGATTTTAGGACAAGAAAGTACTTTTTAGAGTAATTTTGATGTGTTATGCACAAATTTGACTTCTGTTTTCTGTGCAAATATATAGTTTCTGAGATATAAGCAAATGAAATTATCTAAAACAAATATACATTTGCACAGAAAACAGAAGTCAAATTCATGCATATCAAATGAAAATTACCCTAAAAAGTACTTCATTATATTTTTAAAAAATGGTACTTTTCTGTTATCCCAGACCCCAGACTTTTTGCAAGGTTCGGATGCCACTTGCCAGATTTCATTGCCAATTTTTTTTTAAATGTTAACTAAACTAACCTAACCTAACCTAACCCCTGGTTAGGTAGGTTAGGTTAGTTACTTAACATTAAAAAAAAAAACTTGGCAATCTGGCAAGTGGCGTACAAATCTGGCAAAGAGTATGGGGTCTGGGATAACAGGAAAGTACAAAAAAAAAAACTAACCCAACCTAACCTTATTGGGAGGGTCCTGGGTATAGTCTTGTAATAGCAATGAGGAAGTGATGTAGCCTCATGCTTTCTTTGTTGTGTTCAGCAAGAAAAAGGTACCATACAAAATATTTTCTGTAATGAATGACGTTATTTTCATTAATTTTGTACTTTTTTATTTGGTTTCTATAAATTTGCACAAGAAAAGAAGGTCATTTTCCTTAGTAATTTTTAATGAGGATTCAGAATATATTAATATTTTTTAATGATTTGAGTGGTGTTAGAACGAATATTATCTGAACCAAATGTTGAGCACTTACAATAGTACCAAGTTCTGGTAACCATACCAAGAACCATTTGACAGTACCTATTCAACATGGTCAACACCACTTTCACATTTCCTATATTGCCATCTATGACATTTGGTACATGATAGTGCGTGTTGCCTCTTGGTGATCAGCAGTACATACAACACAAGTATATTCATTATCTCATGATAAGACAGAATTTCCAACATCAATAGCCTGTACAAGCTAATCCCAGTACTGTACCTTGCTGCACTCTACTAATCACTTCTTTTTCAATAGATCTTGCTCCATTTACAATTGTTATTTGTTTTCTGTCAGAGAAAGGCATGGACCCATTTTCCTATTTTTCCACAGTCTAGATAGATGACATCAACATTGTGGTTTTCTCCCAAATATAATATTGTAGGATTGTATTGCAATGATCTATAAATTCAGTAAGGCAGGATCTCTTTTGTCTGAAGCTATGTTGAAAGTTTTCTAAGAGATGTTCATTTTCAATAAAATTGACTTGGATATATAATCTAATCAGTTTGCTCGTTATGTACACAAAAAACATTCATAATAAAATACTGAGTAATCAGGGGGAGGGCCCCATATACCAATCCTTCCCTGGATCCTGTGGCAGCTCTCGCCGGCCCTGCAATGGAGACAGGTAGGAATGGGACAGGCACTAAAATAATGCCCATGTGTCAGGAGACAAACCTCTAGTCTGAGCCAGGCTAATTTTTAATGAGGATTCAGAATATATTAATATTTTTTAATGGTTTGGAGTGGTGTTTCACAAGCTGTATGATACAGGGGTATTTGCCACAGTCCATTTTGTCAGTTGTATTGTTGCCAGTTATTAAAAATATGGCTGCTAGTATCTGTGATAAGAATAATTACACTGCCCAACACCAATTTTACTGATTTAATTCTAACACCTGTTTTTAGGTAACTTTGGTGTGCTGATTTCAAAAATCACCTTAGTTTTTGCCTATCACATCAGGTTTTCAAGCAATCAAATACAGATATTTTGGAGATATCACATTTTGGCAGGGTTATACCCAATTTTTTTTCTTTTCAAAAAATAAGTTTTTACATACTCAGAATCAGCATGGAAAAGTAAACAATTGTGCAGGGAGTGAACTTTAATATACAATGGTAATATTGACACAAAGTGATTAAAAGTGTTTAAATAAGCAAAAAATGAATCCATATTAAAGCAAGCACAGGACCAGTTTTCTTAACATTGTCTTTTTCTTGTTTTCTTACTTTTCAGTGCTGATAAATTTTCTCTTATATGACTTCCTAGAATGAGAGATGTCAAGACAATCTCTTTGTAGGCTCCAGCAGTAGTCAGCCATCATATGGGTATCCCATCTTCCTTGGTATCATTCTTCCATCACTTTGATATCTTGGTGGAACCTTTCACCTTGCTCTTCACTAACATCAAGATTTTCTGGAAATTTATCCAGATGACTGTTGAGATAGTGAACTTTAATGCTCATGTTGCAACCCAACTACTGAAAGTTTACAAGTAAATCCTTTACAAGATCTTTATAATTTTCAGACTTTTTGTTTCCTAGGAAGTTCTTAACTACTGCCACAAAAGCATTCTAAGCTCTTGCCTCCATTTCGGTCATTGAGTGACTGAACTGCGGATCTTTCATCAGTTTTCTTATCTGGGGACCATCGAATATACCAGCTTTAAGCTTCTCATCAGTAAGACCTGGAAAAGCTGCACATATGTAATTAAAGCTTATCTGGGGACCATCGAATATACCAGCTTTAAGCTTCTCATCAGTAAGACCTGGAAAGGCTGCACATATGTAATTAAAGCAATCACCTTCTTTATTCAAAGCTTTTACAAACTGCTTCATAAGCCCAAGTTTGATGTGGAGTGGTGGAAAAATGATCTTTTCTCGATCTACCAATGGCTCATTTACAATATTTTTATCTCCTACATTTAAATTTTGCCTCAGTGGCCACTTTTCCTTTACCCAATGTTCAGCTTTGGCGCGACTATCCCATAAGCACAAGAAACATGGATACTTTGTGTAGCCACTTTGTTGGCCAAGAAGAAAGTTGACCATTTTCAGGTCAACACAAATCACCCATTTATGAACATCATATTTTAGCACCTCCAGCACTATTTTTATATTTTCATATTCTTCTTTTCGATGCACTGAATGACCAATAGGAATCGTGCCATATTCATTCCCATTGTGAGGCAGACACACTTTAAACTTCTTTTTGAACTGTCTATAAACAATCTCCACTCATTGGGGCTATAGTGGGTTACACCCATTGCATTCAAAAGTCCTTCTACATTATGGCAGTAAACCAAATCCTTCTCTGCACCAAAATATTGTAACAATTCTCTTTCCCTATTGCGATAAGATGTTATTTTTGTCCCAGGATGAAGTAGATTTTTCTCGTGCAATCTTGAAGCTAATAATTCTGATGACTCTTTTGAAAGGCTGAGATCACGAATTAAATCATTCAACTCAAGTTGATTAAATCGCTGAGGTGTCGTTGATGAAGAAGGCTGTTCAAAATCATCATCAGTGATATCACATTCGATCTCATCAGGTAATTCCATATCTTCATCATCTTCTGTGAGTGTTGGAAGGTCTGTGAAAATTGGAACAGGAATTTCATCTGAGTGAGAAACTGGTCTGATTGCTGAATCTAGGTTAGGATACTTTAGATGGTGTTTATTCTTTGCGTTGAAGCCAGAAGTCTTCACAAGGCAAAAGTAGCAATCATCTGAATGATTTTTGGGCTCTCGCCATACCATAGGAATGCCAAACTTCAAACCTTTTCTATTTCCATTTGTCCATTGTCGTAAATGTTCCACACAAGTTTTGCAAACAGTGTGAGGAGCCCACAACTTATCTCCACATCTCCAAGTTTAACTTTAAAATAGGCCAGGTATGCCTTTTTTACGAAATCAGTAATGTTCATCCTCTGCTTTAGTAACGTAAAGCATCCACAAATGTAGCAGAAAACATCTAGGCTGTTTGAACACTTTCTTCGAACAGCAGACATGATGATGATGATGATGATGAGCTGCAACTCACCCTTCACTCACCACTGATCGCAAATAACTGCCGCAGTATTGGATCACTGAATGCTGCCCACATGTAACTCTGTGCCGCTCCCAATCATGTGGCAATGATGTCATACACTTTGCAGCTGTATCCAACCAGGACTGACATCACTAGCGGAACCAGCTGCTCTCACTCCACCAATGGGAAATCTCTCTCAGATCATGACATCACGTTCACACCTGGGGAAATCACAGATACCCAAGATTTTAATATGTTGTACATGACTTTTAGATTTAATGCACAGATTTGCGTCGTATTCCACAGATAAAATTTTAACAGCAAAACAGCTGTTAACAGGTCTCAAAAATCATCAATTTTGATAAGCGCTCTTCATGGATCACCCAAAATAGGCATATTGCATTGCACAAAAACCTGATGTGATGGACAAAATCTAAGGTGATTTTTTAAATCAGCACATCAATATTATCCAGAAACAGGTCTTAGAATTAAATCAGCAGCAAAAAAATTTTTTTTGTTGGGCAGTGTTATAGGCCAATAGCACTTACCAGTATACTTTCTAATGTTAGAATATGTCATTTATAATAGGATAAGCACTTACTTGCAGACTTATGACAATCAATTTGGCTTTAGAGTGAAACATGGTACCGACATGTGTATTTATATGCTAAAGGAAGCCATCCTAAAGTACAAGATGTCAACTAGCAATGTATATTCCTGTTTTTTGGATGCATCAAAAGCATTTGATAAAGTTAACCATCACAAACTTTTCAAGAAACTCTTGTGTCGAGGGGTACCTAAATATATACTTAGGATACTTGCATTCTGGTATACAGAGCAGATCATGTTTGTAAGATGGAAATGCACTGTATCACCAGGTTTTAAGGTGACTAATGGTTAGGGTGGTCCAAAAAATTAAAAGAACAAGGTGGTTGATGGCAGCCTGTATCTTCATGCAAGCTCCCTCAAACAGACCAGTGTTTGAGGCCATGGTGTCAAACACAGCCTCACACATGATCCATGAGGTTCCACTACTGAAGAGCAGTGATACAAGCATTCGACTGGTTCACACCTGTGCTGCTGCCAATCTTGGGGACCCCGACAAGGATCTCTTGGTTGCCTCCTGCGACCAGGATTGCAATCCTGTCAATCTTCTCGGACTTGGACACATCAGGAAGAAGCTTCGAATCCCAGTGGAGGAGGAGTTGGGTTTTAGGAGGGAGGGGTTCAGGTTCTTATTTGTCTTTGCGAATGCTTCCCTATTGGCCACCCTGTGTCATCAAATTGAACTTCGTGAGTGTCATCATCGTCAGGTTCTGCCCCAATGCCTTTACCAGGGCTCCTGAAAGGCCCATGGCGGCCCTGTCGGAGATGTTGAACCAATCCATGGCTGCAGTCACTTTTGGGCTGAGCAGAACACATTGATTCTCCTTCCTTCGTTGCAGTGACCTGCCATCTTTGAGTGTAAACTTGGCATCATTCTCTTCTGTATCTGTTTCTGAGGAGGAAGGCAGTGCCATCTGCAAGGAATCAGACTTCAAATAACGCCTTCTTCTCATTTTCACTTCTCTCCTTCTGTTGCTTAATCACCTCCTCTTTTCCACGCTGACTTTGGTGTGAATAACATCGATCCCAGTCATGGAGGATGATGTTCGATCTTCCCTTTGGCTCACCAGGAAGGCCTTATCCTCTTCATTTGACATGATAATCATCGCATCCTTGTGAGCCACATCAAAGAGAGCCTCGAGCTGGTCCCAGAACATTGCCTCTTGAGTACAACAGGTCTCAGAGTCTCTATTGCAGTTTTTCTTGAGCTTGTCATACTCATCGATCATTTTCAAAAGTTTGGCTTTGCTGTAAGCCAGGGTTGATGTTGGAATTTTAGCCTTTTCCCATACCTCTAGCACTGCTTGAATAGATGCTTTTGCAGCATCTGCTTTCGTTTGCTTCATGACAGAGTAATGGAAGTAATATTTCCTAAGCACTTGGCTTCTGGAAGGCAATTGAGCACTGGTGATATCTGGGTCTGGGTGGCCAACAAGCCAAAAGGCTGGCACACTTCATGTCACCATATCCATTATCTGATCAAAAACAGATCAAAAACATGAAGTGCAATGAGGGCACCATGTGCTCAACCTTATCAATGAACTAAAAACTGCACATACTGGCTATGTTATTGGAAAGGAAAAAATTAATCATTTAATGTATGCTGATGACCTTGTTCTTCTATCACCCTCTCCCCATGGGCTGAGAGTACTATTAGAGGTATGTGAACAATATGGTATAGAAAATGACATCACCTATAATGGGGCAAAGAACTGTATTTTGATTTTTAGGTGTAATCTACTGAAACATGTATCATGTGGGTCTTTTGAAATGAATGGTCAGACTATACCTGTCAAAGACACACGTAAACACTTACGTCATGTAATTACTTATGAGCTGCGAGATGAACTTGATATTGAGAGGCAACGTAAAAAGCTGTATGTACAGGGTAACATGCTAGTAAGGAAATTTGGTGTGTGTTCAGAATCAGTTAAAATTTATCTTTTTAGAACTTACTGTACTGCATTGTATACAATCTCATCTGTGGTGGAATTATACAAAAACTGCTATGAATAAACTCTGTTACTTATATTACTTTTCGTATGCTATGTAGGGAACCAAAATGGTGCAGTACCATACTACACGTAACCTACCTACCAGCCAAATATTAATCCGGAAGTATATATATAATTTCATTACTAAAGTCCAAAACAGCTCTACTATGTTATTGTACAATGTCCTGTCTTCAGATACTGTGTACCTCTCACCTATATGGCAGTCTTGGTTTCAGACAACTGCTGGTTTACAATACCTTATTTTTTTAATGTAGCAAAGACTATATATGCATATTAAGTTGTTATAATAAGTGTTATAGCAAGTGGCTATGTTATAATAAGTGTTATATCATCTCGGGTAATAACAATATACATAAAATTGTCAGATAATTAATCAAATAGTATACCACTATGCTAGGTTAAGTGGCTATGTTGGCCTTATTTTTATATTATTTTTGTATTAAATTCAATGTATACGTAAGACTGTACTTGTATGTTAGGTTAAGTGGCTATGGATTGTGAATAATCCCCAATAAAGATTTTTTGTAATACAGTCTAGTCTGTTCAGCTACCTATGTATGTATGTTCTCATTCCTGAGGAAGGGGTTTAACATCAAAACAGTAATTTTATTGACCAGAAAATGAGTAGCATTCCGACTTCATAGCGTGTAGAACTGAGAGAATCATAGCAGATGAGAAACTTACAATGTGTAGAATTTACAGAAACAAAATTAATTGTTCCGTAAAGGACACAGTTCAGCTGTAAATACTGATCAATGAGGTGGCAACTTATAACGTACCAGGATACCTTCAAAACTAAAGGCACAACCTTCTCCAGTTGGGGACTTTGAACCATCAGTAAAAAGAACCTTGTGACCTAAATCTAGATATGATGCTTTCAGTGAAAGAAACTCATGCTAAAAGTTGTTAGCACAGGTTGTAGATTTCAAAGCAGAAGACAATCTAAGGTCATAAATGATACCTACTGGTACCCAATTCGTGATAAGTAAAGGGAACTTGTTGCAATATCCTCTAAAGAAAGGCTCATTTCAATTAATCCATCTTGAAACCAGCCAAAGAATGGAAGTGGGTGCAGGCCCACCGAGAGGGTGGGGATACCATGGAAAAATCTCCTGGGCCAGGACCTCAAAGGGGTCTGGAAAGAGGGGGGGGGATAAAATCTAAAAATATTAATAAAGCAATTATTAAATAACAGAGGAAATATAATTAATGAATGTACATTTTATAGAGATAATCATCATCAAACTGAAACAGATAAAATATTATCTGCAGTCCACCAATGCCCAAGACTGACTGACAGATCTGGGAACCATTGTAATTGAAAGCCAGTTAGCCTGTACAGTACTTTAAATTTCATCAGAATCATTTACCACTTTGCGAGAGAGAAGGCAAAGAAAGTATGCTTTTAATTATGAAAATCTTACAGTAAACAATTGTCTTGCCTGCATGGACTGGTATTGCATTTGTAAATTGCATGGTGATAGAATTAATGTAATTGATTAAAAAATAATAAAATGGTCATTTTCTTCTGAGTTGTTTATTCATACTGTATGTTTTGAATAGTGACTTGGACATGTAATCAGTTTGCTTATTATGTACACAAAAAACATTCATAATAAAATACTGAGCAAACCGAGTTTACTGAGTAAATCCAGTTCTGGTTTCCAACAATGGTACTTGTTTTACCAGTGAGGAATTTCGTTCTTTTGTCCACCTAAATGGCATTGTTTACTGAGTAAATCCGTAGTTCTGGTTTCCAACAATGGTACTTGTTTTACCAGTGAGGAATTTTGTTCTTTTGTCCACCTAAATGGCATTAGACACGTCCGGTCTAGTGTTTTTCACCCATCTACTAACAGTCTCGCGGAAAACATGGTCCGTACTTTCAAGTCAGCCTTGCGTCATTCTCATGGGGAGGAAATGCAAGCGTTATTGGATAAATATTTGTTTAAATATCGACTAACACCTCGCACAATGACTGGGATGTCTCTTTCTAAACTTATGATTGGCCAGGGAATTCGGTCAGTTCTCGATCTGTTACATCCAAACAAAACATTACAACAACAATTTTACATCAGGAAAGTAGTATCATAAAAAAAAAAAAAAAAAAAAAAAAAATTATAGAAGTGCAACCTAATGATCCAGTTATGATTTGCAACTATGGGGCCGGACCAAAATGGGTTCTTGCAACTGTGCAGGGGAGAATGGGCCCCGTTGAGAAACAGTTTGTTGTGGGATGCTGGCACCTATGGTAGGCCCTAAAGATGATCTAACTCAAAGCACCTGTAGTACCTTTATCAACTATTTAATAACCTAATACCTAACGAGGTCTAACACCCACCTCCCATGTTATTACAAATACTAATTCCTATTCAGCCCTAACTTGGGAGTAACTAGATCAAATTTAAACCCTACCTAACCTACTTCACATTATTTGGCCTAAATCAGTTTTGTTCTAACACGTTGGTGATTGGCCATATAAGCCCCTACAAAGACTCTGGAGAGGACTTCGAAGCTTATGCCACTAGGATGAGGTTGTTTTTCCGAGGCAAATTCCATTCCGGATGCTAAGTACCTACCTTCCTAACTATAATAGGCCCTAAAACATTTGGCTTAATTATGGACCTAGTTTCTCCTAAAGCACTAGAAACCTGCACCTATAGTGAATTGATACAGGCCCTAAGTTCCCCTAAGCAATCACTACAAACCCTGAGTAGTTCTAATCTATGAACATTTCAAATTTTATTAGAGGCATCAGACTGTGAATGAAAGCATTGCAGAGTTCATTGCAGGTATAAAAGCCTATAGCCATACTTGTAAATTTGGGGACAAATTAGATGAAATGCCAAGAGATAGGTTTGTAATGGGTTCAAAGAGGAGTCTACCCAGAGAGAGAGTCCTATTAGCTATAGAGGACCTAACCTTTATTCAGGCTGTAGAAAAAGCTGCAGCTAGGGAAGTAGCTGCTAAAGATGTTAGAGCTTTTGGCAGTCACTGTAGTAAGCCCAACATGTAAATAGCTTTAAATCTTCTAGGCCTGACAGATTGAATGAGCCTACTAGACAAACATATAAAAGGTATGCAGCAAATACTACTAAACCTACTAATTCGAATGCTAAACAGGGGGAAAAGCCTTCCAAACCATGTACTGGGTGTGGAAAAAAGTGGAAGAAGGACTGCCCTTTTAAAGAAGCAGTTTGCCAAAACTGTAGTAAAATAGGCCACATACCTAAAGTTTGTTTTTCAAAGAAAACAATGGATGAAAATTCTAATTATAACATTAGTGGTAATCCTCCAAATGGAAATACTTCGAACATTGAAGTGGAGTACCTATTTTATGAGCATCAAAGTGGTGCTAATACAGGTCCATATATTGTAGATGTAGGCTAGGGTGTGACTGTTGCCCTTCAAAAATCGTCCTACAATGCTGTTCAAAGTTTTATTGTTGTGTATTTATCTAGGAAACACCCCTGTAAATTTTCTTGGAGATCGGTGCATGTTTGAGCTAGCACCGTCGTACCAGCAAGTATTGCTATTTCAGCTTATGAACTTCATAAATAAGTGTGAAAATAGCACATTTTATCAGATTTTCATTTCCGGGTCTGGAATGCTGACTCACAAATTTTCCACGTAGTATTTTATTGCATTTAATTTTAATGATGCTCTTTTCTTTTCCCTTGACAGTGATTTGATATTGTGAAAAGAGAATTTAATCATGGATACACAGCAAGATGATGAGTATGTCAGAATGTTATTGGGCACCGTACCCCGAGAAGAAGAAAAGGAAATAAAGGGCTGCAAACTGCCAACTAATAGGCAGGTCTTACTATGTCTATTAGCAAACCTTTGGGATATGCATTGGGACCAGGCTTTATCTGCCACCATTGACAATGTGCTTTTGCATTACCAGAAAGCGAATGTCCCGACCATTACAGGCAGGAACAATATTGGCTGAGTGATTAAAACTTACTATGACAAAGACTACATGATGCTTATGAAAAAGAATGAGGATAGAAGATGGGCTGATGATCCTGGAATTATGAAGTTTAAATCAGAATTGAGCCTGATGATGAAATTTTATAAGAACACAATGTTGAAAGACATGGCAGCTGCGAAAAAGGGGAAAACTCAGGCCGAACAAGATGCCATCGATACTGACATACTCTTTATGAAAAGCATGCTAAGTGACAGAGTAGCTACCTACTCTGGGGTAAACAAAGTACTCACAGAAAAGGTTCAGAAGCGACAGAAAAGGCAGATGCGAGAAGAGAAGCGACAAGAGAGAGAGCAATGTGATCATGCTGAGAATGTACAGGCTGATATTGATTCACCTATTAGTTCTGATGAGGATGATGACATTGATGAGGCCAGCACTGCTGAACCAAAGAGAAAACATCGGAGAACAGTGAAAGAGGGAGGTTCAATTTTTGTGCCCCATGATATTCTGAAGTCGGCAGAACTTGTTTCATGCAGTGTTCGAAACAACATCTCACCGACCCAGCTGAGTGCAATTGTGTACTCCCTTGTATCTGCATGTGGTGGAGATACATCAAAGCTGAGTCTAAATGCAAGGACAGCCCACCGATACCGAGCTTCCATCGTGTCAGAAATAAGTTTAAAAATCATGGATGAATGGCAACCATCAGACAAAGTACTGGTGCACTGGGATGGTAAACTTATGGACACGCTGGATTCCAAAGGCACTGATGACCGCCTGCCCATTCTTGTGTCTGGTGTCAATGGCACAAAGCTTCTTGGAGTCCCACCTCTTCCGCATTTGACTCAAAAGCTGGCCTGGTTCAAGGAGACTTGATATCAACAGCAACCAAACAACTTCTGGTCGATTGGGAGTGTGAACAGAATGTCATTGGTATGGTTTTTGACAACTTCATCCAATACAGGTAAACCTATTTCAAACATCAGCGTGAATTTATCACGACATTAATACCAAAATACAGTGAATGATTTAACAGAAATCTGCAAAAAGCACGTGCCTGAAATGGTGGCCTTAAACTACAATTACATTTTTTTTTCAGGACAAAAAACAGCTGCTTGCGTCTCCCTCCAAAAAGAATTAGAGCATGCCGTATTCTGGTGCGCCTGTCGCAGGCATGTGGGCGAAGTCATCCTAGGTGTTTGCTGGGATTGCTTGAAAGTGGAGGGCTCTTCAAGTCCAAACAATGGCTTTCCAGAGGTGAGTCATAAGCTTTACAAAATAACAAGGAATATTATTATCTAATGAACAAATTTAGTGGAATTTCTTTTATTAGACTTATAAGATATACTAACACCAAGCAAATGATCAATCATATCAATCTTAATACCCCTAAAACAATATTATAGATTAGTACGAAATACAATAATCCCAATAATTGCATTTCTAGGTTCAAGAACCATTTCTCTCAACTGGCGTACAATGAAAAAAAGGAATTACAGTCATACCCCGCTTTACATCGGTTCACTTTACGTTGAATTCGACTTTACGTCGGTTTTCAAGAGCAAGATTTTGTTCACACTACATCATTTTACTCGACTTTACGTCGCTTTACGTCATTTTTTGACTTACGTCCTTGGAACCAATTACCGACGTTAGGCGTTTATTTATAGGCCTTATGTACAATAGGCTATTTTTACTTTTCATTTTCATATTTATTATCTATAGTATTGAAAACATAACCATAAAGTGTTTATTTATAGTTGTATCTAATCGCTACCGTCGTCGGAGTGTTTTACAGTGTTTACAATCGGTTTTCGGTAGACTTAGGCACCTCTGTTCGCTTTACATCATTTTTTGACTTACATCGGGGTCCTTGGAACCAATTACCGATGTTAGGCGGGGTATGACTGTACTACTACCCCACAATGCCTGGAGTGTTTGAGGAGCGCCAGCAGGAGATGGCTAACTTCTTCCGTGAATCTCTAGCCCAACCATTTACACGTGGCAACTACAAGGAGCTGGTAGAGCTTTGTCTGCTGCTTGTAACTAAAGGATCCGAGCCAGTGAACTTGACAATGGTCTACCCCGGCGCACTTCACAAAGCAAGGTGGATGGCTAAACTGCTCTATACCCTCAAGATTGTTCTTTTGTCAGGCCAGATCAAAGAGCAGTTTCCCAAAGCCGAGGTTGTGACTAAAAGTCAAATCAGCAAGTTAGAATAGTTTGCTGTGTTCACAGTCGCTGTTTATGTCCCATGGTGGATTGTTTGCCCCGTTCCAGCAAGTGCACCACTGAATGACTTGAATTTGGTCGAAACCTTGGCTGAATTTGCCCCATATGATGCCACAATAGTTGACAAAGCACATGTGGCACTCGGTAGACACACTTGGTACCTAACTGAGGAGTTGGCCCCACTGGCTTTGTTCTCGTCCCAAGTACAAGAAAGGACAAAAGAGGAGATGAGGAAGGCCCTTCTTTGCCATGAAGGCACTGAAGTTACTAAGAGAGTGGGGCTCAATCATGGGGGCTATGGAAAGCCATATCTTCCCCCTGTCCCAGAAAGTGGCACTGCCCTGGTAGACCTAATTGGGCCTGACTCAAGCCGGTTCTTCACCATTTTAGGCATGCCCTATCAGTTTCTCCACAGTCCAGCCAGTGAATGGGCGGATCATGATGACTACCTGAACATGAAACGGGTTGTGGACAAGCTTCAGGTCGTCAATGAGGCTGCAGAGCGTGGTATAAAACTTTGCCATGACTTTCTTAATGTTGCCAGGGATGAGGAGCGCTTTCAAGAAGTCCTTCAAGTAGTTGAAAATGACAGACTCCACGTTCCTAATCAGCGCAAACGATCATCTGTTTCCGAACAGAAATCATGGTTTCTTGCTCTAGAGAAATAATACCTTGTGAATATATGATAAAACCCCTTAATGTACCATGAGAGAATAAGAATGATTAACTTTTTTGTGTTAGTGATAACAGCTTTTAATTAAGACAGGCAAATGATTTGTGTTAATATCCCTTATGATGGTTGTGTAATCTCATATATAGGCGCGTATGCTGTATAAGCAAAATCGCTATTTTTCAAATTGCTGGTGCTCACTCGAATATGCATGAATCTTCAAAAAATTGCACGTGGGTATTTTTTATGTCAATATGCAATACCAAAATTTTGAACAGCATTGTAGGACAAAGTTGGGACAACTGTCACACCCTAATGTAGGCCTAAATGGAATGACAGTTCCTCTAGAACTAGATACAGGTGCTACCCAAACTATCATATCTAAAACAGTTTCTGACAAAACTTTCAAAAATACACCTAAACTACATGCATCTAAAACAATAAAAAAAATATGGGGACATACAAATACCTATTTGTGGAGAAGCATCCATCAGTTACACTCAACAAGAAAACTTCATCTCATCCCTTAACTCTTTTCGTGGTGGATGAGCAAGGGCCTACTCTACTAGGACGTGATTGGACTGATGCTTTGAAATTGCATAGACAAAATTTTGCCAAAGGGTCCAGTAGATGCGCATACACTTGCATATCCATCTTTCATAGATTCTGTGTTAATAGAGTTTTCAGTTAATATTTGGCTGGACACATGGGCTAATGAGAAATGAGAGGTTGTGTTTCACTAGCACTATTTTTCATGCTCTTTACGATGGTACTAATCATTTTTTGTGCTATTGCACGGTTATAAAATTCATTTAATATATAATTTTTATGTGGAGACGTGTGTGTGTGTATCCATGTATGTATGTATCCATGTATGTATGTTAGGGTGTGACAGTTACCCCAACTTTGTCCTACAATGCTGTTCAAAATTTTGGTGTTGCATATTGACATAAAAAATACCCACGTGCAATTTTTTGAAGATTCATGCATATTCGAGTGAGCACCAGCAATTTGAAAAATAGCAATTTTGCTTATACAGCATATGCGCCTATATATGAGATTACACAACCATCATAAGGGATATTAACACAAATCATTTGCCTGTCTTAATTAAAAGCTGTTATCACTAACACAAGAAAGTTAATCATTCTTATTCTCTCATGGTACATTAAGGGGTTTTATCATATATTCACAAGGTATTATTTCTCTAGAGCAAGAAACCATGATTTCTGTTCGGAAACAGATGATCATTTGCGCTGATTAGGAACGCGGAGTCTGTCATTTTCAACTACTTGAAGGACTTCTTGAAAGCGCTCCTCATCCCTGGCAACATTAAGAAAGTCATGGCAAAGTTTTACACCACGCTCTGCAGCCTCATTGACGACCTGACGCTTGTCCACAACCCGTTTCATGTTCATGTAGTCATCATGATCCACCCATTCACTGGCTGGACTGTGGAGAAACTGATAGGGCATGCCTAAAATGGTGAAGAACCGGCTTGAGTCAGGCCCAATTAGGTCCACCAGGGCAGTGCCACTTTCTGGGACAGGGGGAAGATATGGCTTTCCATAGCCCCCATGATTGAGCCCCACTCTCTTAGTAACTTCAGTGCCTTCATGGCAAAGAAGGGCCTTCATCTCCTCTTTTGTCCTTGGGATGAGAACAAAGCCAGTGGGGCCAACTCCTCAGTTAGGTACCAAGTGTGTCTACCGAGTGCCACACGTGCTCTGTCAACTATTGTGGCATCATATGGGGCAAATTCAGCCAAGGTTTCGACCAAATTCAAGTCATTCAGTGACACACTTGCTGGAACCGGGCAAACAATCCACCATGGGACATAAACAGCGACTCTGAACACACCAAACCGTTCTAACTTGCTGATTTGACTTTTAGTCACAACCTCGACTTTGGGAAACTGCTCTTTGATCTGGCCTGACAAAAGAACAATCTTGAGGGTATAGAGCAGTTTAGCCATCCACCTTGCTTTGTGAAGTGCGCCGGGGTAGACCATTGTCAAGTTCACTGGCTCGGATCCTTTAGTTACAAGCAGCAGACAAAGCTCTACCAGCTCCTTGTAGTCGCCACGTGTAAATGGTTGGGCTAGAGATTCACGGAAGAAGTCAGCCATCTCCTGCTGGTGCTCCTCAAACACTCCAGGCATTGCGGGGTGTAGTATTTCTTTTTTTCATTGTACGCCAGTTGAGAGAAATGGTTCTTGAACCTAGAAATGTAATTATTGGGATTATTGTATTTCATACTAATCTATAATATTGTTTTAGGGGTATTAAGATTGATATGATCGATCATTTGCTTGGTGATAGTATATCTTATAAGTCTAATAAAAGAAATTCCACTAAATTTGTTCATTAGATAATAATATTCCTTGTTATTTTGTAAAGCTTATGACTCACCTCTGGAAAACCATTATGTTTGGACTTGAAGAGCCCTCCACTTTCAAGCAATCCCAGCAAACACCTAGGATGACTTCGCCCACATGCCTGTGACAGGCGCACCAGAATACAGCATGCTCTAATTCCTTTTGGAGGGAGATGCAAGCAGCTGTTTTTTGTCCTGAAAAAAAAATGTAATTGTAGTTTAAGGCCACCATTTCAGGCACGTGCTTTTTGCAGATTTCTGTTAAATCATTCACTGTATTTTGGTATTAATGTCGTGATAAATTCACGCTGATGTTTGAAATAGGTTTACCTGTATTGGATGAAGTTGTCAAAAACCATACCAACGACATTCTGTTCACACTCCCAATCGACCAGAAGTTGTTTGGTTGCTGTTGATATCAAGTCTCCTTGAACCAGGCCAGCTTTATGAGTCAAATGCGGAAGAGGTGGGACTCCAAGAAGCTTTGTGCCATTGACACCAGACACAAGAATGGGCAGGTGGTCATCAGTGCCTTTGGAATCCAGCGTGTCCATAAGTTTACCATCCCAGTGCACCAGTACTTTGTCTGATGGTTGCCATTCATCCATGATTTTTAAACTTATTTCTGACACGATGGAAGCTCGGTATTGGTGGGCTGTCCTTGCATTTAGACTCAGCTTTGATGTATCTCCACCACATGCAGATACAAGGGAGTACACAATTGCACTCAGCTGGGTCGGCGAGATGTTGTTTCGAACACTGCATGAAACAAGTTCTGCCGACTTCAGAATATCATGGGGCACAAAAATTGAAACTCCCTCTTTCACTGTTCTCCGATGTTTTCTCTTTGGTTCAGCAGTGCTGGCCTCATCAATGTCATCATCCTCATCAGAACTAATAGGTGAATCAATATCAGCCTGTACATTCTCAGCATGATCACATTGCTCTCTCTCTTGTCGCTTCTCTTCTCGCATCTGCCTTTTCTGTCGCTTCTGAACCTTTTCTGTGAGTACTTTGTTTACCCCAGAGTAGGTAGCTACTCTGTCACTTAGCATGCTTTTCATAAAGAGTATGTCAGTATCGATGGCATCTTGTTCGGCCTGAGTTTTCCCCTTTTTCGCAGCCACCATGTCTTTCAACACTGTGTTCTTATAAAATTTTATTGTCTGGCTCAATTCTGATTTAAACTTCATAATTCCAGGATCATCAGCCCGTCTTCTATCCTCATTCTTTTTCATAAGCATCATGTAGTCTTTGTCATAGTAAGTTTTAATCACTCGGCCAATATTGTTCCTGCCTGTAATGGTCAGGACATTCGCCTTCTGGTAATGCAAAAGCACATTGTCAATGGTGGCAGATAAAGCCTGGTCCCAATGCATATCCCGAAGGTTTGCTAACAGACATAGTAAGACCTGCCTATTAGTTGGCAGTTTGCAGCCCTTTATTTCCTTTTCTTCTTCTCGGGGTACGGTGCCCAATAACATTCTGACATACTCATCATCTTGCCGTGTATCCATGATTAAATTCTCTATTCGCAACATCAAATCACTGTCAAGGGAAGAGAAAAGAGCATCATTAAAATTAAATGCAATAAAATAATACGTGGAAAATTTGTTGGTCAGCGTCCAGACCCGGAAATGAAAATCTGATAAAATGTGCTATTTTCACACTTATTTATGAAGTTCATAAGCTGAAATAGCAATACTTGCTGGCAGAGCTGGGCACTTGCGTTTTTTTTTTGCGTTTTTTTGCGGTACGCGGTACTGCGGTACTACTACCGCACTACCAAACCGGTAC
Organism: Bathynomus jamesi; assembly: GCA_023014485.1. NCBI lineage: Eukaryota > Metazoa > Arthropoda > Malacostraca > Isopoda > Cirolanidae > Bathynomus > Bathynomus jamesi. The sequence goes on from JAJOZX010001419.1 coordinate 740,271, forward strand.
CGCATAACGCAGTACCGCAAAGGATCGCTGAAAGTACAGCAGTACCGCTACCGCATTCAAATTTCCCGCGGTACTTTCCGCGGTACCGACCAACACGGTAGTACCGCAGTACCGCAAAAAAAAACGCAAGTGCCCAGCTCTGCTTGCTGGTACGATGGTGCTAGCTCAAACATGCACCGATCTCCAAGAAAATTTACAGGGGTGTTTCCTAGATAAATATACAACACTAAAACTTTGAACAGCATTGTAGGACCATTTTTTTTATTTTTGGAGGGCAATGGTCACACCCTAATGTATGTATCCATGTATGTTAGCACTCCATGTGTTTATGTACGGTAATGCATTTTGTGGATGTATCACTTGTTTTCAGATTGTCACATGGCTGGATTGGGCCAATCAGACACTTTCTGCGATGTGCACCATAGGAATTTCCTTTGCTTCACGCAGTTTGAGGACAATGGCTGGAGCTAGTAAAGGTTTTGAATGTGACAGTTGCGAGATTGAGTATTACCACGCCATTTCTAAATATTTTTAAAATAACGAAGCAGCATTGGATCATTTTTTATGTGCAATGCTTGAAATGTAACAATTCCTATTCTTATCGCGCAGACCAACATATATACTATTGTCACTGGCAGAAAACAAACCCAAGAATAAGCATGTAACCCAGTGTAATTTCTCTGTGGGTTAGGTTATGTAGTTTTTTATCAGAATTACATTTTCCTGGTATAGTTTTCTCTGCTTTGTTTGAATTTGACACGTTTCTTGTGCAAATGAGTAGAAACACACTGTATTTTAGAATGAAAAAAAATAGTTTCTATTCATTTGCACAAGAAATGGGTATCAGATTCGAACAAAGCAGAGAAAACTACACTAGAAAAGTGTAATTTTGATAAAAAATGTAGCCCCTGTGTCCAGCCAAATATTTACCAAGTTTCTTCTTTTTGGCCCTGAAGTAGCAAACTAAAAGACCATCAGGTCTATATAAAGATAGACCCTAATGTAACTCCAAAATTTTGTAAGGCTCACTCAATTGCACATGCACTGCAGGAGAAAGTAGATTTAGTAATTGATAGGCTGCTCAAAGATAAAATTATCGAGCCAGTCACACACACTAAGAGGGCTGCCTCAGTAGTTCCTGTACTAAAACTGGACAAGTCTGTGCGATTATGATCCTTTATAAGACATATGTATGACCCCATTGGGAGTATGCTGTCCAGGCCTGGTCACCTTACCTTCAGGAGGAAAGATATAAATGATTTGGAAAGAGTGCAAAGAAGAGCCACAAGACTAATTCCTAGAATTGCTGATAAAACTTATGAAGAAAGACTAAAGAAGCTGAATCTTACCACGTTAGAGGAAAGGAGACAAAGAGGAGATATGATTGAGACCTTTAAAATTATTAAAGGCTTTAAGAATATTGATTCTGACAAATTGTTTACAAAGAACTCATAAGATCTAACTACAGTGCCCGCGAAAAGTATCCGATCACTCAAGAAAATACAATATTTTCCCTTGATATTCAGAGACACGTAATTCACTTTCTATTTGTTCTAGCGACATCTGGTAACTTTGAGGTTGCTCGCTGATATGAGAGCTATCCAACACATTCTCAAATTAGTGTTCTGGTAGCCTTCGTTGCGGGTGGCTGTGTCTCAAATTTGTCAGATTTCACTGTTTGTAAATTTCTTGATTTTTTTTTTTTTTTTTACAGAAAGTGGTGTAAATAAAATTTATATATAATGTGTGCTAAAAAACAACTTAAGAGTGATTGTCGAGGTGCTATTGTTGCTTTGCATGCATGTGGGAAATCACAGAGACCGATAGCTAAGGAATTAAACATATCCCAAAGTACGTTAATTTATGGGTTTCACGGGCTAAGAACAATGGTGGCCTAACCACGCCAGTCCCTAAAAAACGATCTGGCAGACCGAGAAAAACAAATTCGCGAACAGACAAACTTATGAAACGTTTAGTATTGAAAAACCCAACAATAACTGCGAAAGAAATAAAATTTAATATGAATAATTTGTTATCTGGTGTTTCTGAACGAACTATCCAGGAGCGGCTCCAAAAAGAACTCGGATTACCATCTCGCCATGCTGCTAAGAAACCGTTCATTAATGAAAAAATGCGTAAAAAACGTGTGCATTTTGTAAAAAATACATTCATTGGACTGTTGATGACTGGAAGAAGGTTTTATTTAGCGATGAGTCGACATTTTTGACATTCAGAAGTTGTCCAAAAAAGGTTCGCCGGCCTATTGGCTCAAATAGGATGGACCCTAAATACACCCTAAAGACAATGAAACACCCTCCAAGTGTGATGGTTTGGGGTTGTTTCGGTTACTATGGGCGTGGAAACTTATATTTTCTTCCGAAGAACACAACTATGAATGGTGCACGGTATTTAGCAATGCTACAGGATAAACTTCCAATGGCAATGGCAATCCAAAGGACAAAAACATACATGCATGATGGTGCACCATGTCACAGGGCCAAAATAGTGACAAAATGGATTACTGACAATAAATTTGATATTTTGGATTGGCCTGGTAATAGTCCAGATCTCAATCCGATAGAAAATCTGTGGCTAATAATAAAAAATAAGGTTGAATGCCACGACACTGGCTCAGTCGAAAAATTACAAGAGGCCATCAAAAAGGTATGGTGCAAGGAAATATCAGTGGAAGTTTGTCAAAACTTGATTAAATCCATGCCAAAACGTCTAGAACAAGTCATCCAAACCAAAGGACAGATGACAAAATACTAATATAAGGTTAGTATACATTTAAACATTGTTTTTTATGTAAAAAATACAAATTTCAAGGGTGATCGGATACTTTTCGCGGGCACTGTAAAATACATAAAAAACAGTGCAATAAAGATATAAGGAAAAACTTCTATTCACAAAGAGTTGTCAATCAATGGAATGATCTAGTCACCCAGGACAGAGGAATTTTTGGAAATTGCAACAGTGAATAGCTTCAAAAACAAATGATAAATTACAGATAAAGTAAATTTTCAACTAACTGCCAATATTGGTTTGATAAATTGAAATAAAATTGTTTTTTCTGATCAGAGGCGAGCTATAAGAACTAATAAACGCAATTTAATCTCGCATATTATTACTGGTAAGGTAAGGATTTTGCTTAGATTTTAACCTCCATTTCCCTTGAAAATGAGCCAAACTTCAAAGTACTATAACTTTGTTAGGTCTCATTTCCGAGGGAAATGGAGGTCAGATTTGAACAAATCATATCAAATACTACTAGAAAAATGTATTTTGGTATGTAAAATGACTGAGTGACTCTTTATACATAATTACCTAGTGGAGATGGGAGAAAACCCAAAAAGAAGCATTTGAGGCTTCCAAGGATGTACTACTAAAGTCCACTCTCCTAGTGCATTATGATCCTAAACTTCCTCTCATAGTTTCAGCAGATAGCAGTTCTTATGGAATTGGGGCAGTGTTATCTCACCACATTGATGGTGTAGATAGGCCTATCTGTTTTGCTTCTAGAACACTAACCGAGACAAAGGCGCAATGCACAACATGAACATGAAGCCTTAGCTATAGTATTTGCAGTAAAAAAATTTAATTTATCTATGGGGGTCATGAATTCAAACTAATTACTGACCATAAGCCTCTTTTAGGTGAGTCAACGATGGGCACTGATTCTACAAACCTATAAATTTGACTTATTACATTGGTCAGGCAAACTTCTAGGTACGACTGATGCTCTAAGTAGGTTGCCTTTAGAAAATCCAATGCATACCTATACCTACAGAAGAATATAAGAACATAAGAAATTTTTATAGTGGGCACACTAGGGGCCACTTCGGCCCATCGAGGTGGCTCCACTATGTAAAAACTGCCTGTACATTGGCAATAACCAATTTTTACAAAACTAATTAAGTATCAATTTAAAACTAAAGACAGAATCTCTAGATCCAGAGGATCAGTCAAAATAGGCTACTATCCACAAATATGTTACACACTATATCTATTTATAACTGACATGCAAATATATCAGATCCAAAGAATCCAGTCAACCTCACTATGGTACCCATCAACACCAGCACCATGCCAACCAAAAACAAGTCACAGTCCACATCAATTGCGGACCAAGTCACAATTTATATCCATATACATTACAATAACTATACTTAAGAGGAAAAGTGTAGGTGTGGCTGCAAAGACTGTACAGTAATGTAGAAATGTGTGTGCACCCATTTTGGGTCTCCCATTTAAAGGTGTTTGTGGGGCAAGTGAAGATCATGAGTTTTTCAATACCTCACAGTACTATGGGGGGCACCGCTCAGCAGAGGAATCTCTTTAAATAGGGTGTGTAAGGACAGAGAGTATCCCCTAACCCAAGATGCTGCCTCCCTATATCCCATACCACTTGTGTTGAGCTGTGGGATCTATCACCCAAATGCACATAATATATATGAAATAAACTAGTACCATTCAGGCAATAAAAATGGGCTTAAACACCATCACCAGATGTCCCTTGCAGACATCAAACTATCCAACCTTCTTTTGAAAGAATCAAGCGTATCTGAAGTCACCACTTCTTCGGTCAGACTGTTCCAAAACTTAATTACTCTGTTTGTAAAACTATGTTTTCTTAAATTTGTTCTACATCTTGGCTTAAATAATTTCATACTATGACCTCTAGTCTGATTATTGTGATCTTTAATGAAAAGAGACTCAAAATCTATCTTATCCAACCCTTTTATCATTTTATACACCTCTATCATATCACCCCTTAACCTCCTCCTCTTTAATGAGAACATGCTTAGATACGCCAGTCTTTCCTTATATGTCAATTGTCTTAGAGATGGGATCATTCTTGTTGCTCATTTCTGTACTTTTTCCAGTTTTTCAATATCTTGTATCAAATAGGGACTACTAAATTGAATGCAGTACTCGAGGAGGGGTCTCACATATGAAATGTATAGTTGCTTTATAATATTGGGTGATTTGTATTCAATGTGTCTCTGCATGAGATTGAGTCTAGCATTTGCTTTCTTTCTGATTACCATAGAGTGATTTGAGGGTTTAAGTTCATTTGTCACAGTGACACCCAAGTCTTTATCATCATTTTTAATCCAAATTCCATTCATATTGTATTCAAATTCTGGATTTTTTGGCCCAATATGCATAACCTTGCACTTATCAACATTAAATTTCATCTCCCACTTATCTGCCCAGGCTGTTACTCTGTCTAAGTCTTTTTATATTGTCATTGCTCCTGCTACTGACTTAACATTATGGCCCAATTTTGTATCATCAGCAAATTTTGAGGTTTTACATGATAGGCACTTCTCTAGATCATTTATATAGACAACAAAAAGCAGAGGTCCCAGAACAGACCCCTGTGGGACTCCGCTCAATACAGGTCTCCAAGTAGACTTATTTCCATTTAGATGAACTCTCTGTTTTCTATTTCTCAGCCATTCTTCTATCCAGTCAGCTATATGACCTCTTATACCATGGGCTCTAACTTTTACCAACAATCTTGCATGAGGAACAGTATCAAATGCCTTTGCAAAATCTAAGTATACTATATCTACTGGCTCTTTATTGTCCAAATGCAATAGGACTCCATCATAAAATTCAATCAAGTTGGTTAGACAGGACCTTCCATTTCGAAAGCCATGCTGGCTATCATTTATAAGGTTGCACTCTTCAAGGAACTCAGTAACTTTACCTCTAATGATACTTTCGAGCAATTTGCAAATAATGGAGGTGAGGCTGATGGGTCTGTAGTTTTTTGCTAAGTTTCTATTTCCTTTTTTAAAGATTGGAGCCACATTTGCTTTCTTCCAATCCTCTGGAATTTCGGTACATATCAATGATTTATTAAAAATAATTTCTAGTGCCTGTGCTATATTCTTTTTGGCAGCTTTTATGACTATTGGATGCATTTCATCTGGCCCTGGAGATTTTTCCATTTTTAATTTATCTATTGCTTTTAAGATATCTAGTTTTGTTACCATTAATTCATTTATTTCTCTATCTTGTCCTGGTAGTATAAGATCAGGAATATTATTTAAATTTTCATTTGTGAATACTGATGAGAAGTATTTGTTTAGTTCTTCAGTTATTTCAAGATCATCATCTATAGTTTTATCATCTATATGGAGAGGGCCAATTTTCTTTTTCACTCTACTTTTCAAATTGAAGTGACTGAAAAACTTCTTAGGATTGTTTTTTGAATTCTTGGCTAGGCTTTTTTCCAGGTCTCATTTGCTATCTCTGATTACTTTCTTGCAAATGCTTCTTTTACTTTTATATATTTCGGAGTCTGTGCCATTTTTAGTTCTTTTGAATTTATGAAATGCTTTTGTTTTTTCTCTGATTACTCTTTTTACATTGCAGTTTATCCAAGGTTATTTTTTATTTTTTCCAGTTCTGATTTTACACTGTGGGATATGCTTCCTTTGTATGTTCATTATTATACTTTTAAATTTTTCCCACATACTAGTTATTGTCTATTCAGGCTGTAGAATATCTGTCCAATTTATTAGACACAGATCATTTACTAGTCCATTTATATTTCCTCTTTTAAAATCTGGAATTTCTACTTTATTTTCACTACGTCTTGAATTACAAACAATATTAAACCGAAGGATACAATGATCACCTGAACCTAGTGTTTCTGAAACCGAGATATCCTGGAAGGTATCTGGATTATTTGTTAGAATTAAATCTAGAATGGCATCAGCCCTGGTTGGCTCCTTTACTAACTGGGTTAAACCATTCTCAATTATACAGTCTAAGAATCTCTCATTACTTTCTGGTGTTTGTAATATTTCCTAGTCTATATGCCTATAATTGAAATCTCCAACAATAACAACATTGCTTGTCATTGCTTTATTTATTTCATCAATAAGTTGATTTTCTACATACTTATTTTCTTCTCTACTTTTGGGGATTCCTCCAACTGAACATCCCTCAGGTGGTCTATAAATACCCCCTATCCTGATTTTCCTGGCATTTTTATGCCCAATATCTATCCATACAGATTCAACTATTTCCTCTTTAACGGAGGTAACTTCAACTGGATTCAGATTTGTCTTGGCATAAATAAATACTTCGCCACCCTCTGAATATTTACATTCATAATAAAAAAGTTCATAGCCATCAATTTCATAAGTAATGGTATTCTCTCTTTCACTAAATAGACTATTTGGTATCATACTGAATTTTGTCCAAGTTTCAGTGACAATCATAACATCAGGATTTTCAATACCTATGTATGCCTTGAATTCATTTATTTTATCTCGGATACTTCTTGCATTGACATAGAAAAATGACAAAGAACCCTTGGAATATTTTGCTTGTAATTTAGTCTGGTTCTTGTTCTGTGATGGTATATTATTTGCATCTCTTTTACTTTGTTGACCTTTTTCTTTTGAGTTTTGATTATATTTTTTATTAGTTTATTGTTATCAAGAGTATTGGTATTTGTACTAATTTGGCCTATTCCTTTAGTTTTTAGTCAATTATATGATACAATCTTTGATAGTAAATCAATTCCTTTACTATTAAGGTGAATTCCATCTCTGTTATAGAGCTCCCTTTTTTTGTAAAATTTATTCCACAGTTCGATATATGTAATTTCCATGCTCTGACATAGTGTCTTAACCCTAGAACACTGAACATGGGTATAATATACCCGAATGCCATGACATCACGCGCATTACGTGGTGTTCCCGTGGAGGCAAGCAGCTGGTATCCTTAGTAGCTTCAGTCTGTCCCGAGCCCTGACAGAGGTAGGTCATGTCGCTCCGCTCCGCGCCCTGGAATTTTCTATAATCATGTGATCGGGTACGGTATACCCGAGTTCAGTGATAATAGTAAAAGAAAAAATTGGGTGTATTATACCCGAGTTCAGTGTTAGTGTACAAAGTGCGAGTGTACTAATTATTTATTTTCTATTTCAGGCTGTGAATAATATTTCAGATAAACTATTATACCATTAGTAAGTTATCCTGACCATAATGGCTTCCCATTACCATAAAAATCCAACTGAGGAGGAAGTGGATGCTATTCTTTTTGGACTCAATAGTGACGAAGAAAGTGATGTGTTAGAACATGAAGAGCTTTATGATAGTGATAATGATGTTGACTTTGTGGCTAACCCAGAGGATATGAGTAGTGGCATAGAAACTAGTGACTCTGACACAGACCAAGCACCCCGTCGCAGGCAGAGAAAGGGAGCACGTGGTCGGACTGGTAGGACTAGGCATCCCCCTCCTACCGCCTCGCCTGCTACCCCTGCTGCTGGCCCTTCTGCTAACCCCTGCTGCTGGCCCTTCTGCTGGTTGCCCTTCTTCCTACCCTGCTGCTGGCCCTTCTGCTTACTCAGATGACCCTGATGACCCTGCTGCTGCACATCCTCCTGCTTCTGCTCCTCCTCCTGCTCGCTGTGGACGACGACGATGCCATGATGAGGATGAGGACCTGCTTGTTACTTTTCCCACGACAACAGTGAAAAGTAAATCAGGCTTTGTGTGGCACACAAGGCCGCAGGTCTCCGCAGCAACACGAACAGCAGCAAGGAACATTATTCCACCATTCACGCCCAGTCCCACCCAAGCAGCTGCTCAGGCCACCACCCCAGAGCAGTGCTTCAAGCTATTTTTGTCTGATGATATCATAAATGAAATAGTGGAGTGGACCAATCAGAAGATTGATGTTGTAGCCATCAAGTACAAGAAGAAAACATCCACTGTGCAGAGGACAACAGCAGCAGAGATACATGCCCTGCTAGGTGTGTTGGTGTTTAGTGGGTACAGGCGTGACAACCACCTGTCCACAAAGGAATTGTGGTGCCCTGTTTCGGGGGCTCCATTCTACAGGGCAGCTATGTCGGAGGTTAGATTTACATTCCTGTTGACCTGCCTACGATTTGATGACGCAAACACACGGGAAGAGAGGCGGGCCAACGACAAATTAGCCCAATCAGGAGTGTGTGGGACAAGTTTATTGGCTACTGTGAGGAACACTACACGCCCAACGAGACCCTCACTGTAGATGAACAGTTGCTGGCTTTCAGGGGTAAATGCCCCTTTAGAATATATATACCAAATAAGCCAGCAAAATATGGAATAAAACTTGTCTTGGCAAATGACGTCAAAAGTAAGTACCTGTTGACAGGTATTCCTTACCTGGGGAAACAGGGAACTCGCCCAAGAGATGGACTGCAGCTAGGCCATATGTTTACGAAAGAACTTACACGACCCTACCACCACACCAACCGCAACGTCACCACCAACAACTGGTTTACATCTGTGCCACTAATACACGACCTTCTCCATAACTGTGGCATGACACTGGTGGGCACAGTGAAGGGGAATAAGAAGGAAGTACCAGATGCGGTGAAAGATAAGGTGACCCGCACGCCAGGTAGCACCACCTTCCTCTTCACCAAGGACATGACGCTCATGTCCTACATGCCAGACACGACCACAAAAACGAAGAATGTCCTCCTGATGTCGTCGATGCACACGCAGCCAACTATGAATGAAAATGGAAAGCCAGAGATTATTCAGTTTTATAATGAGACAAAAGGAGTCGTCGACACGTTCGACCAAATGTGTGCCACGTACAGCTGCAGCAGGAAAACGAAAAGGTGGCCGCTGTGTCTCTTCTTTGGCATTATAAATGCAGCTGTTATAAATTCCTGGCTTATCCACAAGGACAACGCTGGCAGGGTAGGAGGCATCCAGCTGAAAAGGAGAACATACATGCGGGAGTTAGCCTTACAGCTGATCAAGCCCTCAGCTGAGAACTGCCTGAATGCCCCTACTCAGCACAGGCAAGTCAGGCAAGTCATCAGCAAAGTGTGCTTGCTCAACCCCTCTGTCATGGGTGATGTTGCAGGGCCGTCAGCAGCAGAAATGAGGGAGCCCATGGTCCGCTGCTCTAAGTGTCAGTCAAAGGCTGACAAGAAGACCCGCTTCAGGTGTCACGGATGTCGCCTACCTGTCTGCCCGAGCCACTACTACCCCTACTGCTGCGACTGCGTGTGAGGCTGAGGTAAGTGTCAAGGAATACACCTGAAACCATTATTTTGTTGTGATGTAGTCATTTCTGTGTACTAAAAAAGGCTTTGTTATAAAAAAGGCTATGTACTAAAAAAGCCTTTTTTCCTGCCTCTCTTCCCTACAGTTTGCGCGTCGACTGTGTGGTGGTGACCCCTGACAACTGCATGTGGGGCTGGGGTAAGTTATAATGTTCCAGGAATATACCTAAAACTATTATTTTTATTGTAATAGTCTTCACATATCACTTAGTACTCATTTACAGGGGGTATCATAGGCTAAAATCGCATTATAGTGAATAATAAGCCATTTTTCGTGTACCAAAAAAGGGTGTTGTTTCCACCTCTCTTCCCTACAATTTGCGCATGGACTGGGTACTGGAGACCCCCTGTGAGCAGAGGCAGCATACCTGGGAAGGGTTTGGGGAAGTTTGGTTGAAATTGATGGAGCCGTTTTTTTTTGGTGATTTTTTTCCAAAAACTTCTCAAATGTTTTTTATTTTTTTTGCTTTTTCAATATTTTTTTTCTAAATTCAGTACGAACCTTATTTGTATGAGTTAAGAGTTAATATTAGGTTTAGTAATAGTAAGGTGCATTACCTTTAGTGTGTAATTGTTAATTTAAATAAATATGCATATTTACTATTTTTTTTCTATTTTCCAATGTCAGGTATAATATACCCATGTTCAGTGTTTGTGTGACTCAAACATATGTTGTGTTCTAGGGTTAAGCCTACTATTTATATATAATGCTTGTGAGTACCACTTATTATTCTCATGTATCCTGGGAATTATACCTGTGATAGATGTTTTAAGGTTAGGTCTCCGTTCCTTTAACTTTGTTAATAGCTGTTTATATGACTCCATGATTTCTTCGTAGTGCTTACCCTTTATATCATTTCCACCTACATGTATAACCATATTCTTTGGTACAGTTAGGTCAATACCAGATCCTTTTTCTATAATTTTATTACTAATTCTATTTATCCCTGCACCTGGATAACAGTAAGCTATGCTACCTCTAGGTAATTTAGATCCTAGGCCCCTCACTTGAGTCACCTATAATGGATGCTGGTTCAAACACACCTATAGCTTTAGAGTGCCTGGGTTTATACGAGTCTGGATTATTATTGCTAACATTTTGTTTTATAGGCCTACTTTCTTCAGCTTTCTCATCCTGATCCTGGACCAGCGAGAAAGTATGAAACTGATTGGTTAGTTCTATAAGGACACTTTTCCTTGGCTCTTGAATTCTAGCTTTCCAGGTTTTCCTAGGTTTAGTCCACTCATCATTTTCAGGAATTGTCTGAGGATATCTAGGCCTGGGCTCACTATGAGGTATAGGGACATTTAAGTTTACTTGAACTGCTACTTCACTAGATTTAGGCTCAACTGCAGTATCTCTATAAGTTGGTCTGGCCTCTCCCTCACTAATAGACCCTCTGGACTTATTAAAAATTTTTATTACAGTACTACACTTGTCACAAAACCACATCAAGTTGACATTAAGCTTAGAAGCAGCATTTATACCTTTATATATATCATTTGTAAGGCCTTTGCAGCTTACGTGATACCAGTCATCACAGCTATCACATGCAATAGCTCTATCTTTACTCTTAACTTCCTTTTTACAAACTCTACAGTCACTGTCAAAACCCATTTTTGTAGGGTAGGCTATGTTCCTAAGTTAGGTCCTAGGCTTAAAAAATTTTTTGTTGACTCACCAACTTTGATACTATCAAGTTATATCAAAATAGTTACTCAGGTTAGGTCAAGTGGGAGTCTTACCTTATGGTTAGGCTAGGCTATCAGAATAAGCTAAGCTAGGCCTGTACAAACAAGTACAGGTAACACCAGAGTGATCTTATACCAGTCAAAAAACAATTCCAAAATGCAGGATCAATCTCAACTGCAGCACTGGAAAAAATTTTCAACACCTCACTTGTTACGAACGTGCAAGAAAGGTAATGATATTAATAAAAAAATGCAAAAGTCAATTCGCTCAACAGTGAATAGCTGCAGATGGAAGAGGTTGACTTGGTGGAGTTTTTGGACTCCACTCCAGTAACCAGGGTGGCCAGATGGTTGAGAGAGTTTATAGCAAACTTTCAGCTAGTTTATGGCATTTTTGGCAAAGGATTTTTCAAAAATAGCATTTTTTTTGGCATTATCATTTTGGAAGGATATGTTACCATTTTGAAACCTCTTATATTAAAATTCGCAAAAAAAAAAATAAAAACACCTCATTTCAATCAGCGTGAAGAATTCAAATACGACCTCCAAATTGGAGGTCGTATTTGATGGTTGAGAGAGTTTATAACAAACTTTCAGCCAGTTTTTGGCAAAGGATTTTTCAAAAATAGCATTTTTTTTGGCATTATCATTTTGGAAGGATATGTTACCATTTTGAAACCTCTTATATTAAAATCGACAAAAAAGAAGGCAATTATTCGTTTTTAGACCCAGTCTCTTTTTATAATGAGGGCAAACGTTTCTGGTCAATTTGGAGGTGCTCTGCACGAATCCACTATCCGTTTCCTGTGCAAATGCGTAGTTTTTGAGATATCATCATCTCGAAAACTACGCATTTGCACAAGAAACGGATGGCAGATTCGTGCAAAACACCTCAAAATCAACCAGAAAAGTTTGCATTCGTGCTAAACACAACCTAACCTAACTTAGCCTAACCTAACTTAGCCTAACTTAGCCTAACCACCTAACCTAACTTAGCCTAACCACCTAACCTAACTTAGCCTAACCACCTAACCTAACTTAGCCTAACCACCTAACCTAACTTAGCCTAACCACCTAACCTAACTTAGCCTAACCACCTAACCTAACTTAGCCTAACCACCTAACCTAACTTAGCCTAACCACCTAACCTAACTTAGCCTAACCACCTAACCTAACTTAGCCTAACCACCTAACCTAACTTAGCCTAACCACCTAACCTAACTTAGCCTAACCACCTAACCTAACTTAGCCTAACCACCTAACCTAACTTAGCCTAACCACCTAACCTAACCAGTCACCTTATTTTGGAGGATATAGTTCTGCAATTGCAGTAAGGAAGTGGTGCAGAACTGTAGAATCATCAGGATGTTCTGCCGGTAATGAGGACGTCTATTTCCAGCACGTAAAACCCACGATTTCACAGGATGTCGGAATTATGCCGTGATTGGAAAAAACCTCGGTAATTTTTTACTATCACTCCGGTCTCTTCAATTCCTATAATTTATACATCAATGGATTCGTTATTACACCAGAAATGCGATTTGGATAGTCTCAAGTGAGGGAACTGGCCCAAAACTAAGTTAGGACAGGAAGTTTGTTTTGGGGTATAAGTGTGAAAAAATACCCTAAAATGCGGGTAATTCCTTCAGTAGAGACTATCTAGGGCGCATTCACGATGTAAAAACGAATCCATTGATATATAAATTATGGAAATTGTAGAAACAGCCAACATGAGTGACCTAAAAGGTATATATATACATTTATATATATGTAGTAAAACGAACACTATATATTCACTGTATATATTATATATACCGTAAAACTATACTAAACCTAACCTAATTTTAGGTACTACTCTTACCTGTATACTTATTACCACAAACAATACCTTTCTTGTTTTTCTTAGGGCATATAAATTCTTTTAGCAATACACCGTGTTCTACATAAAAATTAAATTCAGCCTCTTTATCATCAAAAAATTTGTATGAAGTTAAACACAGTGAATAATTACAACCATCGCAAACCAACGCCACCAATCCCACCATGACACTAAAATGTTATGAGTTCAGGTCAAACCACCCAATTTTGTTAGCGGTACCTTCCTAACCTTTGTGGGATCAGTCATTTTATCACTCACAAAACATGATCCGCGATTTTATCGCTCAAAAAAATAATTTCTTACATTAATTTTATAGCTTTAATCAGCATTTGCCTTCATATTGTACTTAATAAAAGTTGTTTAAAAAAATATAAAGAGTCTTATGGTAAACTTTATTTTCAGTTTCCAGAGACCGGACTGATAGTAAAAAATTACCAAAACCTCAACTTTTATTTTCATCGAGGCCAACAAGGTGGATTAGGTCCTCGAAATCAACTTCACAAGATTCACACGTCATACCAGTAGAACGAAAACCACCATACTGACCAGAAACAGAAAAAAGTAGCCAAAGCAAGAAAAAGTAGCCAAAAAAAGCCAAGAAAAATCTCCAAAAAAGTCCAAAAAAGGTAGCCCAAATAAACAAACCAACCAAAATTTATATACATACATATTAGAAAGTAGAAAATATATTTTTTAAAAAGTACATTTTATACAAATTTGCACAAGATAATATATATATTTTCTTATTCAGCATTGATTGGTTATTCAATATATATTGCTGTTATAGCTGGGTGTGACTGGGTCAAAAAACGAATAATAACCTTGAATTCTTCACGCTAATTGGAGGTTGTATTTGAATTCTTCACGCTGATTGAAATGGGAAGGTGTTTTTATTTTCTTTTTGGTTATTATTCGTTTTTTGACCCAGTCACACCCAGCTATAACAGCAATATATATTGAATAACCAATCAACACTGAATAAGAAAATATATATATTATCTTGTGCAAATTTGTATAAAATGTACTTTTTAAAAAAATATATTTTCTACTTTCTAATATATATATATATAAATTTTGGTTAGTTTGTTTATTTGGGCTACCTTTTTTGGAGATTTTTCTTGGCTTTTTTTGGCTACTTTTTCCTGTTTCTGGTCAGTATGGTGGTTTTCGTTCTACTGGTATGACGTGTGAATCTTGTGAAGTTGATTTCGAGGACCTAATCCACCTTGTTGGCCTCAATGAAAATAAAAGTTGAGGTTTTTTCCAATCACAGCATAATTCCGACATCCGTGATTTGCCCTAAATGTAATACTGCCTGTATTTTAAGACAAGACTCGAAGGTGTTTAGGTGCCATAAAAAAAATGGAAGGATGTGAAATCGTGGGTTTTACGTGCTGGAAATAGACGTCCTCATTACCGGCAGAACATCCTGACGATTCTACAGTTCTGCATCACTTCCTTACTGCAATTGCAGAACTATATCCTCCAAAATAAGGTGACTGGTTAGGTTAGGTGGTTAGGCTAAGTTAGGTTAGGTGGTTAGGCTAAGTTAGGTTAGGTGGTTAGGTTAGGTGGTTAGGCTAAGTTAGGTTAGGTGGTTAGGCTAAGTTAGGTTAGGTGGTTAGGCTAAGTTAGGTTAGGTGGTTAGGCTAAGTTAGGTTAGGTTGTGTTTAGCACGAATGCAAACTTTTCTGGTCGATTTTGAGGTGTTTTGCACGAATCTACCATCCGTTTCCTGTGCAAATGCGTAGTTTTCGAGATGACGATATCTCAAAAACTACGCATTTGCACAGGAAACGGATAGCGGATTCGTGCAGAGCACCTCCAAATTGACCAGAAACGTTTGCCCTCATTATAAAAAGAGACTGGGTCAAAAAACGAATAATTACCGAATTCAAATACGATGATTTGAATTCTTCACGCTGATTGGAGATCGTATTTGAATTCTTCACGCTGATTGGAGATCGTATTTGAATTCTTCACGCTGATTGGAGGAGGTAACCTGTATACATGTAACCTGGATTTGCTATGTTCACACCCTAAGTCATTAAGCGTTGGTATTTTGCTAATGTTGGGCCGTTAGCTGTTTTTGGCATTTTTGGCAAAGGATATTTAAAAAATGGCATTTTTTTGGGCAAAAAAAATTTTGCCAATAAAAAAATAGCAAATTTTAAAAGAAATACTTTTTTTGGCAATATTTGCCAAATTTAGCACGGTCTGGCAACCCTGCCAGTAACTGCAGTACAGATACAGGCACAGCAGTGGACAAAATCAGACCCTATTCTGTCTTGGGTCATCCGTTACTGTTCAGTTGGTTGGCCTACTAAAGTTGAGAGTGAATTACAGCCTTTTTATCAACGTCAGTCTCGACTCTCAATCCAAAATGGCTGTCTCTTATGGGGCCACAGAGTGATAATTCCGAATGAAGGCAGGTCGAATTTAGTGAAGGAACTTCACGCTGAACACATGAGTGCAACAAAAATGAAAGAGCTGGCGAGAGCTTATTTCTGGTGGCCCGGTTTAGATGGAGAACTCGAATCACTGGTTCGTTCCTGTCAAAACTGCCTAGAGAACAGAGATCTCCCAAGGAAAAGTTCACTTCATCCGTGGGAATGGCCTACTATACCTTGGCATAGGATCCATGTTGGCTATGCAGGTCTTATAAATAATATCTATTTCCTAGTCATTGTGGACGCCTACTCTAAGTGGGTGGAAATTTTTCCAACCACTTCCACGACTTCTGGTGTTACTATTCGCTTACTCCGTTCGTGTTTCGCTCGATGGGTTTATCCGTAGTTCTGGTTTCTGACAATGGTACTTGTTTTACCAGTGAGTAATTTCGTTCTTTTGTCCACCTAAATGGCATTAGACATGTCCGGTCTAGTGTTTTTCACCCGTCTACTAACGGTCTCTCGGAAAACATGGTCCGTACTTCCAAGTCGGCCTTGCGTCATTCTCATGGGGAGAAAATGCAAGTGGTGTTGGATAAATTTTTGTTTAAATATCGACTGACATGGTAACACCTCACACAATGACGGGGGTGTCTCCTTTTAAACTCATGATTGACCGGGAAATTCGTTCATTTCTCGATCTGTTACGTCCAAACGAAACATTACATCAACGAGTTTTATGCCATCAGGAAAAACAGAAGTTGTATCATGACACTAAAAAAAAAGGAGAGTTATAGAAACGCAACCTAATGATCCAGTTATGATTCGCAACTATGGGGCTGGACCAAAATGGTTCCTGCATCTATGCAGGAGAGAACGGGCCCTGTTTCCTTCAAGTGCCAACTAGAAGATGGTCGTTCTTTTAAATGCCATCAGGACCAGATATGGAAACGTGAATTGCAGGATGACCAGAGTCTTCCGGATTGGGAGACCCGATCCTCCTGAAAATGGTTCAATTCGCCCGCCTATGCAGGTTGCACCAATTCCTACTCATCAACCAGCTCCGCAGGTCGCCTAGGGTCTCTCAGCCCCCTGACAGATTCAACTTGTAGGAGAGGAGTGAGGTGACGTCAGTGGCGGCTCGTGACTTTCAGTTATGGGGGTGCTGCCTCAGAAATTGCGAACAACTGTGTCGATTATATATATATATATATGAGAGAGAGAGAAAGTCGAATAGATAAATAGATAACTACTCACTACTCAGTCATAAAAATAAGTAAAATAGTATCATAAAATCAATTATAGGGTACTTACGCTTAACGGGTAATTTCGAATTTGCCAAAAAATTTATTTATAAACAAATTCCATTCTTCTGTTTTTATTCTGAGCGAAAAATATTCTAAGAAATGAAAGCTATATATTGTAAATAATCCAATTATTAATAATTAACTTCAATCTCACGACAAAAAATAAATGATAACGAATCATTGATAAATGCAATTCGGAAATTAAATTTCGAATTAGCAAACGATACAGCAACACAACTACCACGTCAAACAAACAAATCGGCACTGCTCTGTCCACAGTGCTTTGGATCCTCTTAAACCCGCGATTCTGACTCGCTCTTCGTACGTCCGTCACCGAGGTTTCAAGCGTTTCGAACAAAATCTGGAACTGTTAGTACGCAGTTCACACGGAAGGCTGAAGCTACTTTCGTGATTCATTCGTTCGGCATTGAAATAGTTTGAGGAAAAAAGGATATAATCTGATTTAAAAACTCAAAGTTCATTGAAAAAAAAACAATCAGAGAGGCTATTTTAAATATTTAAATATAAAGATCATAAGATCATGGGGGTGCTGCAGTTCCACAGTGCCTACCTGCGAGCCGCTCCTGGGTGACGTGTATATATATATGTATATAGTCTAAAAGTCACTAAAGGGAAAGTCACTAAAAGAAAGCTGAATGGCAACACAAAAAGATAAACAGCGGAATGCGGCCTGTTTGGTCAATAGGCTGGCTAAACCAGCATGTGTTTTTGTGTCTGACTAAATTGTTGGTGCTAAGTTAATTTGATGTTTCTAAAGTGGCTAAAGGAAAGTAGTTGAAGTTGTCCAATTATTATATCAGTTTGGGGTAATGTCTTTGGCTCCTAAATTAGTAAAGTTAGAAATGTTAAGTAGGTCGTTGTGGGACGCTGGCACCTATGGTAGGCCCAGAAGAAGATCTAAATCAAAGCACCTGTAAGTACCTTTATTGTCTATTTAATAACCTAAACCTAACGGGGTTTAACACCCCCACGTTATTACAAAACCCTAGTGTCAGAGAGTATCATAGGCCTTCTCAATGTCAAGAAATACTGCCAAAATATACTCGTTTTTAAGAGAAAACTCTCTGCTCGATCCCTCAAGCCTCACCAGGTTGTCCATCATAGAAAAATGAGACCGAAAGCCACTTTGAAAGCTGCCCAGTTTGAGAAATAGAACAGAGTAAAAACGGTGTAACACCATCCTTTCAAGTACTTTGCCCAAACAGCTAATCAAAGCTATGGGGCAGTATGAGTTTACAGCAGTCCGAGCTTTGCCATGATTATGGATGAGCACCAGCAAAGCAGAAGTCCAAACATGTGGAGAAGAGCATCTCATCTAAACCTTGTTATAAAAGGCCAATAAAACTTGCTTGTTAGAGAATGAAAGATTGGTGAGGAAGGGGTACACTACCATATCCTCCTCAGGGGAGGTATTTTTTAGCTTAGAAAGGTCCATATCCAATTCCAGCATAGTAAAAGAACTATTATAACGGAGTGCTACATTTGTGAAAAAATTAATAAGGATGAGTTCAACCTTTGCTGCTCTAGAAAGGAACTGCGCTGTATAATGAGATTTACTGCTGATAGGCGCAAAGTATGCAGCAAGGAGTTACCAACTAGCTGGGGCTGGAATAAGACTGTAGCTGGTTCCTTCTTGGTGCTACTTATAGTTGCCGGGAAGAATGAAGGATACGAGAGGCAAGCTATCGCTTTGTTGGGTATCTCTTTTAGGGGCCTCTCGTGTCCTCTTCTCTCCCTGTCGTTTGGGGGGTTGGCGTCTTGAAGGAAAAGCCGGTCGTTTTCAGAGTTTATTGAGTTCTTGGTTGGCTGAGGTTATTTTACAGAAGATTTTGTTATTCTATATACAGCTGAATTAATTAAATATATATATATAAATTTATGTACAATACTTATTTATAAAGATTATATATGATTCTTAGAATTACACAATTATAAAATATATACAATTTGGTACGCGCAAAATTGGTTTGTCGGTAACTAATATAAAAATAATATAAATGCGGAAAATTAACTGCGCGGCCCCACACTACTGCCCACCCCGAGAAGCAGAGCACGTATATCAAAAGTAGAAATATTCGGGTCTTGATTTGAATCGGATCCTTCGTCCAGCTCGCGTTGATCCTCGGTCGGCCTCGTTTCCGGTTGTTGCATTGTCCTGCGCGCCCGTCCTGAGGTCTGTATTTGCTACCTCCGAGGTGCGTCCTCCATCGTCCTTTTTCCTTGCGTGCTTTTTCTCCGATCCGATGTCGTCCGATTGTGCCCCCGGTACCTGTGTGGGACCTGAAACTATATACGCCGGTTTTAAACGATTAATTGAAATGGCTTCTGATGATCCGTTAGTTTTTTCTATTACGAAGTACTTATCGTGGCGTTCGAGAACACGGAAAGGTCCTTGATATGGTGCCTCGAATGGTTTTCGAACGCGGTCGATGCGTACCCATACGTGGCTTGATTTGTGGAGTTCCGATGGAATGAATGATTTGGGGGCTGAGTGAATGTTTCCTTGAGAGAGTTGGGCGAAATCGATTTGCGTCATTTTCTTGGCTAATTCGGAGATGAATTTTGAATTGGATTTTGACGACGAATTGGCGATCATTGGCCTCGGGCATAATAGGGTGGTTCCGGTGACGGTGGTGAACGGTGAATAACCCGATTCGTTGGGGAGACTGCGTAAACCAAGGAGAACTATGGGTAAAGCGGGGAGCCAATCTTGTTTTCGAGCGATGATTGCTGTCTTGATGGTGCGATGAGATCTTTCAATTATTCCGTTGGTCTGAGGGCGATAAGACAAAGTTCTTAGTCGGTGAAATCCGATGAGAGCTGAGAGTTCCCTAAAGAGTTCGGATTCGAATTGGGATCCGCGGTCCGTTATGATTTGCAGTGGTACACCAAATCATGAAATCCATACATCGAGAAATGCGTGTGCTATTGATGTGGCTGTAGTATCAATCAGAGGATATGCTTCTATCCATCTTGTGGCACGATCGATGCAGGTTAGGAGATATCTATATGGGGAAGGATATGTTTGACCGGGCAAAGTGGTTGGCGGTAAGGGACCGACGATGTCGATATGTACCGTTTCAAATCTTGAACTTGGTAAATCGAAGGGGGTTATTTGAGTCCAAAGCTGGGCACTTGCGGTTTTTTTTGCGGTACTGCGGTACTACCGCACTACCAAACCAGTACCGCATAACGCAGTACCGCAAAGGATCGCTGAAAGTACAGCAGTACCGCTACCGCATTTTTTGCGGTACTGCGTTATGCGGTACCGGTTTGGTAGTGCGGTAGTACCGCAGTACCGCAGTACCGCAAAAAAAAACGCAAGTGCCCAGCTTTGGTTATTTCTGATTTTGTATGGCGAGAAATTTTTGAGGATTGACATGATTCACAATTTCGGGACCAAGTTCGAATATCCTTATTCATTGAGGGCCAAAAGTATCTTGATTTAATGATACGAAGTGATTGCTTGATGCCTGGATGAGAAATATTATGAAATTGATTGAAGATGGAAGATCGATGCTGCTTGGGAACAAAAGGACGGGGATATGGCGTGGATGTATCGCAATATAAAGTTGTATTTTCTGGAAACGGGAACGGCTTGAGACGTGGGAGAAATTCTTGCGTTTCTTGATCTTTTTGTTGAGATTCCGCAATTGCTGATAAATCGAAAGCGTCGATATGTACTGCGTTTACGTTGCGTGAAAGGCAGTCCGCTACGACGTTTTCGGATCCACAGATATGTATTACATCGCATACGTATTCCGTGATGGCAGACCAATGACGTTGTTGTCGGTCTGTCTTGGCTCGTAAGGGACTCTTGTAGGCAGAAACCATCGGTTTGTGATCCGTGAAGAGTATTACTTGACGACTTTCTAAAAATTGACGGAAATGCAGGACGGCTAGGTATGCTGCGAGTAATTATCTATCGTATGCGGCGTACGTTTGCTGAGTTGTAGTTAATTTCTTGGAAAAGAAAGCTATGGGAACTGGTGTGCTGTAGATTATTTGATGAAGAACTGCTCCAGCTGCTATTTGTGAGCAGTCCGTAACTAAATGAAGGATTGAGCTTGATGGAAGAGGATGACAAAGCGTAACGGCGTTCCGTAGTGCATCCTTGACATCTTGAAAGGCTTGAATTGCTTCGTCGTTCCACTGTAGACTTTTGCTTTTGACTTGAGTTCTGACGATTTCACTTAAAGGTGAGACTAAATCGGCGTAACGGGGTATCATATGGCGATAGAATCCCGTCATTCCTAGGAATCTTCTGAGGCTTTGGTAATCTTGCGGTTGGGGAATATCTTGAATTTCGGAGACTTTGTTTTCAGGAGGACGAATGCCTGCTGGGGAAACTTCATGACCCAGAAATTCAATTTTGGATTGCTGAAATATGAATTTTTCTAAGGAAATTCTTAAATTGTGTTCTTGAAGGATCTTGAATACGCGTTCTAAGTCTTTCAAATGGTCAACTGCGTTATTTGAATGGACTAAAATATCGTCGAGATACACAAATACGCAGTCAACTCCTCTGAAAATTGTATCCATGAAGCGTTGAAATGTTGCAGGGGCGTTTCTTAAACCAAATGGCATGTATAAATACTGAAATAAACCAAATGGAGTTGTTATAGCCGTTTTCTCGATATCTTCTGGGTGGACTGGAATTTGGTGATATGCTCTGACTAGATCGATTTTGCTAAAGCATGATTTTCCGTGCAGAGATGTTGACAGACTTCTTATATGAGGAAGTGGATATCTGTCCGGTTTCGTGACAGCGTTTAGGCTTCTATAATCACCACACGCCCGCCATTCGCCTGGTATCTTCTTCGGAACGAGGTGTAACGGTGAGGCCCATGGTGATTTTGAGGGTTCTATAATTCCATCTTGAAGTAAGTTGTTGAAAGTAGCCTTAGCTGAGGATAATTTATCGGGTGGAAGACGTCGAGGGTTTGCAAACACTGGTGGTGCGCTGCCAGTGTCGATGGTATGCTTGACAGTGTTGGTGGAAACTTTCTGCGGTTGAGCTGGTTTCAGTAGTGAGGAGTACTTGTCAAGCAGGTTCCTGATTTCTTGAGGTAATTTGTCGGTAGGGTTAATATTGATGAGGTGAAGGTCTTTGGATTGCACAGGTTTAGTAGTGGCTTGAAGAGTTGTTGCTCCATCCTTCAAAATGCCATGCTTGCAGTCCACAAGGATGTCATAATGGGATAGAAAATCGGCGCCGAGAAGTGGACTGGAGACTTGGGCGACGACGAATGGCCACCTGAATATTCTTCGTAATTTAGGAATTGATATGTCCAGTGTTACTTCTCCGAATATTTCGAGCGGCTGACCGTTTGCGGTGGAAATCTTTACTGCGGTTGGGTGGAGTTGACAATCATTGACACAAGTTGGTGGTAAAATTGAGATGCTCACTCCTGTGTCAATGATAAAATTGACCTTCAGACTGGCGATGCGAGCTGCGACTGAGATCAGCGGCAGGCCGGACGTCGCGTTAATCACAGCCTGCTTATCTAGTTTTCCGACGTTTCTCTTGATGGTGAGGAAGATCTTGAATTTGGGCGTGACGAGGGGAGCAGCTTGGCGTCATCTTTATCTGGCCACTTGCACCATGGCCTGCAGGTCCTTGCTTGGGGGCCATAATAAAGGTGCGCGTGGCACACCACCGGCCGCTGATTCTCGCTGAAGGGTTTTAGGCCGATGGGGATATTCGTTCTTGGGCTTGCATTGGCTCGAGTTGACGTTGGCGCCGCGTAGCAGCTTTGTTGAGCGAACGGTATTAACTCATCGGCTAGTTTGCCGAGTTGAGTTAGCGTCAGCTCCTTTTGTGCTGCTACGACGGGCGCTATTGAGGATGGGAGTGCCTGGATGAATTTATGCTTCACCAAATCATCGCTGACGCCCACCTTCAGTGCCGTTTGGTGGATATCTTGAAGGAATTGGGAGGGCTTTCCAGTGAGAGGAGTGTTGGAGATGAGTCGTTCGAAGAGTTCTGGCTTCGTCTTTTCGTAATGACTCACGATTTCTTCCTTTAAATCGGTGTACGACTTGTTGGAGAGAGTTGCTGCTGAAATTCGTGAGACGACTTCGGGGGGTAACGAGGCTAGAACATGGAAAAATTTGGTCTCTTCGGATGTTATTCTGGAAATGTGGAATTGTGCCTCCATGATGGAGAACCATCCTGCGGCCGACGCTTCAGAGAACGTGGGTGGCTTGATGGTGACATGGTGCACTCCTGATTCAACAGATTCCATCTTGCGGGAATGTAATTCGGGTCTGCTGCTGCTTTGGTTCCGACCGGCTACTACGGGTGGGCGGCGAAGAGGCGTGGCTTCGGTTTGTTCCGCCCGGCGACTGAAGGATGCTGCTTCCGCTGGCTGCTTCGGGTCACTCCGGGGTCACCAATTGTAGCTGGTTCCTTCTTGGTGCTACTTGTAGTTGCCGGGAAGAATGAAGGATACGAGAGGCAAGCTATCGCTTTGTTGGGTATCTCTTTTAGGGGCCTCTCGTGTCCTCTTCTCTCCCTGTCGTTTGGAGGGTTGGCGTCTTGAAGGAAAAGCCGGTCGTTTTCAGAGTTTATTGAGTTCTTGGTTGGCTGAGGTTATTTTACAGAAGATTTTGTTATTCTATATACAGCTGAATTAATTAAATATATATATAAATTTATGTACAATACTTATTTATAAAGATTATATATGATTCTTAAAATTACACAATGATAAAATATATACAATTTGGTACGCGCAAAATTGGTTTGTCGGTAACTAATATAAAAATAATATAAATGCGGAAAATTAACTGCGCGGCCCCACAAGACATTACCACCATCCTACAAGACAATAGGACGCGCGGGAGATTTTCTTTCCAGTCTTTTAATTTTATTCCAGACCACACTCTCAGTTGTGCGATGAGAAGTAGAACTGTCAAAGGCATGCCAGGAAGAGCGTTTAGATAACTGTACGCCGAACAATTGCTCTGTCCTTTTTGTACAGGATATAGGTCTGTGAAACAGGATTTTGTTTAAATAACCTATAAGCTACTTTTCTTACTCTAACAGCCCGCTGGCACAAATCATCCCACCAAACTGCATGATATTTAGCATTAAATTTACTGGAACGTATGGAAGGAGAGTGAAATGTTCCTGAGCTGCATGTTGAATTGTGCGAGTTAACGTATGGCAGTCTTCGTCCACAGTGGTATCATCTCCAGGATGTGGCAAAGACAAATCAGCATGAAAGTTGAGGTGACGTGTATGTATATATATATATATATGTATATAGTCTAAAAGTCACTAAAGGGTAAATATCACTAAATCTAAGCTGAATGGCAAGAGCAAGTCATAAACGAACCAACGCGGCTGTTCGTATTGCTTTGGTCTGACCTAGACATGTTTTTTCCTATCTGACCTAATCTTTGGTGCTGAGTATAATTAGATGATGTTTCTAAGGCGACAAATCGGGTAGGAAGTTGTTCGTACTTAAGTATAGTTAGGGGTAATGTCTATAGCTTCTAAATTGGTAATGTAAGAGAGAGTTAGGTAGGCTGTTTGTGGGTGTGATAGCTTGGGGTAGACACCCCAGTTAGGTTACTTAGGTTCTAGCAAACAATCAAAAGCACTTACCGGTGCGTTGAATTAGGTATTCCTTGAAGCCTACCGTTTTATTCCTGTGTCCCACAACAGCCTACCTAACTCTCTCTTACATTACCAATTTAGAAGCTATAGACATTACCCCTAACTATACTTAAGTACGAACAACTTCCTACCCGATTGGTTACCTTAGATTCATCACCTAATTTTACTCAGCACCAAAGATTAGGTCAGATAGGAAAAAACATGTCTAGGTCAGACCAAAGCAATACGAACAGCCCGTTGGTTCGTTTATGGCTTCCTCTTGCCATTCAGCTTAGATTTAGTGATATTTACTCTTTAGTGACTTTTAGACTATATACATATATATACATACACGTCACCTCACTCCTCCCCTACAAGTTTAGTCTGTCAGGGGGATGAGGGACCCTAGACGACCTGCGGAGCGGGGTTGATGTAGTAGGATCAGGTGCAACCTGTATAGGCGGGCAAGTTGAACCATTTTCCGGAGGATCAGTTCTCTCTTCCGGAAGACTCTGGTCCTTCTGCACTTCCCGTTCCCATATCTGGTCCTGATGGCGTTTAATAGAACGACCATCTTCTAGTTGGCACTTGAAGGAAACAGGGCCCGTCCTCTCCTGCACAGTTGCAGGAACCCATTTTGGTCCAGCCCCATAGTTGCGAATCACAACTGGATCATTAGGTTTCGCTTCTAGAACTCTCCTCTTTTAGTGTCGTGGTACAACTTCTGTTTTTCCTGATGGCGTAAAACTCGTTGTTGTAACATTTCGTTTGGACGTAACAAATCAAAAACTGAACGAATTCCCCGGCCAATCAGAAGTTTAGAGGGAGACACCCCTGTCGTGGTGTGTGGTGTTATTCGATATTTGAACAAAAATTTATCCAACACCACTTGCATTTCCTCCCCACGAGAATGACGCAAGGCCGACTTGAAAGTACGGACCATGTTTTCCGCGAGACCGTTAGTAGATGGGTGGAAAACACTAGACCGGACATGTCTAATGCCATTTAGGTGGACGAAGGAACGAAATTCCTCACTGGTAAAACAAGTACCATTGTCGGAAACCAGGACTACGGGTAAACCCCATCGAGCGAAAACTGAACGGAGTAAGCGAATCGTTACACCCGAAGTCGTGGAAGTGGTTGGAAAAATTTCCACCCACTTAGAGTAGGCGTCCACCATGACTAGGAAATAAATATTATTTATAGGACCTGCATAGTCAACATGGATCCTATGCCACGGTATAGTAGGCCATTCCCAAGGATGAAGTGGACTTTTCCTTGGGAGATCTCTGTTCTCTAGGCAGCTTTGACAGGAACGAACCAATGATTCGAGTTCTCCATCTAAACCAGGCCACCAGAAATAAGCTCTCGCCAGCTCTTTCATTTTTGTTGCGCCCATGTGTTCAGCGTGAAGTTCCTTCACTAAATTCGACCTGCCTTTATTTGGAATAATCACTCTGTGGCCCCATAAGAGACAGCCATTTTGAATAGAGAGGCCAGACTGACGCTGAATAAAAGGCTGTAATTCACTCTCAACCTTAGTAGGCCAACCAACTGAGCAGAAATGGATGACCCTAGACAGAATAGGGTCTGATTTTGTCCACTGCTCTATTTGTACTGCAGATACTGGAGTGGATTCCAAAAACTCCACCAAGTGAACCCATTCTGTAGGTATAGGTACACAATCATTTGGATTTTCTAAGGGCAACCTACTTAGCGCATCAGCCGTACCTAGAAGTTTACCTGACCGATGTACTAAGTCAAATTTATAGGCTTGTAGAATCAGTGCCCATCGTTGAATCCTACCTGAGGCCATAACTGGAATATTTTTATTAGGTGAAAATAAACCTAAAAGAGGCTTATGGTCAGTAATTAGTTTAAATTCATGACCCCATAGATAGAAATGAAATTTTTTTACTGCAAATACTAAGGCTAATGCTTCACGTTCCACTTGTGCATATCGTCTTTCCGTCTCAGTTAGTGTTCTAGAAGCAAAACAGATAGGCCTATCTACACCATCAATGTGGTGAGATAACACTGCCCCAATTCCATAAGAACTGCTGTCTGCTGAAACTACGAGAGGAAGTTTAGGATCATAATGCACTAGGAGAGTGGACTTTAGTAGTACGTCCTTGGAAGCCTCAAATGCTTCCTTTTGAGTTTTCTCCCATCTCCACTGTTCCCCAGATCGTAATAGCTTATTTAGGGGTTCAAGGAAAGTCGATGCATTAGGCAAAAATTTCCTATAAAAATTTAGGAGACCTAAATAAGCTTGTAACTGTGTGATGTTTTGTGGAGGTGGTGCCTTTTCTATTGCTTCTAGTTTATCCACCGTTGGATGAATGCCTGAGGCATCTATGCGGAACCCTAAATATGAAACCTCGTTAGTGACCCATGAACACTTTTCTCTCTTTAGCTTAAGTCCAGCATCCCGGAGTCTTTTTAGAACCGTGGTTAATCTAGTTAGGTGTTCTTTTTTAGTCGAACCTGAAATGAGGACATCATCTAGAAAGCAAAGTACCCCTGGAATGTGACCTAGAACTTGGTCCATTGTCCTCTGAAAAATACCTGGAGCCGATGCTATTCCATAGCATAGCCTATTGTACTTATATAGGCCTCGGTGCGTATATATGATAGTTAATTCTTTAGAGTTTTCATCTAAACTTAGTTGAGCATAGGCTTGGGACATATCGAGTTTTGTGAAATATTTTCCCCCAGCAAGAGAGCTAAATAATTCATCAGGCTTGGGTATAGGATAGCAATCTAGAAGGACGGCTCTATTTGCTGTTAAACGGTAATCCCCGCATAACCGCACGGACTTGTCCGGTTTTAGTACAGGAACTACTGGGGCAGCCCACTTAGCGTGTGTGACTGGTTCAATAATTTTATCTTTTAGCAGCCTGTCAATTTCTAAATCTACCTTCTCCCGCAGTGCATGCGCAATTGAACGAGCCTTACAAAATTTCGGAGTTACATTAGGATCTACTTCTATGCAGACCTGATGGCCTTTTAGGTTGCCTACTTCAGGCCCAAAAATAGAAGAAAACTCCCTTAACAATGAGTCTATGTCAGATGGATATGAAAGTGTATGCACATCTGCCTGACCCCTTGGCAAGATTTTGTCAATTGGCATTTCCAAAGCATCAATCCAATCACGGCCTAGTAGAGTAGGCCCTTGCTCATCCACCACTAAAAGGGTTAAGGGATGAGACAAAGTTTTCTGGTTAAGTGTAACTGTGACGTATGCTTCTCCACAAATAGGTATTTGTATGTCACCGTACTTCTTCAAAATCGTTTTAGATGCCTGTAGTTTAGGTGTGTTTTTGAAAATCTTATCAAAAACTACCTTGGACATGACCGTCCGGGCAGCACCCGTATCCAATTCTAGAGGAACTGTAATTCCATCTAGGCCTACCTCTACAATATATGGGCCTGTATTTTCCCCACTTTGCTGCTCATAGAATAGGTACTCCACTCCAATGTTCGAAGTATTTCCCTTTTGAGGATTTATACTAGAAATGTTAAAATTAGAATTTTCACCCTTTGTTTTCTTTGAATAACACACTTTAGCTATGTGGCCTATTTTACTACAGTTTCGGCAAACTGCTTCTTTAAAAGGGCAATCTTTCTTCCAATGGTGTTTTCCACACCCTGTACATGGCTTGGAAGGCTTAGTAGAATTAGTAGGCTTAGTCATATTCGCCTCATACCTTTTATTTGCCTGTCTAGTAGGCTCGTTAGGTCTGCCAGGCCTAGAAGATTTAAAGCTATTTACGTGTTGGGCTTTACTACTATGATTTCCAAAAGCTCTAACATCTTTAGCAGCTGCTTCTCTAGCCGTAGCTATTTCTACAGCCTGACTAAAAGTTAGGTCCTGTATGGCTAATAGGGCTCTCTGGGTAGACTCCTCTTTGAGACCCATTACAAACCTATCTCTTAGCATTTCATCTAATTTGTCCCCAAATTTACACGTACGGCTATGGCTTTTTATTCCTGCAACAAACTCTGCAATGCTTTCATTTCCCGTCTGATGCCTTGAATAAAATTTGAAACGTTCATAGATGAGAACTACTCGGGGTTTGTAGTGATCGGTTAGGGCCTGTACCAATTCCTTATAGGTGCAAGTTTCCGGTGCTTTAGGAGAAACTAGGTCCATAACTAAACCAAACGTTTTAGGGCCTATTATAGTTAAAAAGGTAGGTACTTTCTTAGCATCCGGAATGGAATTTGCCTCGAAAAACAACCTCACCCTAGTGGCATAAGCTTCGAAGTCCTCCCCATTGTCTTCGTAGGGGCTTATATGGCCAATCACCGACATGCTAGAGCAAAACCGAATTAGACCAACTCACGTGAAGTAGGTTAGGTTAGGTTTAAATTTGGTCTAGTTACTGAATAGTGAATTTTATTAGAGTTAGGGCTGAATAGTGAATTGTATTAGAGTTAGGGCTGAGTAAGAATTAGTTTTAGAGTTAGGGCTGAGTAGGAATTAGTTTTAGAGTTAGGGCTGAGTAGGAATTAGTTTTAGAATTAGGGCGGCGGGACCTACGCTATAGTACGGTAGCTTCCCCACACAAACAAACCAAATCGGACGACCCACTAGTCTGCATCCAATTTTCCAAACAACCACTTGAACCCAATAAGCCAAATTAACCCAATAAGCCAAATTAACCCAATGAGCCAAATTTAACCCAATGAACAAAATTTAACCAAATGAGCCAAATCCCATCCTCGTCGCCAAATGTGATAGCGTGGGGTAGACACCCCAGTTAGGTTACTTAGGTTCTAGCAAACAATCAAAAGCACTTACCGGTGCGTTGAATTAGGTATTCCTTGAAGCCTACCGTTTTATTCCTGTGTCCCACAACAGCCTACCTAACTCTCTCTTACATTACCAATTTAGAAGCTATAGACATTACCCCTAACTATACTTAAGTACGAACAACTTCCTACCCGATTGGTTACCTTAGATTCATCACCTAATTTTACTCAGCACCAAAGATTAGGTCAGATAGGAAAAAACATGTCTAGGTCAGACCAAAGCAATACGAACAGCCCGTTGGTTCGTTTATGGCTTCCTCTTGCCATTCAGCTTAGATTTAGTGATATTTACTCTTTAGTGACTTTTAGACTATATACATATATATACATACACGTCACCTCAGTGGGACACAGAAATAAAACGGTAGGCTTCAAGGAATACCTAATTCAACGCACCGGTAAGTGCTTTTGATTGTTTGCTAGAACCTAAGTAACCTAACTGGGGTGTCTACCCCACGCTATCACAAAAGTTATGCAGACCTTCCTCTGTTATTTTCCATAGGGAGCGTTTTGAGGTCACAGATGGTACCTGAGATGTGAGAAGAATGGGGAAATCATCAGAATCACAAGGATCACTCAAAACTTCCCAACCAAAAACATGAGACAAGCCCATAGTAGAAAGTGATAGATCTAAAAGCGAGAAGGACCCACTGGAACTATACATAGGCGGATCTAGGGGGGGGGGTGTCAGCAACGTTTGGATCCCCTCAATTTCTTGCAAGTGCCCTTTTTTCAAGTGCAAATGCCCTATTTGAATGATGTGTATGCCTCTGAAAACAAATTTTGTTTTTGTAAATAGAACATGGTTATTTTATTGTATTCAAATTCTGTTTTGAGTCTTTAACCGTATACAGTGTACTTCCAAATTTGTAGTTGTAATGGTTTTTATAGGTGCCCTTAGTACTGGTGCAGCCATATCACTATTTTTATCTTCATCTTATTCTCATGGTTCTTTTAATTGGCAAGACATTTGTAATTGTTTGAAAAATTTTCTGTGATAACTGTTGTACCCAAATTAGATTTTTATTTTATATTATATTTGAATGAGACTGATTTAATAAAATAATACAATTGATTACACTCGCTCATTGGTGGTTTGTTTTAAGAAAATTTTTTAGTACTGTGCCCTTTTTTCTTTGGATTCCCTCCTACTTCCTTACTGAAATGCTTAAATCCGCCCTTGCTATGGAGGACTGTAGGAGAACCATCATTAAATAGAAAGAGATTATTGGCATTTATGAAGTCAGCAATGGTGGAGCTCTGTTGGTCACTGAAGGGGGAATGCCATAGGGGGTGATAACCCTGAATTCTCCTATTAGAAGGAAAGGGGTAGGAAGTAAGAGAAGCAGTCTGTTTAATATAACTGTCGAGAAGGCAGGACCTGGAGGAAAATATACAGTACAAATTGTCAAGTAGAAGAGGAAGTGTCGATTGTTGCTGCAACTGCTTCACTATCAATATCAAGAGGAAAAGGAGTAAAAGGAAGGAGCTGTAGATCCCCAGTAAGACACCACTTCCATGGGGACCCCTGTCTTTCCGGAGCAAACTGTAACCTTTGACACCTGCAGAATGGGATAAATCCAGCCAAGTTTCTTGAAAAGCAAGGATGAGAGGGGAATACTGAGCTAATAACTGCTGTATAAAAGGCAGTCATCTCCTATAACTCCTTTAAGGAGTTATAAACGTCTCCTTACATTCCACTGGAAGACGGATAAAGCCATACTGTAAAAGGATAAGGG
The DNA here is from genome assembly GCA_023014485.1 of Bathynomus jamesi. Lineage (NCBI taxonomy): Eukaryota > Metazoa > Arthropoda > Malacostraca > Isopoda > Cirolanidae > Bathynomus > Bathynomus jamesi. Next base: position 771,825 of record JAJOZX010001419.1, read on the forward strand.
AAAGCAAAACCTAACAGTGCCTATGAAAATGAATCTGTGCAATTAGATAATATTTGGAAACCACCCCTATGATCAACTGCAGTCTTTTGAAAACCATTCTTTGCAAAGAATTGAGAAATTTTTTGAGCCATAGCCCGTGGAGCTGTATTTTTAGCCATGAGTGACTTAAACTCCAATAAGCACCTCCAAACGAAGATATCATCTATAGGAGGGACCACAGGATGGGCAATACCAGTAAGTTTGCCTTTTGACCTGGGATGATCACTACTGGAATCAAGTTTTCCCTTTAACCCAGAGCGATTTATACTACGAAGTGGCTCTATATCTGGTGATAAAGAAGGGTCTGAGGAGGGTTGGTCAAAATCGGAGCGTGAACATTGCGTACCACAAGACTGGGTTTCTATGGGCGGGGAGCTAGAAATAGGACCAGAAGCTGCTCCTGGCAATCCAGATGTCTGTATCTTACTTGAAGGTGATACAGACCCTCGACCCACCCCAGCATAAGAGACAGACTAAGGTGGCAATGGACCCATCTTAGCAGCATATAACTTACGGCCTCAGTAAATGTAATATGATTAGCCACCTTAACTTTGACAATCTCCTTCTCTCGTATCCAATGGCTACAAACTCTAGAACAGCGGTTCTCAAACTTTTTCTTCTTCTGTACCCCTTGAATTCTTTCATGGGATTTTCTGGATTTTCGGGAGAGATAGACGATTTTTACTTTCTTTACAACCGTGTGACTTGTGGCCGTTTGTTAATCGTATATAAAATTAAAAGGGTTATAGTTTTAGGACCCTTTCGCGTACCCCTTAAGATTCCCTCCCCTATCCCACTTTGACAACCACTGCTCTGGAAGAACCTACTGTAAGTGTGATCCCTTACAATTAATACAGACATATGAAGTCAAGTCCTTCTGACAGGATCGAGTATCATGAGACTCAGCACACTTAGCACAACAAACTTTATTAATACAATACGCACACCATGTCCAAAATTGAGGCAATGTAAACACTCAAGGGATTAGGATAATGAGGATCAGCACGGTGCCGGAGATAGCCACAGTGAACATACTCAGGACGAGTGACACCCCCAAAAGTAAGGACTAAAAGGCTAGTAGGAGTTTTAGCCTACCCCTTTTGTATGCAGTATTTTTTTTATAAAGGAAAGAGGGGCCAAGGGCAAATGTCTGCAACAGCGCCCCTCCCATGGAAGAAGAAGAGAGCCAGAATCAAGGTCCGTGAATTTCGAGATGCCTGGACACTGTGTTTCAAAGATGGGAGGTCATAGACAGGAGGAAAGATGGATTCAGGAAGATTGTTCCAGAGTTCACCGGTTGAGTAGATGAAAGATAGAAAATACTGATTAACTCTTGCATTAGAGAGTTTGAACAGAAAAGGAATAAGAAAGTGTAGAAAGTCTGGCACTGCGTGCTCTCCTTAAAGGAGGAGGCATGCAGTTAGAGAGTTAAGAAGAGCAATGTCCGTTATAATAGCGACAGTAAAGAGAGAGTGAGGTGAGGCAACATTAGGGCGAAGAGAGAGAGAGAGAGAGAGAGAGAGAGAGAGAGAGAGAGATATTGAAGACAATCAGTAAGAGGCGGGGAATTGATGAGACGAAAAGCCTTTGATTCCACCTGATCAAGTAGGATGTGTGGGTTGAGCCACCCCACACATGAGAAGCATACTCCATACAGGGGCGAACAAGACTCCTGTACAGAGACAGCAACTGAGTGGGGGTGAAGGAACTGCGGAGGCGGTACAGCACAGCTAACCTCTTAGCTGTTTTAGAAATAGAGTATATGTGATCTTTCCAGGAAAGATCACGAGAAAGGGAAAAGCCAAGAATGTTAAGAGAAGAGAAGGATTGAGTTGTGTGTTGTTGAAGGTAAGGAGATAGTTGCGTGGAAGATTGTGACGAGAAGACAGATGGAGGAACTGAGTTTTTGAGGCATTGAAAGCCACAAGGTTTTCTCTGCCCAATCAAAGATAGTAGAAAGTTCAGAGGTCAGGTGCTCCATAGCCATCTTACGCGAATCATGGAGTGACTGTCGAGAGAGATGCTTTGGGAAGCGGGTGGAGAAATGAAGAGTGGAATCATAGGCACAGGACAGGAAATGCAACTTAAAAGATCATTAAAAAATAAAAGGAAAAGAGTGGGTGATAGGACAGAACCCTGAGGAACACCACTGCTGATAGCTTTAGGAGAAGAACAGTGGTCATCTACAACCGCAGCTATAGATCGGCCAGAAAGGAAATTAGATAGGAAGGCACAGACAGAAGAATAGAAATCGAAGGAGGGCAGTTTGCAAATTAAAGATTTGTGCTACACTCTATCAAACGCTTTTGATATGTTTAGCGCAATAGCAAAAGTTTCACCGAAATCCCGAAAAGAGGATGATCAAGAGTCAGAGAGATATGCAAGAAGATCGCTAGTAGACCGTTCCTTGCGGAACCCATACTCACCATCTGAAAGAAGATTGTGAGAAGAAAGGTGTTTAAGAATCTTCTTATTAAGGATAGATTAAAAAATTTGGAAAGGCAAGAAATCAAAGCAATTGGACGATAGTTGGAGGGTTGAGAGCGATCACCCTTCTTTGGGACAGGCTGAATGAAAGCGAACTTCCAACAGGGAGGAAAAGTACCAGATGAGAGAAAAAGACGAAAGAGTTTGCCTTGGCAGGGTATGAGCACAGAAGCATAGTTTTAAGAACAACAGGAGGAACACCATCAGGATTCAGGACCATACGCCTTCCTTGAGTTGAGCCCAGATAGGGCAGAAAAAAACACCTTTAGGAGAGATTCTAATTTCAGACATAATAAAGTCAGAGGGGGGAGGAAATGGAGGGACAGCATCGGAATCGTCCAGGATTGAATTGTAAGCGAAAGTTTGAACAAAGAATTCAGTTTTGTCAGGAGAGGAGACAGCAACTGAGACGTCGGAATGGAAAAGAGGAGGGAAAGAAGAAGAAGAAGAAGAAGTAAAGTTGTTGAAGAAGTTCTTAGCTAGATGCCGGAAAGAGTGAGAAGAATTAGAATTGGGTAGGTTTTCACATGTTTGTCGGATAAAGGAATTTTTGGCGAGTCGAAGAACAGATTTTGCACGATCCGGCCACAAATATAAGCTGAGTGAGAGTCAGGAGTTGGATAGCGACGGTACCCTCTCAAAGCCACCTCTGTGTTGCGGATATCATTAGAACAAGTAACATTAAACCAAGGTTTTTTTGCATTAGTAGTAGGAATAGAATATGGAATGTATTCCTCCATGCCCGAGAGAATCACCTCTGTGATGCACTCAGCACACTTGGAAGGTCTCCGGCCACGGAAGCAGGAATCATTTCGTGGAAAATCAAAGAAGTACTGCCTATTTACCTCCCAATCAGCGGCGCCGAAGTGCCAAAGGCGCCTCCGAATTGGAGCGATAGGACAGGAGACAAATATAAGATTGTGAGCGGAGGAACCCAACGGAGAAAAAAGTTTCACAGAGTAAGAAGAAGGATGAGAAGTAAGAAATAAATCCAGAATGGTCCTATGTTACCTGATACTTGGGTATGTATGGGTCCTATTCTTGGATCTTTTGTATGGTCCTATGTTACCTGATACTTGGGCTGAATATTAAAAACACTTACAATTTTACAAAATATGAAAAATCTCTCCAATGTAGATTATATAGCAGACTGTCCCGTACTATCGTTAACTTAAAAATTCCCATTGTTTTGTAATTTGAAATATTTACCTATGGGGTGCTACAAGCTAATTTAATATACGTGAAATATAAATAAAAAATAGGTTTATATTATACATATTACAGTGTAATAAACCTTGGACCAAAAAAGAAATTGATGATGATGGAAACCGAAGATTTATACCAGAATGGGTGAAAGATTTTGACTTCACGCAAGAAAGTAGTAAGCCTGAGACCTTTGTTCCTCGTCTGCAACATGTCACTTACTCATATGAGGTGAGCAACCTAAAATGACATTGTGAAACTAATTGCAAAGACATTTTGCCTGAATATCCACCTGGGTGGTCACTCCTGAGAAAAAATAAGTTAGCTTCTTCAAAATCACGGCTTTGTTGTCAGCAGATGATGTTGGCGTTCAGTAAACAAGCTGATGTAACGATTGAAGTAGTTATGAAATATTGAAATATTGCTCATGCCAAATGGGTTTATTTAGATGGAGAAATTATCAAGAGAATCATGACAGAAGGGGTGTTAGTTTTGAATCCAGATAAGAAGTTTCACTGACTACTAAACTAGATTTCATCTTTACGACATACAATGGAGAGGCGTATCTCACAGATCAGTGGGGATGTTGCGACAGGGTTGCAAGACAATTTAAAGAATTTGCAAGAGTTCAGTTTAGCACTAGATGAGTTCACAAACATTCAAGACAAGCTGCAAGCAGCGATAGGAAACAATTCATGGTATTGATAAAGAATGTACTTGAGAACGCTTTTGAAAATAATGCACCTCTGCACAAACTTGTCAGTGATGCAACGTACAGAGCTTCTTCAATGGTAAGAAAAAATGTAGGTCTTGTTTATCTCTTGAAAAAGATCCTAAGTTACCAGACTTTCTTCCTGTTCATTACATCCATTCATCGTGAACATCTGTCAGGCAATACTTCAATTATGATAGTGTAATAAAGACATTCCTGAAAATTGTCAATTTCAACTGCTCGAACACAAAGACTCTCCGTCAGTTTAATTTTTTTTAGAAGACCTTGCTCTTCATAATAAGGTAGATGACGTCTCTTTTTTTTCAGTGTGGTGAGGTAGCTATCAACCATCATTGTCTTAAATCGGTTTGTGAAACTGTTGCAACCAATCAGGGCGTTTATTGAAGAAAAGAATAAGTATTATCTAGAAGTGGAAGAGCCACAGCGATTAGTAGACCTGACTTATTTCACTGATGTTATGCAGCATTTGCAGTCTCTGAATTTGACACTTCTCGGGAAAGTTAAGCTCAGACAATCTTCAGTTGCATAACAACATGAATTTTTTGCTGAGAGATTTCAATTTTCCTCATCTCAACAATTTAAACAAAAAAATTTCTGAAGCAAAACTACGGGGCTCCAATAAATCTTAGACCCCCCCGTCCATGGCCTAAACCGTTAGAGGTACAGTAAAACTAAACATACCTTACAAAAGAGAATTTAATCCTGCATTTAATGAGAAACAATTAAAACTTGGTGTTCCCGCCATTGGCTTCCAAGACAGCCTGAATTCGCTTTGGGTAGCTTGCCAAAAGTGACGTGAATAGATCTTGATCGTTACGCAAATTTGCTAAAACAGTTTCAATGTGTTGCGTTATTGTATCCTTCGAAAATCGAATTGCTGCAGGTTCTTGAAACAAGAGACATTCAACCTTGTCCTTTATAACTGATCCAATGTGTTCACAGACGTTCAGGTCAGTAGAATTTCCTGGCCATTCTTCATTTCCAAAGAAATCGATCTCATGGTTCCGCAACAACTGTTGAGTGGCTAATGCCTTAAAGCAGGGGGCCTTATCGTGCAGAAGTGTGACCTGATCGACATCCATAACATTGTTTGGGTTTCTTAGAAAAGGAATGACATACTGGGATAGAATAACATCACGAAAATACTGTCCATCCCAACTCTGACCATTTGGCTTCAGCACCCACATGAGCTTTGCAGTGAACAAAACAAACACACCAACACAGTCTGGACTTTTTAATAATTCGCGATAATGTTCATTGTCATCGATTTCATCTGGTGTTGTGGCCCACACTCGATCATTTTGGTAGTTAGGCCGACGTGTTACGTAAACAAAAAATTCATTGGAGACAGCTAAATGCATGAAATCATCCACATCCTAATCTTCAAGATAATGGGCAAACCACATTCTGTCATCGATGTTAAGTTGAGTTTTTCTTGGCTTTGGAAGTTCATGCCAAGGCTTTAAACCTTGCCTATGACGGTATAGTCGAATGATCTCACCACTAACGATCTTTCCTCTCAACACTTCGATCTCTCTAGAAAGTTTAGCACAGCTGTTTTTCCGCGTACGCGTACCGCTTTCAATGATGTCTTTGTTTCCTGAGAGAGTGGCAAATTTGGGCGCCCAGATTTGGTTGTATCCATTTCACATTCATCCAAAGTTTTATTCCAATTTCTTTTGACGAAGTCCTCACTTCTTCGCAACTTTTTGGCAACCCATGAACGTGTTATAAAGGTGACTCCAGCATCACGAGCTTTCCGAAATGTTATTGCTCGTGTGCGATCTATCACACGTTGCCTCTCCGAATCACCAATTAATTGAGAAGCCATTATACAGGGTGGGCCGTAAGTTTCCATACATAGGAAAAATTAAACGTTTGTTTTTATGTTTCAGATACCCTAAGAATATGCGTTTGACATAAGATCTTGTTTACTGATGAAGCAAATTTTTACGTCAATGGAGAGGTTAATCGGCAAAACATACGTTATTGGAGTAATGCTAACCCTAACTGGATGAGTCCGACGAAGATGCAAGGTGCCGGTAAAGTGATGGTGTGGGCCGGGATATGGGGTGACAGAATTATTGGACCAATTTTTGTCAGTGGAAATCTTAATGCCGAAAGGTATCTTAACATGTTGCAAGAAGAGATTTTCCCATCCCTGCTAAACGAGGAAGGTAACTTCCCAGTTTACTTCCAGCAAGATTGAGCTCCACCTCATTATGGTCTTCACGTGCGTCGGTATTTGGATCAGCAGTTTCCGGATGCTTGGATTGGTCGGCGTGGTCCTGTGGAGTGGCCTCCCAGATCCCCAGATCTCACCCCCCTTGATTTCTATCTTTGGGGCACTTGAAGGCCATGGTGTATCAGGAAAAGATACGAGACATAAATCATCTAAAGGAACGTATCACCAACGCCATTACAAGCATAACGTCAACTGTGCTAATGCGTGTTGATCAACAGTGGGGAACACGTATTGAAATGTGTTTTCAAAACAATGGCAACCATGTAGAGCATATTATATAAATAAAAATGGTTGTCCATAAAAAAATGTTTATTTTTCCTATGTATGGAAACTTACGGCCCACCCTGTATTATCACTTTATCAGCTAGAGTAATTTTAATACCTGCAATAAATAAAGAATTTTATATATTTTTATAATCACTAAAAACTATTTCGATATAAGTAAACATGTAAGCTGCAAATAGGGAGGGGGGGAGCTAAGGATTTTTGGAACCCCTTACAGGACAAAAAACTTGAGGAACAGTTAATGTAATTAACGACGACTGTCCCATTACAACCACTTATAGCGGATCTATCGGCTGTTGAAATGGAACTTCTGAAACTCCAGAAGGACGAAGGTGGTGAATAAATCTGGGCTTATAATGGAATTTTTAAAGTACAGTAATTGTCAAGGTTGAAGTACCCTCACTTGAGAAAACTAGTGCGCGACTCATTTCTATGTTCAGCGAAACATACTGCTGTGAGGTGGTGTTCTCCTATTTAAAGTTCGTGAATTGGAAACACTTTTTTCTTACGGACCAACATCTTAATCATAAGAATTAAAAATAATTAATAGTGTAGTTACATAACTAAGAAATAAAACCAGAAAACAGTGATGTTGAATACAAAACTAATTAATTAATATTTAATAGCTTCGTTAACAATTATATTAAAGTATATACACTGTATAAATTAAAAAAGTTTGAACACTGAAATAAAAGCAAGTATGAACCTAAGGAAACATTCAGAAGTTATATAAAACTTAACTCTTGTAATATGTTAATATCTTTTCCCTTTCACAGTTGGCAACATTCCCATCCCCAAGAACTCCAACTTCCACGAGGAGGCATTTATTACTTCCTTTTTCTCTCAGTACCATATCTTGTCAACATTCTATTTTTCTAATGTCTGTTAATACTTCATGTTCATATAAAGGGAGTACTTTTTCATTTTCTTCTCTTTCTTATGGTACATTTTCCAGTGTTTCTGTGTCACAGACTTTATATCATACGTTTTACAAAATTTTAAGTGAAAAAATCTGCAGATTGCATTGTACTCTATCTTTTTTCGGACATACTACTGACTTGTATTTCTTATGATACATAATTCTAGTGTTTCTGTCTCAAGCTTTTTTATCATACATTTTACATAATCTGAAGTGAATTAATCTACAGACTGAAATGTGCCTTTCTCTGTTGTTTCTCATATTTTGTTTTTTCAAAACCTTACAATTTCCTTAAATTTTTTAAACTCTAATTACCATATTTTAAGGTGCAAAGCAGTTCACTTCACATGAATATAAGTCAGGAATTAAAAGGGAATTTCTTCCTTCAAAACAGATTTATTTTAAAACTGAAACAAATGTCGAATTATTTTTATTTAAAAGTAAAAATATTTATAGTGGAAATACTCGTAATCTTTCGACATCCTATTTCCAGTTTTAGTAATTTTGCACCAACCAAAATCAGTAGTAACCAATCAGTAGTAACCAATCAGTAGTAATGCCAACATTGTGTGAACCTATATGGATATGATGTATATCTTATGTAATGTGTTTTATCTGAATTATTATTATTATCATCATCATTTCTTAATAATTAAATTGAATTATGTTAAAATCAAGGCTGTTTTAATGAACACGCAAAAGAAGGTAAAGTTTGTAATTTTGCGAAACAATGCTCATTTGCAGCCGTGGAGAACGAGAACAACACATTAATTAATAAGACACGATTTCGGTAAACACTTGTTGCATTATTTTTTTTAAAATATTTATTTCATCATTTTCACAAGATAAAAAGGTTTAAACTAAAGGTAAATAAAGTCATACTGGATAAACAGCCAAACAGCCAAACACAAGAAAACCTACAGACTCGACACGACCATTACACTCTTCAATACAGACCAGACCACCAAAATCATCAAACACATTAAGAATTCGAAGGCTACTGGACCAGACAATATATCTTACATACACCTTAAAAACTTGGGCCTAGAGGGAATACTAGCTCTCACGAATATCAGCACATATTCATACCAACACTGTATTATTCCTGACATAGAAACAAGGTAAAATTATTACACTACTCAAACCAAACAAAAATCCAACAGAACCAGCTTCCTATACACCCATTACTTTACTATGTACACCTTCCAAAGTAACAGAAAGACTAATCTTACAAATCACCAACCCACACATACCACTATCGGCTACTCAACATGGATTCAGACCTCACCACTCAACCACGACATTACTCACTAACCTCACGTAACCTCACGCAGCACATCATGGATGGCATCAACTCCAGACGATCAGCTCAACGTACACTATTAGCAACAATAGACATTAGTAAAGCATTTGATGCTATCCCACGCTTCCCTCTCATAAACAAAATACTCAACACAAACATGCACATTAACACCAAAAGGTGGCTGAGCAACTATCTTTCAGAAAGATATTCACATGTCACATTTAATGGCAAGTCATTCAAAAACAAGCTTTTTCCGAACGGGGTCCCTCAAGGCTCTGTTCTCTCATCAACACTGTTCAACTTATACATGCATGACATTCCAACACCCATAGATAACAAGTTTACCTTATCATCATATGCAGATGACATCACTCGAACATCCACCCACAACAACATCGACACCGCTACAAATAACCTACAAACATACATAAACAGTATACAAGACTGGCTCACACACAATAGATTCAAAGTAGCGCCCACAAAATCAACCATCACCTTGCTAACAAGCAGCACAAAAGAACATCCGATAACTCCACAGATTACACTAAACAACATCAACATTCCACACACTCACAGGACCAAAATACTTGGTGTCACATACAACACATCATTATCTTTTGCAAACCACATTCAGGACATTAAAAACAAATGTACGTCAAGACTTAACATGCTTAGGGTACTAACAGGCACAAACTTTGGACACCAGCAGGAAAAAACATCACTCATATACAAACAATATATTCTCTCAGTTATGGACTATGCTAGCCCATTCTGGGCACCCATTATCTCAAACACACACATAAACAAACACCTTACAGACAATACAGAACAACGCACCCAGGGTCACCAATTGTAAGAGTCCAGTTTTATTTATTTAGACCTTTACAAGTTTACGTAGATAATTAACTATATGCCAGGGTCACCAGCGCCCAAGTACTAGATTGGCATCCGGCACTGCGGCGCAAAGTTAATTTTAATAAATGAAGGGAAGGACTGATTATTAAATCAATATGAATTTTTATATTTTATTAACAACAATTAATAAGTATATGCAAAGGGGATTTTTACCCGTAACAACTTTGATGGACTTATAATGGTGAAATTAAATAATGGCCCGTTTGGCTAATATACAGTGTGTCCGTAAAGTCATGGTGGGATTTTAAATAGCTATATTATTGCAACGAAACATGATAATGAGATGAAAAAAAAGGCAATTTGAAGAACAATAAAAGAATAACTTTATTTAACGTAGTTCGATATGGGCTCCTCTGGTAGCCCTGCAGACATCTAGGCGGTGATGTGTGTCCGTAAAGTCATGGTGGGATTTTAAATAGCTATATTATTGCAACGAAACATGATAATGAGATGAAACAATGCCAAATTTAAGAACAACTCTCAAAGTTGTATCTTGTAGTTAGTCTAGGCTAAGCTTAACCTTTATCTCGTAGTTAGTCTAGGCTGTCCACATGCCTATGTTGAACATGAGCGTAATAGCTCGAAAGTTAATGTGTGGTGTGCTCTAGCACGAGATCGAGTGATTGGCCCATTTTTCTTCGCGGAACCCACTGTGACGTCACACAACTACCTCGCTATGTTGAACATTTTGCAGTACCCCAATTTATTGACAATAATGTCATCTTTCAGCAAGATGGTGCTCCTCCGCACTATGCCAACGTTGTTCGAGAATTCCTTAATGAAAAATTTCCACAGAGATGGATAGGAAGAGGAGGATGGAAGCCATGGCCTCCACGCTCTCCGGACCTGACACCTTTGGACTTTTATTTGTTGGGTTACGTCAAGCAAAGCGTGTACAGTGTACCCATTAGGGATATTCATCACTTGCACGAGCGAATCACGGAAGCTATCGCATCGTCACTCCTGATGTTCTTGGGCGTGTGTGGCTGGAATTGAATCACCGCCTAGATGTCTGCAGGGCTACCAGAGGAGCCCATATCGAACTACGTTAAATAAAGTTATTCTTTTAGAGTTGTTCTTCAATTTGTCTTTTTTTCATCTCATTATCATGTTTCGTTGCAATAATATAGCTATTTAAAATCCCACCATGACTTTACGGACACACTGTATAACAGTCTGCAAATAATACTGATTATAATAATGAATAATAATACAGTAATAATAATAGTATAGTAATAATAATAATAATAACAAAGATAATAATAACAAAGATAATAATAACAAAGATAATAACTAAAAGATAATAACTAAAAGATAATAGCTAAAAGATAATAGCTAAAAGATAATAATAACAAAGATAATAATAACAAAGATAATAGCCACAATGACAACCTTGTCTGCAAAGAGACAGACAAGAATACTGTAAGTAATATTTTGGAGAAAAAGAGTAATAAAAAAATGGCAATAATTAATAATTAAAATACATATAGGTTATATGGGCCCAGTAACCTGTGGATGATAAATTACAGTTAATTCTGGTTATGGGATTGTGTTAAGTTGAATGGGAAAACTAAAGGAAATATGTAGGCTACAAATGATTAGTAGGCCATCTGCTAAGAAAATAACATGAAACATAATAGGCTTATAAAGTAAAATATACTAAGAAAATGTAATAGGCAGGCCTTTGCCTCTTCAACATATTGAGCTGAGGTTAATCTAAAACAAAGACTATGGTAGGCCTCAGTTAGGCTAGTTACAATTTGGCTTTAGCCTAGACCTAACTTAGCCTAAGTAATTTATTATATGAATCTTACATTACTATTTGTAGTATGAATCTTAGTACTAATTGCAAACGGTATAAGGCGTTAGTATCTGCAGTATGCGGTATTGCATACAGATATGAAATAGTAAAGAATAAATATTATAAACACAAAACATACCAAAGGAACTTTGCTTGCTGGCGGGGTGATTTCGAATATAATGTGTAAAGTGGCGTCCTTTGTGTTGTCGTTGCACACAAGTTTGTTTTTACTTAACAATTTTACCAACCAGCCAAAATAATCCTTAAAAGCCCATTCATGTCTAGTCACACCACACTGAATTCTTAAGAATTAAATTTGATCACTGGACATATTTAACTTGTATTTATTTATTTATTTATTTATATTTAAATATTTCACTCATGCCAATTTGTGGCAGTTTTCACTAATAAAGAATAATCTTGTGGTGCAAGGCACTACAGTATCATTACAGGATGCATTCAAGCAACACCAATAGAACACCTGCACACAGAAAAAAAATACTGAAAGTTAGGGAACATTTAGACATGAGGAGAACACAATTCATGGCAGCAGCGACAACTAACCTACAACACCCTTGCCACTATATGTATAATCATGCACCGACACCTCGCACCATTAAGGTAACACCAGAGGCATTATAACCAAATACTCCATTCCATACCACCCCTCACAAACATCACACAGTACAGAAAACACACACACACACACACACCTAACCCACAAAGCACTGACACGACTCGGTCCGAATGCGGTCCTAGGTGCGAAGCCGCCATCCATTACAGGTCAGAGATCAGCCTGAGCAGATCGAATCGAGTTAATTTAGTACGATTCCGATGTGGATATCACCCCAACTTACAGACATATAAACACAGACTAGACAACTCCACAGTCGACACCTGCCACCTGTGCCAGGACACACCACAACCAATTGAACACATTATGACAGACTGTACTGCTCTAGCACACAACACAGAACACAACACAACATCACTAGTGCGCTGAACCTCTGGTCCACTCCGGAGAGGGTGATCGGTTACCTGCGTGCCGCCGGCTTGCTATTCGATATTTATGAGTATATTCTATCCTATCCAGTATCTACAATTCTATCCTAAATGACCTAGAGCAGATCCGTTTTTCGCAAACGCCAAAAAAATATATCAAAATTCTCTTCTATGACTCGTGATCTTTCTCTTTGGAATGACATTGATAGTTTGATGATGGCCCTAGGACGCGAGCATAAACCTTTAGAATGGCGATTTTTCATCGATTCGTCAAAACTTAGTTTGAAGGCTGTCCTCTTGCATACTGGAAATATCTATTCTTCAATTCCTATTGGACATACTGCACATATGAAAGAGTCTATGAAAATATGGAATTTCTCCTGAATAGAATAAATTATAAGACACAACTGGCATAATATGTATGGTGAAGTCAAAGTCATTGGGCTGCTTCTTGGTTTACAGCTTGGATATACAATATATTGCTGTTTCTTTGTGAATTGGACAGCAGAGCAAAGAATTCTCATTATACTGTTAAGAACTGGACACCTTGTCAAGCTTTCACTTCTGGACAAAAAATGTTGCTTGCCATAAATTGGTGGATCCTGAAAAAGTTTACTTGCTACCTTTACACATCAAACCAGGACTGATGAAAAATTTTGTTAAGATAATGAACAGAGAAGGAGATGGATTCCGGTACTTGTAACAAAAATTTCATCTAATTAGTAGGGCGGTCAAAAGTCAATAAAGTCAAATTGTTTCCTGTGGGGCACTTTTCGCTGAAACGACTGAAAATGCAATAAAAACACCTGTAGGGGGTATATTACCAAAGTTAATAGGTCAACCAAAAGTCAACTTTTACCTGTTAGGTCAAAAAATAGCAATGAGGTAAATAAAGTCAATTTTTTGGAATAAATAATTAAAATAACTAAAAATTGGCATCTTTTTGGTTAACTGGCAACTTCGCTGCTCGTATTTGTCTTATTCAGTTATGTCCGTTCTGGTTTTGGATGTGGTTGTATTGTATGTATTGTGGTTACTGGTTACTGGTTACCGTTTTTGATTTGTGATTTTTTCTGATTTGTGATTTCAGTGATTTCGATTTCTTTTGATTTCAGATATTTAAAATGCCAAAAGTTGCAGTTAGTTCTATTGCTAAAGTGCGTGCTATAATTGCAAAATATCCTAATGAATTCATTGTTCAGGAAAAAATGAGCTATACTGTCAGATTTGTTGTGTTGTGGTCAAGCATGACAAATCCTTTTTTGTGGATAAACATCGCTCTACCCAAAAGCACCAGCGTGGTATAGACCAAAATGTGGGAAATGAAAAGACGCAAACCCTTTTAAAGTACAAGTCTTCAGATTTTTCGGAAAAACTTGTGACTACATTTCTGTCAGCCAACATACCTCTTCATAAGTTGAGCAACCCTCATGTGAAACAATTGTTCAGTCAAACAATACATTGAAACAAGACTCAAGACAAATGGTATTTGTGAAATAATTAATCTCAGTAGACCTGAAATCTCACCAACAGTTTATGGTCAGCTTTTGCAATGTCAACCAACAACTGCCGCTGTAGAGAGATCTTTCTCCATGCTTAATAAATTATTAAGTAAGGATCGCAATTTTTTGCCAGAAAATGTCGGCAAATACTTCATAATTTACCACAATCGGTCAACTGATGTAGAAGAGCAAGAATAAGTAATTAAAGTATCGTTTTTATTATTAAAAGTAAAGGCAACTTTATAAGTCAATTTTTTCAATTCGTAAGGTCAACTTTCTTAATTTTTTCGGTCAACTTTTGACTGCCCTACTAATTAGTAATGCCAAAATAAAAGAGGGAATTTTCGGTGATCCACAAATAAATGAGGTAATGAAAGATGGTGCCTTTGCTGAAGTCCTGAATGAACCTGAAAAAACAGTTTTCAATTTTTTAAAGCAGTGACCCAAAATTTCTTAAGCAACAAAAAATCGCCTAACTATGCAGAATTGGTTGATGAACTTCTCCATGCTTACAGATTATTGGGATGTAATACGAGTTTAAAAATTAATTTTTTGCATTCGCACTTGGATTTTTTCCCGCCA
This sequence comes from Bathynomus jamesi, assembly GCA_023014485.1. Classification (NCBI taxonomy): domain Eukaryota; kingdom Metazoa; phylum Arthropoda; class Malacostraca; order Isopoda; family Cirolanidae; genus Bathynomus; species Bathynomus jamesi. Next base: position 786,841 of record JAJOZX010001419.1, read on the forward strand.
AACCTAGGAGATGTCATCGATGAATATGAAGAGCGGTTTCATCAGGACATTTCTGCGATGGAGAAATGATACCAGGGCAAGTAGAGTTCAAACATGCTGGTTGATTACTGCTGGACGCGAATAAGGGAAGCCTCAGATGTCACTTACAAGCGAAAATTATCAAGAAAAACATTTTAAGTAAGTAAAAAAACATTTTAACATTGTCCTTGTGTATAGATTATTCTATTACACTGCCCAACAAAAAAAAATTTTTTGCTGCTGATTTAATTCTTAGACCTGTTTCTGGATAATATTGATGTGCTGATTTAAAAAATCACCTTAGATTTTGTCCATCACATCAGGTTTTCGTGCAATGCAATATGCCTATTTTGGGTGATCCATGAAGGGCGCTTATCAAAATTGATTTTTGAGACCTGTTAACAGCTGTTTTGCTGTTAAATTTTATCTGTGGAATACGCAAATCTGTGCATTAAATCTAAAGGTCATGTACAACATATTAAAATCTTCGGTATCTGTGATTTCCCCAGGTGTGAGCGTAAAAGCTTTGAATAAAGAAGGTGATTGCTTTAATTACATATGTGCAGCCTTTCCAGGTCTTAGTGATGAGAAGCTTAAAGCTGGTATATTCGATGGTCCCCAGATAAGAAAACTGATGAAAGATCCGCAGTTCAGTAACTCAATGACCGAAACGGAGGCAAGAGCTTGGAATGCTTTTGTGGTAGTAGTTAAGAACTTCCTAGGAAACAAAAAGTCTGAAAATTATAAAGATCTTGTAAAGGATTTACTTGTAAACTTTCAGCAGTTGGGTTGCAACATGAGCATTAAAGTTCACTATCTCAACAGTCATCTGGATAAATTTCCAGAAAGTCTTGGTGATGTTAGTGAAGAGCAAGGTGAAAGGTTCCACCAAGATATCAAAGTCGATACCAAGGAAGATGGGATACCCATATGATGGCTGACTACTGCTGGAGCCTGCAAAGAGATTGTCTTGACATCTCTCATTCTAGGAAGTCCTATAAGAGAAAATTTATCAGCACTGAAAAGTAAGAAAACAAGAAAAAGACAATGTTAAGAAAACTGGTCCTGTGCTTGCTTTAATATGGATTCATTTTTTGCTTATTTAAACACTTTTAATCACTTTGTGTCAATATTACCATTGTATATTAAAGTTCACTCCCTGCACAATTGTTTACTTTTCCATGCTGATTCTGAGTATGTAAAAACTTATTTTTTGAAAAGAAAAAAAAATTGGGCATAACCCTGCCAAAATGCGATATCTCCAAAATATCTGTATTTGATTGCTCGAAAACCTGACGTGATAGGCAAAAACTAAGGTGATTTTTGAAATCAGCACACCAAAGTTACCTAAAAACAGGTGTTAGAATTAAATCAGCAAAATTGGTGTTGGGCAATGTTATATTCCAATATAAAAAAGTGATTTTCTCACTCATCAGAATCTGTAATTTTAAAAACATACATTAGTTGATCAAAAGGATCAAAACAATTTACATGCAACATTTTACATCACATAAAACACTCCACATACAAAATTACACGGCACAAATACATTAAAGCTACATTAGTTATTAAACAAAAGTGGGGTTCTTTCTCAGAGCCTAAATTTCACCACCTTTCTCTACAAAAAAAAAAAAAAAAAAATGGTGTCAATAATCCAGCAGGGTTGAAAGCACCTTAAACAGAAAAAACAAACAACAACAATAGACAGGGAAAAACCTGAAAAGTATTGATTTATTCGATGATCAAACTTTCGAAAACTGAGCATGGTCTCCCATCCAACTACTACCCAGACCCAATATCGCTTAACTTTGCCCCTGTATAGAGTATGCTTCTCGTGTGTAGGGTGGCTCAACCCACACATCCCTACTTGACTAGGTGGAATCAAAGGCTTTTTATCTCATTAATTCCCCACCTCTTACTGTCTTCAATCCCTCTCTCTCTACTATTGCTATTGTAATGGACGCTGCTCTCTTGAACTGTCTAACTGCATGCCAGGTATTAGTTACGATACCTTTCTTCTACTACTTCTTTCACCACCTTTCTCTACAAAAAAAAAAAAAAAATGGTGTCAATAATCCAGCAGGGTTGAAAGCACCTTAAACAGAAAAAACAAACAAAACAAACTGCATGCCACCTCCTTCAAGGAGAGAATGCAGTACCAGACTTTCAACACATTCTCATCCCTTTTCTGTCCAGCTGTCTAATGCAAAGGTTAATTGGAATTTTCAATCTTTCATCTACTCAACTGGTGAACTTTGGACCAATCTACCTTAATCCATCTTTCCTCCTGTTTTTGACTACAAATTTTTCAAATGCAGTGTCCAGGCATCTCCGAAACCCTGGGTGTTGATTTTGGCTCTCTTCCTTTTGGGGAGGTCCTTTTGCAGGCACTTGCCCTTGGCCCCTGCTTCCTACATAAAAAAATAAATAAATATATGCCTTACAGTAGTTGGGAAATTAAAACATCTATTCATATCCAATAAAGAACATTATTTTTTCCAAGTATAAGTACAGTTTAACAAAACTTCCAGAAAGATGTCATTTAACATGAACATTTAGATGAATAGTGACTCAACAGTGCTGTTTTGTATTTACAGATAGCTGTATCCTACAGTATATTTATGCAATATGTACACAAACTGAGAAGTCTAGACATTATTGTAAGTTCATCTCAGGGCTCCACTAGTTTGATTTCCTTTGGTTCGAAAGAGTAAATAATTTTAATGCTAGGCTGGATATTTGGACTTGACATGTCATAAATTATACCCTTCTTTCTTATCCAGCAAATATCATCTTCATGTGGAAAATAACAATTATTTGGGCTTTGTGAAGAGGTGAACAAGTTAATTTAATAACACTACAACAAAATAGAACTTTTTCCCCCCTTTGAATTTGTGATTACAGTGTATTTTTTTACACTGATTACAAATTTAAAAACAGAATTTTTCTATCATCAACCAATTTTGAAGGAAATGCATATGAAAATTGACATTTTCTTTCTTTTTTAGTATATTTAATCATACAAAAAAGAAGAGTACCTTACCTAAAATATTTTTGCAATTGATTTTTGCTTAAAACTAGTAATAGGGACTTTTCTTATAAGTGTCTAACAGTAGTCGGCGAAGATACTGGGGTGATATCTTCCTTGATACTACTTTTCTATAGTTGATATATCCTGATGAAATCTTCCACTATGCTCATTGTTGACAGCACCCAGGTTTGATGGGAAGAAGTCCAGGTAGGATCACTTCTCTGATCTGTGGGCCCACAAAAATGCCTGAAGAAGTCTTTGATTTTCATTTTGCTGATTCTAAGGAACTTCTATTTTAGATATAGAAATCCAGGTCCATCTCTATTCATGGCTTTTACAAAATTTTTCATCAAACCAAGTTTGATATGGAGAGGTGGTAAGAAAACTTTTGCTGGATCTACTAGGGGTTGATGGGCAACATTTTTCTGTCCTGGAACCAGATTGTGTCAAAATAGCCACTCTTTCTGTATATAATGACTTCCCTTAACTTGGTTGTCCCACTTGCAAAGGAAACAGAACTTTGTGTATCCTAACTATAAGTTGAGGAGAAGTGCAATCACTTTCAGATCACCACAGATATTCCAGGAGTATTTATCATAGTCATTGTTTCAAAAGTAACTGTATATCATCATATGATTCCTTCATACAAACTTTGTGCAATTGGAACTGAAGGGTAGACATTACCATTGAGCTTTCAAACTCAACTTTAATGAATTGACAAAAGCCTCCATTCCTTAGGATTGTGCTCTTGACCAAGTGCCTCCATGAGAGCATTCACATCATTCCATTATACCGTACTAAACCACTTTTAATAGAGAAAAATGATGTGAAGTGTGTCTGTTGCTTACAAAATGATATCTTTAGTCTTTTGTAAGAGATTTCAACCTTTTAATCTAGAACCTAAGAGCTCAGCCTGATTTTTAGACAGATTCAACTCTGACAAGATCATTTAATTCTGACTGAGAAATTAAATAAGGTTCACCTGATAAAGATGGTTCAAATTGTATATCTATGTCATCATGTCTGTCCAAAGGTTCATTACGAGATTTATCATTAAGTTCATCATCATTTGAAGTCCATGTCTTTGGTGGTTTTGGTACTGGCAAATCATCACAATGGGAAAGAGGTTGCATGGCTGACAGTAAATTAGGATATTAAATCACATGTTTAGATTTTGAGGAATTCCACTTGTCTTTATTAAACAGAAGCAGCAATCGGTCAATTGGTCTCTTTGTTCACTCCATACCATTGTGACTGCAAAAGGCATTGAAGAATGAGTATCTTTTAACCAGCCTCGGAGATCTTGCACAAGAAACACAACATACAAGGTGCGATCCAAAAGTTCCTGGACTGGCAGTGTGGAGCCCTAACAGGCTATAGTATGGACTTGGGCCACTAGATAGCACTAAACAGTTTTATCGTGATTTGCTTTTGTCCATGCTTATAGGCTGCTTAAATTATGTGGGATTATATTTTTCATGATTATTATTATTTATTTTTATTTTTTATTTTTTATATTTGAGGGGCTCCGGAGCACAACTTACCAAGCACCAGTGGGGCCAGAATTGAGTTATTTACATCACTATGTTCCCCCACCCTTCCTCTATCCTATGGGTGAGTTAGGGAGCAGATTGTGGACCTGTATGTATGGTCAAAATTAGGGTTGCACCGATAAGCAAATTAGCCGATTACCGATTACCGATTAATCGGCCTAAAATAATTGGCCGATTACCGATTAATCTGCTGATAATTCTTTTTATATACTATATAAGTTTATAGCACTATATGGTTACTGAATTACGCCACTTATACCTATTATACTGGTAAATAGGAGCACACAATATAAAATGTAGGCCTAATATCTAATATTTTTTTATCTAATATTAATCTAATATTTTTAGAACTATTTACATATTCTAATTCTTTAATTTCTTTTACAAATTAAATTAAGCATTTTAATGAAAGTTGCCAAGAAATTTTATATTTTTGTTATAAATTTAAATAACATAAAGCCCTTATGGCTCCAAGCATTGCATGGAAATACTTTAAAGTAGATAAAAATAACAAAATTATTTGCAAATGCACCCTATGCAATGTTTCCATCTCAAATTTTGTTTATCGTTAGAGAGTAGGTTAAGGCCACTTTTGTTTTGCAACAGGAAAGCTTAAATGGATTCTTTTGTTCAGTAAGGTACAATAATTTTTTTGTTTTAATAAATGGAGTGATAGTGGAGTAAATTAATTCAATAATACTCTGCCTATTATTCTCCAAACAATGCAAATTGGTAGAAAATATTTAATAAAAAACAAGCAAAATATTATTTAAGTTCATTCCATGTCTAGGATAACTGAAATTCTTAAACCAGGGATGCAATTTCTGTAATGTAATAAACAAAGATGACCGAGTATGAAAACCGATTAATCGGCAAAAAAAAAGCCGATGGCCGATTACTGATTGTCAATCGATTAATCGGTGCAACCCTAGTCAAAATCAATCAAATATCATTATTGGTTCAAAAGTTATGACATTTTGTAAGTTGACAACTTTAATTGCATTTTTCTCCATTTTTTTAAAAAATTTTGGTGCTTGGCATCTTGTGGTCCAGAGTACCTCATTTATTCTACAGGGTGTCCCGTAAGTCTGGATCCATAGGGAAAAATAATAAAATTACAAAATAGTCAAAAAATTTATTACATAATCTGTTCAAAGTGTCCGCCATTGTGTCGCACACATAGTTGAAGACGCAATCTCCACTGCGACAGCACTTTCTGAATCACAGTCGCAGAAATTTCTTGACACGCCTCCACAATGCGTGCTTTAAGGTGGAAAATGTTCTGAAGTTTGACCTCGTACACTTTGGCTTTCAAGTGGCCCCACAAATAAAAATCATAATAAAAAATAATAAAAAAATAATAATAATAAAATAATAATAATAACATAATAAAAAAATATATTATAAATCCCTATGGGTCCAGACTTACGGGACACCCTGTATGATGATTATTCTTACCAGTGATTAATTATGAAGTTGTGATTCCAGTTATTATTTGTTTATTAATTGTCTATTAATTATTATTATTGATTAATTGTACCCTGTGCATGTAACTAATGATCTTGTATTGTCTAGGCAACCAGGTGGGACTCAATTCAACTATTCCAGACTCATTGGGTTTATATTGTGGATCCAACCTAGTTAGAGCTATGAAGTTCATTGAAGTTGTGTCAACCACAGTTGGCCACTCATGGTTTGCCACTGGAATCAGGTTTGTGAACCCAAAACTACTAAATAGACATTTGCTTTGCTTAAAGAATCAGGCCACAGGGTCAAGTTTGGAGTGTAGCTGGGCTGAGCCAAAGTTTCACATTCTTTAAAAATCATTTCCTCTGCTTGTCTTCCACTTGCTTTCCAGAGTTTTCTTTTGTTAATTATGATGCATTGCCAGTATTCTTGAGGACTATTCTTCAAGGAAATGAAGTACCCTATGGTAACTTCTTTTTTATTTTCAATCCAATGTTTTATCTGAACACTTCAGACATTTTCAAGAAATGGTATATTTTAAAAACTTTTAATTAAGAATATCATTCAAATAGCTAGAGCTAAATAAAAGAAATGAAATTATGTGAAACTAATTATATTTACACAAGAATATATAATTTAAAATTACAGTTTCTCCTATGATTTTGGATATGGTACTGAACTGGAATTGTATTACATGTGTAAAAATGAACAATGAATAATTCATTTAATTCTTATGTTCATTCATATAATTCTTATATTCATTTATAGGGTGTTTATAAAGTCCCTATCTATTTCAGTGAAAATGTAGCAAAAAGGGTAAAATTCAATAACAATAGAAAGCATACATTTAATGAATACTTAAGCATATGATTCTACTGTACATGAGCACCATTAGTATCTCTACAGAGTTCAAATCTGTCAGCAGCATTACGGAACACATTTTGGAGTATGACAGGGGTTATTTTTGTCGGAATGGGACGTTTTGGTGTCGCCATTTGGGCGCCATTTGACGATTGGTTAGGTTGTCGTGATATTTTTGTTAAAACTAATGAAAATATCATGACTTAACCTAACCAATCGTCAAGGGTGTACAGTTGACCTAACCGGGCAGTGACGATTGGTTAGGTTGTCATGATATTTTTGTTAAAACATGAAAATATCATGACTGAACCTAACCAATCGTCAATGGGGCAGATAACGGAAAAGTACCCATATTATATATATACCTTATAATACACTGACTCTTTTGCTCGCACTGCCAAAAAAGTAATGAAGGGTCGTGCTTGCTACATTTATCAAACACATACAAATATCCATTATGTGAAAATTTCTGTTTCCCTTTCTTACTTGATATATTTTCAGACATTTATGCTATTAAGGGCAACAACACAACTTATCTGAAAAGACAGACAGCACTTCAGGTTAATAACCAAGTATTACTACTTAATACTAATTAACAGCGGCGCCAAACGGCTCCGCACCCAAACGGTGGCGCCAAAACATCCAGCACCAAAATGTCAGTGCCAAACGTTCTAGATGGTATTTTTGTAACTGCTGTTACGATACAAGCATGTAAATCTTGCAGATCTGTAACCCTCATTTGATAGACATTTGATTTGATAAAGCCCCATGCAAAGAAATCCAAGGGCATTAGGTCAGGAGATCGAGCCACCCAGGGCCTGTTGCCTCCATATCCAATCCACCGATTTGGAAATCATTCATTTAGGTACTCCCAAACAATGCTTCCATAATGACAAGGTGCCTCATATTGTTGAAAGATGATGGTGTTTAAAATGCCATCTAAATGAAGCCCTGTAACTGTAGCTTCAGCAAAGAAAAAGGGCCCATAAATCTTAGATTTTGTCATACCCAACCAGACAGTAACTTTAGGAGAATCTCGTTCCCATTGATAGAAATCAACTGGCTTTTCATTAGCCCATATGCGGCAGTTATGGTGATTAACCTTTCCACATGTGTGGAAAGTTGCTTCATCACTGAAGAGAATGTGGTCCATTAAATTTTCATTCTGAATGTGTTCAACAAGATTGACACACATTGCACTTTTGTTTGGATAATCCTCTTCATGTAAGTCATGAAGCACCTGAATGTGATAACTTCTCTTCTTCAACATCAGTTTAAAAATTTTGTGGACTATTGATTTGGGTATCCTGAGTCTACGTGATGTGGTGCGAATTGACTTGATTGGATGTTCATCGATAACATTACGTACCACATTTACAGCATGCTCAGAGACACTTGGATGTCCAGATCTTGACTCATCATGAACAGATCCCATTTTTAAAAATTTATTGTCTTGTCTGTAGGACCTGGCTTATGAAATTTTCTTTCAAACCTCTCTCTAATTTCTTTCCTTTAATCCAAAGTGTCACCACCATCACAAGTTCTTGTACATTCATTTTCATAGGGTTCTGCAACAAAAATAAATAAAAACCGTTAATTCATTGAAATAGATAGGGACTTTATAAACACCCTTTATATAATTCTTATATTCATTTATTCATTTGTATAATTTTTATATTCATTTATATAATTCTTATATTCATTTATTAATTCATATAATTCTTATATACATGAATTTGTATAATTCATGTATTTATATAATCCCTATATTCTTATATATTTATATTCTTATATTAATTTTTACATATAGAGTCCAAATTCGCATAATGCTGATGAAGTTTGGACAAAAATTTTTATTTGCTTTCTATTCTATTTCTGCTGAATAATTGGTGAATTATTTCTTTTTAAATTATTTAATCATTTTTTTAGATTTAGCTTAATAATGTAATCTTGTTGAATTCTGCAATGTTCATTTTCTGTATACATTCTCTCTTCATTGTAAAAGATGGTCATGTCTTGCTTAACGTTTAATTTTAAATCTTAAGCATTTAATTTTTGCTTGTATGCATGTTTAATTGTAATTCATAATAAAATGTATATTTCAATTTCCATTTTTAGTTAACTCAGCAGATCATGATAACATCAGATCTGTCAATATGTGGTTTAAAATAGCTGCATCTTCAATTATCTTGCTTATCTGTCTAGACATTGCTGCAGCTTAAATATTTTCCTTATCTTCAAATATTTTGCAAAATAATGCAGCGTATTGAGAATAAAAAACAAAAAAGTCAACATTAAATAATAATGGTCACCAAAAATTCAATATATAAAGCCGAACAATTTTTCAAATATTCATTCTGATTTGTCTGATCTAACTTAGAGGCTGAGCATTACCTGTAACATTTTGCAGTAAACTACAGTAAGAGAATATCTTTGTCTTCTCCTTTGAGCCTTGCTCTCTTCAGAGAACTTAATCTTAAATCAAGAAAAATAATTTCCTGATATGTTACAAGATGAATCGGGGAACCTTTAGAAAATTTAGTAAGCCTCACAGAATCCTCCGATCCACTACAACAAGAAGTTGGAGAGTAGTATAAGAGGGACTTCTGCAATTCTCTATATAGTACCAGATACTCCAGAGTAACATCCATTGCTGCCACCTAACCAGAACCCTCATCAATTCCAAACTGCCCAAGGCCATAGATGGAGGGGTTAACACATGTTTAGAAAGTACCTACCTTATTGACATGTGAAATATTACTACCTAGAATACATAACTTATTCTTCTGCTGAATCTCTTTCCCTTCCTGCAAAATTCATTGTTGTAATTCCTAATGATAGATTTCCCAACTCTGGTAAATTAACAATTTATTGGTTCATCTCGATTAAAAAGTATTTGAAACCTGTTATTAGTTACTATTACATGATTACCACATTATTAGTTACCACCACATGATTACTATTCTCCCTAATCCTATTCCTTGCCTGACCTTTGACTTTGTGCCATTCATTAGTCCTAAGTTTCCTTGGACCCTATATCCTTCTCTTTGATATGAGAATTAGGTTTAATATTACTAGGACTCAATAGTTTCAATGCAATTCACTTTGGGTAATGCACAGTGAGCAGGGCCGCATTTAGGGGGTGGCGCACCAGGCAAATGTTCAAGGCCCTGTGCCCGATGGGCCCCACAAATTTCAATTAAAAAAATTAAATGTCACATATTTGCCATCTGTGACAAGTTTTACTTTTTCGGCGTGGCGTGGCATGGCATGGCATCAGGCATTCTCATATCCACTTTGATGGTGTTTAATTTGTTGTTCTTGTTAGTGTTACTCATTTCTAATGTTACTAGCTTCTTCTTGTTTCTGTTGCAGATTCATGATTTATGTTATTGTTGGCATTGTAATATGTACAACATGGAAACAAGCCATGACTGGGATCAAAGGAGGAAATATAAACCCGGTGAAAAGCGTAAGGATAAGAAGCGCAGAGAAGGGTTTCTTGCAACGGTGCCAAAACTGACTAATTGGATTAAATCATCAGCAACTAAGTCAGTCCCTTCAGCAGGCCCACCAGCTGCCTCCACTACTTCAGCAGGCCCACCAGCTGCCTCCACTACTTCAGCAGGCCCACCAGCTGCCTCCACTACTTCAGCAGGCCCACCAGCTGCCTCCACTACTTCAGCAGTTGCGTTTTCAAAAAGATGCGTCTCTGTCAGTGCGTTCAGCAAGCCCAGCAGCTGCATTTTCAGGAGACTCATCTACATCAACCCCTTCAGCAGGCCCACCAGTTGCCTCCGCTACATCAGCAGCTGCATCTTCAGAAGACCCCTCTACGTTAGTGCGTTCAGCAGGCCCACCAGCTTCAGGACATGCAATTAATGACATTGGTTTGTGGCCACAAGTGCTGACTGATGACTAGAGAGTTCTGGATAGAGCGGGGAACATCAGATTGGCGAAATTATGACAGCAACTTCAGTAACTCTTCAACTACTGAAAGTGGTACAACACGCTGATGTACGAAGACATTATTTGTTAAGAAACATAGCCTGATGAATGAGAGGATTGAGGTGTCATGGCTGTGTTATTCTGAGTCCACAGGCTGTGTTTACTGTTTTGTCTGTAAATTAATGTCGAGGGTGGACAGCAAGTTCACAATCGGGTTCAGTGACTGGAAGCATGGTAGACAATTGGTTGAAGCACACGGAAAATGTGAGCAACATATGGAGTTGATATTTGTTGGTTAGAAAGTCTGTCTCCGGTTGTGTTGATTCAAAACTGGTGAACCAGTTTGAAAAGGAGTGCAACTACTGGCAGGAAGTTTTGTGGCTCTGTGTTGACATTATCAAGTATATCACATCACGAGGATTAGCAATTCGTGGACACGACTCCCATTTTGGTTCACCAAACAACGGCAACTATTACAGAATTTTGGAACTTTTAAGTAAGTATGACAGTTTTCTAGCTGCGCATATAAGTGAGCATGCCAACACAGGTAGTGGACACACCTTGTATCTCTCTCATTTCATTTGCAAGGAACTCATACTGTTGATGGCCGATAAAGTACTTAGATGATTTTCTGCGAAATCCAGCAGTCAAAATACTACTCTCTATCTGTCGACTCTATGCCTGTTGTTTCCCACACCGATCAACTGTGCTTCACCATCTGATATGTGGTTGAGTTTGGGTCCATTGAGCGATTTCTACAGTTCATACCTATGAACACACATACAGGGAAAGGAATCACCAACGTGGTCCTCAACTTTCTGGAGACGCATGGCATTCGAATTGGAGACTGCAGAGGATAGTCTTATGATAATGCAAGCAATATGGCAGGGAAATACAACAGCATAAAGAGCCACATCAAGTCAAAATCTCTGTATGCTGAGTTTGTGCCATGCATGTGCCACTCACTAAATCTTGTGAGTAAATCAGCAGTAGACAGTTGCACAGCAGCTGTTGAATTGTTTATGCTCATTCAGAATGTCTACATGTTTCTCATCTCAACATACTGATGGCATCAACATGTAGAGGTTCTCGATAGTAGTTCCCATAGTGAGAAACTAAAGGTCGACATTACAAAATATTGTCATTCATTAACACACTAAAATAATACATCCCAAGAAATAGTTTGGCCAAGGCCCCACACACTGTAAATGTGCCCCTAACAGTGAGTGTTGTCTCAGCCTAGTACAACATTCCTCATTCAGTTAATTTTTTATCCACATTCTTGATAAAATTAAAAGAAATCCTTCACACATACCAACAAAGTTACTGATAAACCCTCATATATACAGAGCACTTTTACCCTGACTAGTACCCTTAGGATTCGAAGTTCACAATCTGCAGCATAGTCTGTCCCATACTTGGCATGCATTTTTATGTAGTGTTTGTGTTGTAAGTTTTCCCTCCAAATTTTGAAAATTTGAACTTTGATTGTTCTATCCCATTTTTATTTGTGTACATGTGAATACTGTAGCATTAAGCAGTACACAGTCTTCAGTGAAATTTTTCTTTGGTGACCTGCCCAGCCCTTATACATGAGCATCATTTCATAAATGACACCTTAAAACTCCAGATACACGTATACAGTTTCATAATTCAGGTATAAATTTTTCTTGTACACTTTCACATATTTACAAGCATTACATTTTAAATATTACTTGAAAGTATAAGCTTTCAGAATTTTGAAAGTTTGGGTGTCAGATTTTACAGATTCTGAATACTGTTTTCATTCCTTTTGAGATTTCTGAAAGTTTTTTGTTTCATGTTTGAAAATTAAAATGGTAATTAAAACCTCAGCCATGACTATTGGCTTTAAAGAATAAACTATAAACCTATGTAGGTTAGGTTTATTGGTTATAACATGAAATAGCCTCTTTTTCTGTCTTGATGTTGTAAATCCCATTTTTATTTTTATAATAGATTTGGTGATGTTAGCTTTGCACAGAACTTCATTTTCATTTGTTAAAACCCTCCCTAAATTAGTTCAGGTATATAGTACTGCTTTGAAAAAAATAATAAAAAGCAAAATAAGCTTTCTAATTTGAAAATTTTGTTCTCAGTAAAATCTGTCATGATTTTATCAGTACAATCGAACCTCGTTTAACGTCACGCTCGGTTTACGTCTTTTCATTTAGCGTCAAAGCCTCCATTGGCCTACATGCATTCGTTCTATGTCACTTACCCCATTTACTTTTAAGGGAGACTCTTCTTGGTTCTTTTGCATTATCCTCCCAACACTAATTTTTTTATATATAATGTTGGTTTGGTTTTGGTACTTTATTTTCTTTACATTATAAAAAAAATTAGTGTTGGGATTAGGTTAGGTTAAAAACAGCCCACTGCAGGCGTTAGCCGTAGTTTTATTTTCCTTCCATTATAAAAAAAAATTAGTGTTGGGAGGATAATGCAAAAGTACACTCTTCTTCCCAACACTAATCCCTCTCCTCCTCACCCCACCTCTCCAGTCACCTCAAGCTCAGCATGTACAAGACCAAAGTAAATAAAGCTTTGTTAATTGTTATTATTTTTTATTATTCAATTTGCGTGTGTAATACATGTTAATTAATATGCATAAAAACATTAGTTATGAACTTAAAAACATTTACAAAGCCTTAAATTAATAGTTTTGGTGGCAATAAATTTTTACTTCTGGTTCTCTGGAGCAGATTACTTAAAACCCCATTGAAAATGTACTTCGTTTAACGTCACTTTCGGTTAACGTCACTTTTCCCAGAATGAATCAATGAAGTTAAATGAGGGTTGACTGTATAGGGCAAGGCCCCAAGGATTACAACAGCATTTGCTCTATACAGGGAGAGTAGGGTGGTCCACAACAGCATTTTTTGGAATTTTAAATTCAGTCACATCTGCCCTTATTCTATTCCCCCACAAGAATAAACGTGCCAATTATCTTTGCTCTAGGACCTTTTTATGCACTCGCTCAAAATGAAACAATTTGAATAATGACTTGACAATTTATGACTGGAACATTTATTGAACAAGGATAATAATGACTTGACAATTTATGACTATATTATATATATAAATATATATATATATGTAATATATATATATATATGTAATATATATATATCAGTCTTTTCGTCATATATATCAGTCTTTGTGAACAGACGTGTTCTATCGAGTGTCCTGTTATCAATTGAATTACTTCGTGCTACTAATCATTCATTAACGAATATATTTCATTTATTGACGTTATTCAATACTATATTATTTGATCAAACCAAGGCTACTGCACGTGGCTTGCTGTGTTGTTTTTCAAATCTATCAAAAAATGTGCTGACATAAGGTTCATTTTTCCTTCCTTTGAGAGGTCAGGTAGAGTGTGGTCCCGCACTGTGTGAAGAAAAGGGAAAAAAGTCAGGTCAAATCGCGGACAGATAAGTGTTATAAATACTCTTCTTTTACAGATCTTTTGTTGGTAGCTTAATTCTATATGCATTTAGTATAAATTTGTGTTACAAGAACCTGTTTCTGCATTTCAAAAACGTGGTAGACCTACATTGTAATTTATTAATTTCCAAACGCTCATATTTTTTTATATTTTTTTTTTGTTGTTGTTTAACTAATTAAAAGCATGGCACCCCCGTCAAGTACTTGCAGTCGCTGTGAAGGGAAATTTGCCGCTTACGCGTTTACAATGGCTAATAATAATGAACAGTTAGTTTGCAGGTGATGCTCAAACTTAGAAGTGCTGAGGAACGAGTTAGAACGTGAGAAGGAGGCCAGAGTAAGCCTTGAAGAAAGGGTGATGCTCCTGATGGCAAAATTAGAATCCCTTGAGACTCCAGTTGCGACCCCTCCTGTTTCAGTTTCTATTAATAATATAAATAGTATTAATAGCCCTCTCTCTTCTCCTAGTTCCCAACCCTTCGTTTCAGTGAGTAATGGAGCCCCATTGAGAAAACCTAAGATATGTCTACCAGTAATAACAAACAATAAGTTTTCTGTTTTAGGTTTTGAAGATGATGATAAACCAGAAATACGACTCGTTGGCGATTCCATTGTTTGAGGACAGCTCGAGGAATTCTGTGGGAGAAACCCTCGTCATAGGCGCCGTTACTGCTACCCTGGTGCAAGGGTGGAGGATATAACTAATAGTGTTGACCAATTTACAGATGGTACCTCCGAGGACACAACGTATGTTATTCATGTCGGTACTAATAACGTTTTAAATTCTAGATCGGAAGAACTGCTGGCTAGGTACAGGGACTTACTAGAGCGATTAAAGGAAAAAACTAATAAGATTGTTTTAATAGGTATACTTCCTCGAATTATCCATCGTAACGATTTCTACAGCAAGGTGACCTATATTAACAATAACCTAAAGTCTCTGCCAACAGGAAGGAGTGCATTTTGAGAATTTTTGGAACAGTTTCTGCGGCAGGAGAGACTTGTTCCTCGGAGATGGACTTCATCTTAATGATGTAGGAGCTGCACGTTTAGGAAGACTATTTCATAATACTGTCTCTTTTCAGGCTGCCGTAACTCGAACGGTCCCAGCGTAAATTCCATAAATTTCCACCGCTCGTGAAGTTGTCGCAATTACAAACAATTTGAAGGTTCTATCCTTAAATGCTCGTAGCCTACGAAATAAAATTAAATTTTTTTTTCTTTAATTGCTTGTAAAGACTATGATATAATTGCGATAAATGAATTGTGGCTTAGCACTGAAACTCGTGACTTTGTAGGGGAGTATCAAATTAAAGGTTATAGACTTTTTGTTAAAAACAGAATAGGTAGGCGAAGAGGCGGTGTTATGTTGTATATCAAAGATAATATAGCGAACGTTATAGAAGTAAAGCACACAATTCCAGAACCGATAGATTCGACTATAGCAGAACTTAAATTGAATGATTTCAAACTTCTTGTTGCGGTTATATATAGGCTCCCTAATCAAACAGCTGATACGGACGAAGCGTTATATCATGAACTAAAGCAAATAATTGGTAGTGAGCAGGCTTTAGTTATGGGTGACTTTAATTGCGCTAATGTAAATTATGATACAATGCAGGGAGACGCGGAAGGTAATCGTTTAGTTCATTTTCTCGAGGATAGCTTTCTTATTCAAAAGGTTGGGGAACCTACGACGTTGGACAGTATTTTAGATTTAGTAATAACTACGGATGATAGGCTAATTACTGATCTTCAAATAATAGAACCATTGGGCAATAGCGATCACAATATGGTAGAGTTTGTCCTCTCAGTAAGTCACTCGAAACCAGCTAATTCGACGAAAATTCCTAACTTCCAGCACGCAGACTTTAGTAAATTTTGAAATAAATTGTCACACGTCAATTGGGAAAACGTGATGGGGAACTCCAACGCAAAACTAATGTGGGAATCGTTCGAAACAGTATTTAGGACTATAAATGAGGAATGTGTACCATACAAAATTAAGTGTGCGAAAGTAAACAACAAGCCCTTGTGGTTTACTTGTAGAGTAGGAGATATTATAAAGAGTAGAGATAGGGCTTATAGGCTACATAAGTGCGATAAAGACAATTTGTGGTTACGAAACAACTACATATCTCTAAGGCGTGAAGCGAAAAGTGTAATAAAAAAGTCCAAGCGCGAATTTGAAATCTCCATAGCTCGTGACGGTAAAGAAAACCCCAAGCAATTCTTTCAATACGTCAATAATAGAAATCCAGTAAAAAGCGTCTTGGGGCCTTTGAAAAATCTAAATGGAGATCTAGTCTCTGAAAACAAGGAAATGGCTACCTTGCTAAATAAATTTTTTGTCAGTTTTTACTATAGAAGATGTAACAAATATCCCTATGGTCACGGACATAATACCGTTTGATAATGGTAATATTTTGGATAATATAGTGGTTAGTGAAGGGGAGGTAATGTGCTATATTGCTAAAATGAAAATGCGTAAATCACCGGGGCCGGATTCCATATATCCCATACAACTAAAAGAATTAAAAGATAGCATTATTGTGCCGCTAACAAAGATTTTTAATGCGTCTATTTCTGAGGGGTGCGTACCAGATAATTTCAAGTTAACAAACATAACACCTATCATTAAGAAAGGCGATAAAGGTGCGGCGGGAAATTATAGACCAATCAGTTTAACGTCTGTTGTAGGTAAGCTACTGGAATCAATAATTAGGGATCGTATAGTCAAACATTTAGAAGTGCATAAGCTAGTTAGAAATACGCAGCATGGATTTAGGTGAAACAAATCTTGCTTAACTAATCTTTTAGAATTTTTCCAAAGTGTGGTTGACGTTTACGATAGACATCGGGCGGTTGATGTAGTGTATTTAGATTTTCAAAAAGCATTTGACACTGTGCTGCACAAAAGACTCATTCAAAAAACTAAGGCTCATGGAATCAGGGGTGTAGTAATAAATTGGCTAGAAGAGTGGTTGCAAGGCAGGAAACAGAGGGTGGTCATTGATGGAGCAGAGTCGTGTTGGGCTAATGTAGTGAGTGGCGTTCCTCAGGGTTCTGTATTGGGCCCCTTGCTTTTTCTTATATATATTAACGATTTAGATGTCGGCCTAGTCAGTACAGTTTCAAAGTTTGAGGATGACACGAAGCTGGGTGGTGGGCGATTAATGACGAAGATAGAGGTAAAATTCAGGAAGATCTGAATAAAATCGTTGATTGGTCAGTCACATGGCATATGAGATTTAACGTTGATAAGTGCAAAATTTTGTATATAGGTTCACGTAATGGTAATTTTGCATATAGTATGTCAGGGAAAGATTTAACAAGCATAGAGCAGGAAAAAGATTTAGGAGTTATAGTCACTGGTGATTTAAAAGTAGCGAAACAAAGTACAGCAGCGGTCAATAAGGCGAACAACGTGTTAGGTTTTATTTATAGCTCGAAATTTTGAGTACAAATTGCGCGATATTATAGTTCCACTTTATAAATCATTAGTTAGACCCCATTTGGAGTATGCGGTCCAATTTTGGAATCCGCATATGCGCAAAGATATAGACAAAATCGAAAGAGTTCAAAGACGAGCAACTAAGATGATTCCGTCGCTTAGGTCAAAGTCGTACGAGGATAGGCTTAAGGAGTTAAAATTGACAACACTCGAGACTAGGAGGTTGAGGGGTGATCTAATCCAGGTTTTCAAAATTATGAATGGGTTCGATAACGTAGATAGAGATAGCTTTTTCGAAATATCTCAATATAATAGGACTAGAAATAACGGGTGTAAGTTGACAAGTAGAAGGTTCGAGACAGCAGTTGCGAAAAACTTTTTTACGCATAGAATAGTAAATAGCTGGAATAGTTTGGTGGTAGAAGTAATTAGTAGCACGTCTATAAACATGTTTAAAAATCGATTAGATGCATATGTTGATAGAAAGGGTATAGTTTAAGGTAGTAAAATTAAGGCTTTCTGGGAATAGATCCCACAGCTCAACACAAGTGTTGTGGGATATAGGGAGGCAGCGTCTTGGGTTAGGGGATACTCTCTGTCCTTACACACCCCATTTAAAGAGATTCCTCTGCCGAGCGGTGCCCCCCATAGTACTGTGAGGTATTGAAAAACTCATGATCTTCACTTGCCCCACAAACACCTTTAAATGGGAGTCCCAAAATGGGTGCACACACATTTCTACATTACTATACAGTCTTTACAGCCACACCTACACTTTTTCTCATAAGTGTATATATTGTAATGTATATGATTGTAAATTTTGACTTGGTCCGCAATCGATATGGACCGTGACTTGATGGATACCATAATGAAATTGACTGGATTCTTTGGATCTGATATATTTGCATGTCTGTTATAAATAGATATAGAGTGTAACATATTTGTGGATAGTAGTCTATTATGACTTGATCCTCTGGATCCTGAGATTCTATCTTTAGTTTTAAATCGATAATTAATTAGTTTTAAATTGATAATTATTTAGTTTCGTAAAAATTGGTTGTTGCCAATTTACCGGCAGTTTTTACATAAATTTCTTATGTTCTTGTGGTTCGGAACCCACGTAAAATTGTAGGTCCCCTCCGCCACCACGGAGGACATACATAATACACGATTACAAACACAGTTAGGTAGACCAGCCATGAGTGGATCCTAGGGTCTTTGTTGGTCTGAAACATTATAACATATATATATATATATATATATTAATATATTATGAAATTATAACAGTGGAACAAATAATGCACACAGTTGAAGATCTTTAGGTCTTCTTGAGACCAGTTTTAGTTGGCTCTTTGAATTCCTTGCGGTGCTGAGCGACTGCGCGGAGAAGGTACTGCTTTTGCGCTTCATCCTTCGTGATTGTGCTGTTGAAAGCCTTAATGAGTGCAACTCCTCTTTCTGTGCAATTGTTAACCACTGCCATCTTCTCTACACGTTCCTTCATTCCTTGGTAAGCTGGATCTGTGTTCCAATCATTTGGTGTCTTGGCATGATTGCGCCTGTTCACTTCCGTGCTGCATGACGAGGTTGAAGAAGATTGCATAGAATTCCAAGGGATTGCTCGAGGAGAATGTTTTTCCGTCCACGCGCTTGAGTCCTTTTCTTTTTTCGGGAACAGCTACGATGTTGTGAGCAATCCTCTCCTTTGTGGACGCGTGAACTCGAGGATCAAAGAGTGCCAAGGGGATTAAGTGCTCAGAAATGAATCACAAATGGCGCTTCATTGTGGCATTTGCTGTGTCATTCGTCTTTCCTGGGTGAGCTTTCAGCTGGTGCAAGAAAGTGAGGTCATTCAATGGAGCCATGTATGCAACACTGGCCTCGTTCCAGTAGTGGCCATAAAGGAGCATGATAAACAGGCTTAGTTCCTCGATGTTTCGTTTCTCGGTCTGAAGCAAGGTGAATTGATCTCTGAATAGGAACACCTTGAGCGTGTAAATGGCCTTGGCCATCCATCGCACATGTTGCATGGCTCCAGGGCTTCGAATTCTCACAGGACTGTCAAGCTTCCCTCCCAAGAAAAGGAGGCAGAGAAGCATCAGTTCATCATAGTCATCCCGCTGGCTCTTCTTGACAGCCTCCTTGTAGTAGGGGACCATTTCCTTCCTCTGCTCTGCTGTTTCAATGAACAGGCTATCGGGTGCACTCTCGAACTTGCTGCAATCAATGAAAACCCAGTGCTGCTTGAAGTGCTTGAATAGCCCAATTTCAGGTTCACTAGATGTTCCGAAACAAGCACCGAAGGCCGCAGCAAGGATGACTTCTACCACATGGTGTCGGCAAGCGATCCACACCAGATCAATACCCAACTCCTTTTCAATGAGAGTACAAGCTCCAGCATGAAGCCCCGTGTTGGTCGCAGTTGTATCAAAAACAAGACCTCAAACATTGCCCCTCAAAGACCAGTTGTCCACAAGCTTCAGGCACGCCTGAGCCTGAGATGCTCCAGTTGCAGCAGCTACCATTGAAACTCCAAGGAGTTTCTCTTCCCCGTTACCAGTTACAAGCACAACCACATGGTCCACCACCTCTAACCCATGCGAGATATCTGTAAGCAGCTTACTATCCCAGTGCAAGAGAAGGGGCTCATGGGTCTTGAAAGTGGACTGATCTTTGTGGCACACCGCTTCACGTGTACATTGTCTCATGCGACGAATGGTGCTGCGTGAGATTGACACCGTCCTAGTTGTGCCCCAGCAATTTAATAGTTGCTGCGACCACTGCCATTCCTTTCCTGTCACTGATGTTGTGGCGATCCAAGGCTAAGGAAATGTCAGGCGTGATCGCAGACTTCAATCACTTAGGAGTGGAATGTTTTCATGCTGACTTCTTAAAAACTGATGATTCAGATATGCTTGAACTAGAAGCCTCCAGTTCTCCCTGGGACCATCTCGCATCCACCTTGCGCTTGGCCTTCTCCTCTTGGTTCATCTCCGCCTCACACCAAATCCTCTTCCTCGTTTGTTGGTCAGCCATTTTCTTGTCAATTGGGCCAAAGCTGGAGGAAGTGGGATTATCGAGCTGAGCGACAAGGAAGTTCTTGTCCTCCTCATTCATCATGGTCTCGAGGGCATCATGACGTGAAAGATCGAACACATCGTCAAAGTCCGCGAAATATGCCCTCCTTCATTCTGTAGGATGGGAAATTCTTTGTGCAGTTCTTCTTCAGCCCCTTGTATTACTTGTACAGTTTCAGGAGCTTCTTCTCAGCGTATCTGGTATCCATCATTGGAACGTTTGCTTTTGTCCAAAACAGGATCAAAGCTTCAATGGTCATCACCGCACTTATATTCTGTCTTCCTCTCCTCCAGATGGTGGAACATAAATTTCTGGAGGACTTGAAGCTTGGTAGGGAGTCCTGCCCTAGTTAACTTCTCCACCTTCCCTAGTAATCACACCTCACTGCTAGACTGTGTTTTTGATTGCTTCGGTGGCATTTCTACACATTCCTACAAAAGAAGAAGCCAAATTTAGTCATACTATAGTAATCAGTCATTAGTGAGACACATCATGCATGATTGAGCGACCTCTTAACGACACCATAGACCAACCAATCTTCACACAGTTATTCATACTAAGTGTAGGAACAAAAGCAACAATGACCCAAAAGTGAAATCTCAGATGCTAAATTTTCCCTATGCTTGTGAACCACCCTAAGGGAGAGTGTTATTATTTTCAGGAGAATATTTCATGTCTATCAGTATAATGAACTGTTAACTAAAGAGAGACTTTTTTCCATCACTCATTTGATGTCATGAGTTTCAAAATGCAAACAGTTATGTTGCATTTATGCGCTGCATTTACACTGTGTAAAACATTTTTAATTTTTTATATTTTGATAATTTGATGAAAAAAAAAATTGAATATTTTTTACACTGCATTATAACGACTCTCTGTTGGCCAGGGGCACATTAAGCAGGGGCACCTGTAGTAGTAAGAACAGAATATGGAATGTCTCCATGCCTGAGAAAATTGCATCTTTGATGTGCTCAGCACCCCCACAGGGGCCCTGGCCACACAAGCAGTAAGCATCCCATGGGAAATCATAGTAGTACTGCCTCAGGGTTTCCCAATCAGCAGCAGCACCTAAGCTCCAAAAGCACCTTCTCTTGGGAGGATGGAAAGGCTGAACTGGAGTTATAGGGCAGAAAATGGATACAAGATTGTGGTTAGAGGAGCCCAATGGAGAAAAATGTGATCAGAGTAAGTAGGGTGTTGTATAATCTGCTCTTGGTCAATCAGGATAGAAAAATTGAGAGTGAGTTCACCAGGGATGTTAGTGAAATGGGAGAAAGTCAAAGGTGGTGGTGAACATTGAAATCTTCTAAAATGGAGATTTCAAGAAAAGGAGAGTAGGATAGAATGTATTCCACTTTGGTGTATATATATATAAAATCTAGGCTAACCTATTACTAAGGTATTATGAACTGTCTCTAAACTGCATCTGGATTCTGAAATATTGTCATTTCTTTCAGTGGTGGCTTGTCAGTAGGCACTGCGGAACTGCAGCACCCCTAAATTTTTTATTTACAATTGAAATAATCAAGAACAATATAAGGATGAGCTCACTGAATAACTTTTTCAATAACTTTTGAAACTTTCTTTTATTCATTGCTCAATGCTCATCCTTTTATTTCAGTAATTATTTCAACCCATTCTTAGAGACAGCACCCCTAGAATTTTTAGTTACGAGCTGCCACTGATTTCTTTCTTACAGCAAGTTAGATTTATTACATTCTTAAATGAAGGGTATTCATTGTATAACCAATGCAGGAGCAGTTACTTCCTTCTTCAGAACAGTTAAATTGATATATGTTACTCACTCCATTATCAGAAAACTTTTCTCCAGAAGAGAATTGCTAAGACATTTTTCTAGATTTGTAGTAGCTTCTGATTTTGATATCTTTATTTTTTAATTTTTTGTTTTTTAAAAATTATGTATTTAAGTTTTGATTCTTTACATTTCATTCCATCTAAAGTTTCCATCAGAGGTGCAAATAGTCATGTATCCTGGTAACATTGTTACAAGAAAAAAAAATTGTTTACATGTATGGTTTAAGAAGGTATGGGGTGTTGAGAGGCAACATGTCCCCTCCCGACCCCTGGTCCTCTGGACTAATGACGGACTTCTATATGAACCCAAATTGGTGGCAAACCACCTAGCTTCTACATTCACTGCCATTCCCTTGTACAGACAGTTCCCTTGTACCTGCCTCTAACGATAGCTCCTCTTCACCATTTCTAGACAGCACCTTCAATCAGTTGTTCACCATGCATGAACTACAGGTGGCACTGGCCTGGATGGTATCCCATACAGCATGATGTAGCACCTCCACCCTACCTACAAATTTTCCTACTAGACCTATACAACTAGGGGTGTGCTGGGACTGGTTCAGTCCAGTTCACCTGAACTAGTTAAATTTTGATTGGATCACTGAACCGTTTGTTTTTCAGGATTTTATAGAAAAATATAGGTAGTATCACAAACAGTGGTCATTTCAGTATTTATTTATTTTTTGATGAAAAATTAGTTAATTTTTAGATAATTATGTCATTAGTAAGTATAAAGAATGTTAAATAATTTCTGCCAAAATTATTACAAAATGCTGTTTAGAAAAGTAAAATGCATTGGCTTCCAGGGCTCCACCCCAAACCCCCTAGCTTAATGATGTGCGCCATTGGTGCTTGCCAATTTACACCCCTATCTGTATCAGAACTGGTTAAGAAATTGGCAGCACACCCCTGTATACAATTGCATATGGATAGAAGGAACCTTCCCCTCCAGGTAGAGGAGGCCCATGTAATTCCTATCCCCAAAATTGGCAAAGATTCCCTCACTCCCACAAACTACAGACCAATCACCCTAATGTGTTGTGCCTGAAAAGTCATCAAAAAATGGTTGCTACTTGACTATCCTTCTTCCTCGAAAATAGTGGTTCCTTCCTGGCTACCCAGTCTGGCTTCAGACAATTTTACTCCACCACTGTTCCCCTCCTGCTCCTCAACTGAGACATACAGAATGCCTTTGACAGTGGACAGTTCATCCTATCAATTTTGTGACATACAGAAGGCCTACATCGTCACCCATCAGACAATAATCCTTAGTCAGCTCCAAAATCTGGGTCTCATTGGAGCCCTGCTGACCTTCATCAGGGGTTTCCTCTCCTGAACCTTTAAAGTTCAGGTGGGCGCAATGCTCTCAAACACTTTTGTGCAGGAAGATGGGGTCCCACAGGGAAGCATCCTCAGTGTTCTATGCTTTTCCATAGTTATGAACACAGTCTCAAAATGCCTTCCACCCACCATCCATTCTTCTATCTATGCGGATGACCTTGTGATCTACTTCACAGGGTGGGAGCCATCTGTTGTTCAACAGCAAATTCAGCTCACCATCTACTGGGTGGAAAGGTGGACACTGTTGGTGGGTTTCTGCCTCTCCACCCCTAAGACCAAGTGTATACTCTTCAACAGAAGACCCTCAACCCTTCCTGTCCCCTCTGTCACATTATATGGCAATCCTCTGGAGGTGGTACCCTCCATGCGATTTCTGGGCATGACTCTGGACTGATGGCTCAACCAGGTTCCCCCATCTCAAACACCTGAAGCAATCCCTCCAATGTCCCCTCGCTCTCCTGGATCACCTCTCCCACACCACATGGGGCGCAGACCAATGCTCTCTTCTTTGCCTTTACACTTCCATGGTGCAGTCAAAGCTGGACTATGGCAGTGTAGTATACAGTTCAGCCTCCAACACCTACCTCTGTATCCTGGACCTGGTACTTAATAGAACTCTCCTTAGAGAGATTTAACCCTGCTTACCCACTCTTCTGTACCAACCAGCAAACCTTCCACTTTTTAACAACCTTCTGACAGAAGACAATTGCCTTCTGCTGGGTCCAGGCACATGTCAGCATCCAGGGTAATGAGGAGGCGGACTGTATGGCAAAGACCTCCTGTTTACTGCCAGCCTCCCCCTGGCCCCTCCCTTTCTCCAACTTCTTCCTGACTCTCTGCTCCCACTTCTGCTCCATCTGGCAATGGGAATGGGACCAGGCCACACGCAACTCCACAAGATTAAACTGCAATTAGGATACTGTCCCTCCTCATTCCACCAGTCCTGCCTTAAAGAAGTGATTTTAGCCCAACTCTGCCTAGGACACACACACACACATTACACATGGTCACCTTATGGCTAAATTGCCAGCCCTGCTCTGCCCTACCTACCATACCCCTATCACTGTCGTACACCTGGTTGAATGCCCAAACCTATCCACTCTTCATCGCAGGTGCTTCCCTCTCTTGTTCAAAATTTCCATACTCACCAAAGGCCCCCACTTTTCAGCGGAAGTGATTTTCCTTTTTCTCACTCAAACCCATCTGCTTCATTGTATCTAAGGCCATACCCCCCCCCGTATCCCCCCTGTCCAGCAACTAAACCTTACTCACTCCCCTAGTCTACCATCTCCAACTCAGTGACACCACCCACCCACTGTCTCACTGAGATATGTACCACTTTCTCTAGGTACGAATTAGCGATAAATTAAAGAAGAAAAAAAATGTATGGTTTCCATGCTGATACTAACCCTTGGTAGAATAACTACTCCAGAACACAACACTTGTTTTGCTATTTTAAAAAAATCAGTTAATTTTTAACCTTCATTTGAACTTCTGAATTTCTATTTAACTTAAATCTATGATGTTTGTCCTTATTTGTGAAATCATACTTAGATGGTCAATAACTATTCTACCTTATCTTTCAGGCAACTTCTTCACTACCTCAGACATGGAAAATATTACAACCAGAATACATAACTTATTCTTCTGCTGATTCTCTCTTCCTTACTACAAAATTTATTGTCCAAATTCCTAATGATGATCATTCCCAACCGTGGTAAATTAACAATTTATTGCTTCAGCAAAATTAAAAAGTATTTGAAACCTGTTATTAGTCACTACCATGTGATTACTATTTTCTCTAATCCATTCATCAGTCCTAACTTTCCTTGGACCTATATTCTTGTCTTTGATATGAGAATAAGGTTTAACATCAGTAGGATTCACTTTGAGTAGTGACTTCTTGGACCTTGTAATAAACTGAGTAATGCACAGTGAGTGTTGTCTCAGCCAAGTACAACATTTCTAATATATGAAAAACCCACTAACATGGGCAAAATACTAGGGGGTGGGGTTAAGTACACTAAGTCCCCAACTTACACAGGTCTGAGTTATGCAGATACACAAGCATGATCCAATCAGAGAGAAAAGATCCAATGCCTTCAACATCTGCAGAATCTGAGCCACAAATTGTTGAATAAATATTAGTTTTCTTAATACAGTATTATGTTTTTATAAACCTTACTTTTTTAGCTTTAACTAGCCATAGAAACAAATGCATATGTCACAAAATATATCGTATTTAAGCAGTGTTGACTTACATGGTAACCTTTGGAACGAATTAACAGTGTAAGTTGGGGACTTACTGTATTTTAAAAGAAACAAAAAAACAGCAGGTGGGCAAGAGTGGGTTACCCACTTTGGCGCCAACCCTGCTTATATATGAGCATCATTGACATTATAACTGACACCTTAAAACTTCAGATATATGTAGACTATACAGTTTCTTATTTCAGGTACAAATTTTCTCTGTACACCTTCACATATTTACATGTATTATATTTTAAATATTAGTTGAAAGTATGAGTTTTCAGAATTTTAAAAGTTTGGATGCCAGATTTTACAGATTTTTAATACTGTTTTTCATTCCTCTTAAGATAACTAAAAGTTTTTTATTTCATGTCTGAAAATTAAAATGGTAATTAAAACTTCAGCCATGAATATTGGCTTTTAAGAGTAATTTTAAAGAATAAACTATAGACTTCCCTTTGGAGGTTAGGTTTATTGGTTATCCCAGTTATGTAAATCCCATTTTTATTTTTATAATAGATTTAGTGCTATTAGCTTTGCACAGAACTTTGTCTTTGTGTGTTAAAACCATTCTTAAATTAGTTCAGGTATACAGTACTTTGAAAGAAACTATAAAAACAAAATGAGACCTTTCTAATTTGAAAATTTTGTTCTCAGTAAAATCCATCATGATTTTAACAGTATAGGCCAAGGCCCCAAGGATTACAATGACATTCACTCTCTATAGGGATTGTTTTATTATTTTCAGAATATTTCGTGTCCATCAGTATAATGAACTGTTAACTAAAGAGAGAGACTCCTTTTAAGTAAATTTTTTCCATCACTCATTTGATGTCAAGAGTTTCAAAATGGAAAAAGATGAAAGTGAGTGTGATCTGAAAGAAATTGATTGGAATATTAAAGAAGAAGTTGATATTAAAGAAGTTGATTCCTATGAAGCAAATTATTGCAAAACAGATACAATTGGCCAGGAAAATATCTGTGATGAATGGGAGGTAAGAAATAGTTATGAAAAATTGTTTTTCTTATATAGTTTAAGTGGGTTTGCCACTCATGCCACAAGCAAAAGAAAATATGACCATTTTGAAGTTCTTTTGATGAATAGAGATTGTTCAGTAAGGTTGGTATTTTATTTATTAATACATTTATCAAAGCATTAAACTGATGAACTCATTTTTAAAGCTTCAATAGATTATAAGGCAGTTTTCTTAAATGTGGGAATAAATTGATATCGGAAATGTGTATTGAATGTGATGAAAAGGAAACCATGTTTAGTGATTGGATGAAAGATGAATGGGTGATAGATCTTTGTGGTAGAGAAGAAACATATTTCACTCATAATGAACTCCATATTAAGGTAAACATGTATTGTTTTGCTTGCGTACACCTTTGCTGATGTAAGTCATTATGATACTTATCTGTCTAGTTCTTGTAGGTATTCTCTCCACCACTGTAGTGAGTGGCACTATATATATTATTGTCTATCTTCTGTGTGGAAAAGTTGGTAGACAGTTGTATATGAAATCTATTTAATCATTATTTTGCAGTATCCCTTTTTCACAGTAGGCTCGCATGAAAAAGGTAGATAGTTTGCAGTCTATACTCAGAAATACCTCAAACGTTGTGTAAAAGCTTTATAAAATGAGGTTTCAGATTTACAATGGATGTTACATTAATAAGTCACTACCACATAAAGAAACAGAAATTTTATGGTTTGCATATTTTTGCTTTGAATTTGAAAAGCAAGGTATATTGATATTATATGTGATGACAAAACTTTCCTATTTGTTTGTATTAGGGTCCCACTGTGAAAATTAAATGGGTTAGAATGGTTTCCCTACAAGGTTGATTTAGTTAGGAATGTTACATGAAGTGATACCTCTGATAACCATATAAATTTACAATAATTGGTTAATTTTAAGTTGGGAATAGAGCAAAATCCCATTATACCAAAAGGGGTCTGGACCAAGCACTTTTTGGATTATATTTTTCAGGGGAATGGAAAAATGGCAATTGTAATGTACATAATAAAAAGAATTATTGTTGAATTTATGAAAGTAATATTTACTTTAACCTTTGAGGACCACATGGTTTTGAGGGGAGATTTATTTGCAAAAGATAGTTATTGCTGGTAATTTGGACATGATAGAAACGAATTTGCTATCCATTTACTTGTATGTTCAATAGATAATTATCAGATATTTTGTGGGACATGTGTGTCTCTATGGTCCTTAATGGTAGCTGACAAAATAAAACACACTTGATCTATTTACCACTTTATTGGGATAACTAAATATTTATATTCTTGTGCTAGGGGCATGTGAGCAAGTACACTATCTACAGTAGTTGTATAATAATATGTATATATATATATATACACTGTATATGAAAATTATTTCACGAAAGTAACATGTGAAAAATATTTATAATGAATAAAACCATGAAGGAAAGGAAACACAGAATGGTGCTCAAGTGCTTTCGTCTAATGATATCCTCAGGAACACTGAAGTAAATAAAGAGTTCAAGACTATATATATATTTATATATATATATATATATATATATATATGTCACCAAAAAAAAATATATATATATATATATATATATATATATAATAATTATAGAAATGAAAATTGTGGGAGGAGCATACAAATTTGTAAGGAAAACTACCAATTTTAGCACTTTGCCCTTCTTGTCTAAATCCGTTCTGAATGAATTCAACACAAGATCAAAGGGATTGTTTACAACCAATTTTATAGATAATGCCTGAATGATATTTAGGTCACAAAAAAAAAATATATATATATATAAAAATAAATTGAAAAATAAAAATTGTAAGAGGAGCATACAAATTTATAAGGGAAAACTACCAAAGTTTTAGCACTCTACCCTTCTTGTCTAAATCCATTCTGAACGAATTCAAAACAACAGGATCAAGTTCAAAAAGACCTTGGCTCATGTTAAAGTTATTTGTAAGTTGGATAATAGCAGACTCAAGAATATTTCTATTAACAATGTTGCTAGAGTGAAACAAAACTGAAGCATTATTCTAATCAATACAGTGGGATAACTGTATTGATTATTAACTTCTATTATACCACAAGTTGGAAAGAGTTATTTAAGCCACTGTTAACTTCAGGAGAATGACTACAACTGACTTAAAAATCTCAAATCTACTTTACAATTTTTAAGGACCACACCTTCTAATATTTTGAAGGACGTATCAACACATTTATTTTACACAAGGCCCCCCCCCCCCCCCCCCCCCCGCCCCTCGAAGGCTCTCCTCCACACCTAAGGAAAGAAAAAATCTGTACCAGGCATTCCCAGAATCACTGTCCTCCCATTGGACTGTATTCCCACTTCTGGGTATAGACCCCTCCTTTTCCCAGAAATACATTTTAAATAGAGTTATTCCTTCGAAGCTACTCAATTTCCCAATTTTTTGACCAACCTCATGGTCAAATTTAGCAAGTGGTTTCGAAGCTGTCTCCCAAAAGTTGCATGACCCAGTGAAGGAGAAACCAACCATTTCACATCTGAATTGAAATCTGCTGGTTTGCCCTTCCCTTTAGAAGGTCAGGTCACAGTTATAAATCTCGATTACAATGCAGTTTGGCCTTACTATCCTCATGAGAACTCTGAATTAAAATAGAATGACCATTACCTCCTCTGAAACATTTTTTTTAATTTATTCATTTATGAATATTCATAAGCCAAACCACCTTGCTTTCAAGATCCAAACAACGAAACCTTAAAACTAAAATTTTTGTTTTTATTTACAACAGATTTCGGCATGCCAATTTTACGGTTACAACATGCCTCCCCTCCTTTAATTTTGCACTCTGACGCAAACTTTCTTAACTAGGGGTGGTTATCCTCCCTTTACTCACAATTTTCACAAAAATTTTCCATTTATTTGTCCCTTTTATTGGAACACTAACACTGGCACATTTTATTTGTCCCCTTTGTTGGGACACTAACACTGGCACCTTTAGTTTTAGTCATTCTTGGTTTCGTTGTAGTGTACTCGAGGTCTGGGCCTAAGAGCTTACGGATGCTCAAACAGTGGCCCTGTGAAAGCAGCCTGTCTGCTTTGTCCGGGGGACCCTATTCCCACAAGGTCTCCACGAGGAGGTAGTTCGGAAGCACCAGGTGGTTCCCGTCTGACACTCGGTCCTGCCAGTGGGCAGGAGGTGCACTCCAGTTCATCTCCACAAGTTGATGTTTCTCCATTTCCTGGGCAAAGCTCTCTGGGAGGAAGTAGTTTGGAAGCGCCCAGCAGTTCCCGTTCCGCCACTCGGTTCTGCCAGTGGGTAGGAAGCACACTCCAGTTCACTTCCCCGTGGTGATGTTTCTCCGGTGTTGAGGGTGAATCTCTAGAGAGGAAGGATGGTGGCCCTTCCCCCATTTCATCCCCTGCGCCATCCCTCCCCACCTTGTCACTCAACATCCCCTGGGGCATTGATGCTGCGGAAAATGCTGTCTCGATGGATCACTATCTGATATCCAGTGATGATGTGCCGCAGGAGATAAGTGACTGGAGTCTTCCGTTTGTTGATGATGTATAGACCCTCGTACCGGGGCTTCAACTTGCCTCTGACCAGTCGTGAGTAATCAATGTACATCAAGCCATGGGGCGCCTTTTCTTCAAATGGCTTCAATTCCTTGATTCTGTTAGTCTTCTCGTAGCTACGCATGAACTCCTCCACTCAGTGTTAGATTTCGCTCAGACTCCTCTTTCGGTCTTTGGCATATTCCTCTGGGTTGTACGGGCTCAGGCACGCTGTGGAGGGTGAACCCTTTCCCCTCTTAGTTGTCAGCCCTTTCCACCTTGCCTTGATTATTATTATTTATGGATTAAATTTATTTATTTTTTGATTGAAATATACTTGTATAGATAGGATTTTAATGGTTCTCTCTCTCTTTCCAGAGGAATAAACAATAAATATTAGAAGTAAATAAATAAAGAATAAATAATTATTTTAGCAAATAAAGATAAAGTAAAGAATAAACAATTTAAACAATAAACATTGAAGAGTAAATAAGAAGGAAAGTTAAAGATTGAGTAAATGTTGTAAATATTGTAAACAAGGAATGAGGAATAAAGATAAATGTTTGAAAATATTGTAAGAAGAAGAATAAGAATCAAGATAATCCAATAACTGTATAAGAGGGCAATTTATTATTAGTATGAAAGATCTCCACGCAAAAAAATGGCTCTTGCTTGTTAAACCCTGTTAGTAAATAGAAAATAAGTACTTTTTTTGTTAAAACATTTTAGCAAAAGGAATAAACAATTTAGTAAAAGAGACGCTTCTGAGGTTTAAAAGTGTTTAACAGTTAATAAATTCTGAGAATCGGTGTGTGTGTCAAAACTTGAGTTTTGAGAAGTGGGGGAACCAATTGGCGCATGTGTGGAAATGTAAAGAAATAGAAAAATAAATAGTTTAAGTATTTAATTTAAGAGAATAAAGAACATAAAGGAGGAAACTAAATTCAACCTGTAAACAAGTGAGAAACTGTTGGCAGTACGAGCCAGCAGTCATGGAATCGGAGGTCTGGGCAGCGAGCCTGGATCCAACAACCCTTCAAGGTAAGCAGCCTGGTTTCATGGAGGCCTTAAATTAAAAAAAATTCTTGTTTTCTGGTGCGGCCATTAGGGTAACCGAATCCCACCACACCACCACACCACCTGTGGCTTGCGAAATAGCTTTGAAGGCACATTGGGGGTTTGCCCGTAGATCAAGAAGAATGGAGAATACCCCATGGCTTGGTGCACTCAGATGTTCAGGGACAATTCCACAGTGTTGAGGATTTTATCCCAGTCTCATCCAGTTTCTTCACAAAGTATTCAGAGTTTGAGGCATAGCTCTTTATTCAGACGTTCGATCTTCTCGTTGCTTTGGGGATGGTATGCGGTGGTCCATTGGTGTACTTTCCAAACCTGGAAGAGCTCCTACAAGGTAGAGTTCCAAAACTCCTTACCTTGGTTGGATACTACTGCGGAAGGGGTGCCCAGTTTGCACAGTATTAAACGATGGAACTTGTCCACCACCTCCAGGGCCGTCTTATCCTTTACTGCTGCCAGGATGGTAAACTTGCCGAAACTGTCCACACACGTGAGGATATAATTACTGCCTTCCCCAATCGGAGGAAGGGGGGCCAACTAAGTCCACATGCAGAAGTTCCCAAGGACTGTGGCCTCGCACACAAGGCATTGTTTCCACAGTCACTTTCCGCGTCTGTTTGTTTCGTGTGCATGTGTTGCATGTCTGGACTTACCTGTCGTACTTGTTGAACCATACCTGGCCAAAAATAGAGGTCCCGTAGGATTTCTGTAGTCCCCGCAGCTCCTGGATGAATGCTCCCAATGTTCGTGTGTGCGTTCCAAATGAGCTGCTCTCTCAACTTTTTAGGAACTATGATGACCTCCCCCAGTTCGCATCGATGTAAACCAGCAAGTTTCTTACAAGTTTGAATCTCGACAGCGGGATGGGGTTGGATACGGGCCAGCTGAAAGCCTTCCTTTCTTTGATGGCTGTTCGAATTGCCTCTATTTCAACATCCTTCTGCTGGTGTTTGCTGATTACCTTGTGATCAATGATTGCTCTTTCGTATATTGCGTTCACAAACTCCTTAGTCACTCCAGGCAGGCGGGACAACCAATCGGCCACTCTGTTGAGTTTGCCCTTCATGTACTCGATGAGAATGTCATATTCTTGTAGTGTCATAACTAGGGCAGTCAAAAGTTGACCGAAAAAATTAAGAAAGTTGACCTTACGAATTGAAAAAATTGACTTATAAAGTTGCCTTTACTTTCAATAATAAAAACGATACTTTAATTACTTATTCTTGCTCTTCTACATCAGTTGACCGATTGTGGTAAATTATGAAGTATTTGCCGACATTTTCTGGCAAAAAATTGCGATCCTTACTTAATAATTTATTAAGCATGGAGAAAGATATCTCTACAGCGGCAGTTGTTGGTTGACATTGCAAAAGCTGACCATACACTGTTGGTGAGATTTCAGGTCTACTGAGGTTAATTATTTCACAAATACCATTTGTCTTGAGTCTTGTTTCAATGTATGTTTGACTGAACACATATCTTCGCCAAGGTTGATAGAAGAAATGGTTTCATATGCCTCTCTAATGGTGCAATCAGATGCTTCCATCCTAGTCACTAAGCTAGCAATCAAACTATAATTCATTTTGATTGACATTAGTTGCTTTGGCAGTTTTTCATTAGCAACACTCTCTTTAGCCTTCTGAACAATGATTCCTTCATCTTCAATAAGACAAATACGAGCAGCGAAGTTGCCAGTTAACCAAAAAGATGCCAATTTTTAGTTATTTTAATTATTTATTCCAAAAAATTGACTTTATTTACCTCATTGCTATTTTTTGACCTAACAGGTAAAAGTTGACTTTTGGTTGACCTATTAACTTTGGTAATATACCCCTACAGGTGTTTTTATTGCATTTTCAGTCGTTTCAGCGAAAAGTGCCCCATAGGAAACAATTTGACTTTATTGACTTTTGACCGCCCTAGTCATAACCCAATGCGCTAGTCTTCCATTGGGCTCTCAGTGTCCTTTCCTCAGAAGCTACTTCAATGGCTTATGGTCAGAATGGATGATGACTCTCTGACCAAGTATAAGGGGGCAGAGGCGTACCAATACTTTTTGCCGCTCGGGGCGAAAATGCCAACGCCGCCCGCCCCCCTGCAACAATTTTCAATTTTAAAAACAATTCCTTTACAAAAATACACTTCTAAACAAAACTTTTATTGGAAGAAAAACTTAAATAAAGCAACTTCAATTTTAACGATACTACATAATGCACCGTACATAATATACTACATAATTTTAACAATAACTATATAATGTATAATGCCTAGTTAAATTTTCGGACTTTCATAACAGAAAATTCATGAATGATTTTTTCTATGTCCATTGTCTCTGCAACTTCGCGTTCAATTGAAATAATCGCCAAATTGCTCAGTCTAGATTGACTTATAGTTGACCTGAGGTAAGTTTTTATAAGTTTCAGTTTCGAGAAACTTCGTTCGCAACTTGCCACGGACATGCATGTAGTTAGACAGATCCGGAGGGCAATTGTTATATGAGGCAAAGATTCCACTAGATCCCATTTAACGATCCACTGAAGTAGTTTTAACATATCCCAGTCCTTTGGATCATCGTCGACGCTTATGCTTTCGAAACTGAGCAAATGTCTGCGCAAACGCTTTATTTCTTCCAGTCGACTTCCTGGATTAATGT
Source organism: Bathynomus jamesi (assembly GCA_023014485.1). Classification (NCBI taxonomy): domain Eukaryota; kingdom Metazoa; phylum Arthropoda; class Malacostraca; order Isopoda; family Cirolanidae; genus Bathynomus; species Bathynomus jamesi. The sequence continues at coordinate 821,413 of JAJOZX010001419.1, forward strand.
CATTGTAGATGGAAGAAAAATTATTGACCTTGGTATTAATTTCTTCATCTTTGGACTGATTCAAAAGGTACGAAGGAGACAGAAATTCAAAGCGATCATTCATGTTTTTAAGACAAACTGTGCGTTTTTCAATTTCTGCTAATAAACGATCCATGATTTCAAAAAATTCTCTGCGTACATCCTCTTGCACGGTCACTCCAGCATCACGAGCTTGCTCTCCAGGCATTCTTCTCCGTCTCCTGACTCTGCTGTCTATACTGATATCCATTTCATTACAGAACTCTTCGGCGGCATCGGCAGCGTTTGATACTACTGCCTCTCGTTCATTAGTTAAAAACACGGATAGAAAGTTCATTTTTAACGCACACTGGTCCAAAGCAAGTCCCTTTCTTTGAAAATATAACTGAGCATCATTGATTTCTTTTAGCACTGGATCCCAGAAAAATAAGTACACAATGAATGTGTATGACATGATGGAGGTCAACAGAGCTTCAGCATCGCCCTTTGTGTCCAGATTTTCAGAGACCCCTTCACTCAGTTCTTCCAAGGCACTAACAACGTGAGTCAAGTTCTTCTTAAGACTAGAAACAGCATCATACTTAGCACTCCACCGCGTATCAGAGACTCGCTTGACAGTGATTTTGGAATGTTTTGTTAAGACATCCCAACGATGAGTAGAGGAAAAAGTAGACGAAAATTCGTTCAATTGTTCCAAAGAAAGTTACAGCATTAGGACTCAGTCCCGCGGCATGAACTCCAGCCAAGTTCAGCGAGTGGTTATTGCAAGGAATGAAAACAGCGTGTTTGCTAACATCAAGAATTCTGCGTTGAACTACAAGATGAATACCTGCCATCGTAGCAGCATTGTCATACCTTGACCATAACAATTCTGGATATCCAGCCCATCCTCACGGAGCTTAGTGACAATGAGATCAGTAACTGCCTCAGCAGTCTTCCCCTCTAATTTAATAAAATCAACGAAGGATTCCTTCACCTCTACATTACCATCTTTAATCGACACATAGCGAATTACCTGAGACATCTGATCAATATGCGATATATCTGGTGTACTATCGAAAATTATTGCAAAGTACTTTGCACTAGACACTATCAATTATACATTTTCGAACATTACAGCCGATTAGTGTGATGAACTCATTTTGAATGTTAGGTGACAAATACGTAGTGGATATCTTGTCAGTCATTCGTATTTTTGTAAGATGTTCCCTAATTACTGGGTCATATTTGCCCATTAGTTTTATTAACTCCAAAAAGTTTCTAGAATTGCCACCCAGCTTCTTCATTTAAGTTCTCTCCGTGCCCTCGGAATGCAAGATCTTGTTTTGCCAAGAACATGATGCAGTCATAAATTCGTCTCAGTATTTCTTTCCACTTAGCAGTAGCATGTTTTATTTGCAACTGATGTGCATTATCTATTGTAGCATTCAACTGAAGGCGCATAGACAACTCTTTCCATTGTTCAAAGCATCGGGTACGATATGGACTGTTTTCATGTTCAGGTACTCTTGGATTCAGTTTCCTCCAGGCAAAAAATCCTTCTTCTTTTCCAAATGCACTGGAGATGTTGTTGAAGAGACGACAGCAAAAGCAATGCAAGCTACATTTTGAAGGTGAGAAGATTAGCCATAACCTTTCAATTTTTTCGCCATTTTCCAAAGTTTTGAAATACCAAACTTTTGACATTGACCTATTGTTTGAATCAGCTGGAAAGGGTCCATTCATGTTTTTCAAGTGTGATGGTCCACGTTTAATGAGTTCGATTCTCAAATTGTCCGTCATTGGAACGGGCCAGTTGCCAGAATCGTTAAACAGACTCTGTGGGTGATGGGTGGGTGGGTGACTTTGTGATGTAGATGAGGGTTGATCCTGATTATTTGGGGGTTCACTTGAAGTTGCCGCTTGAACATCTATCTCTAAAGATATATCACATTGCGGTTGATCTCCTTGCTTCCCAGAAGGCACTGAAGGTGTGTCTGAGAATCCCATTAACTGATGAAATCGCTTAGCAGCACGCTTGGCTTCCTCCTCTTTTTTTTCGCGAAGATTCTTGTATGCAGCACCACTCAATCTCTGTCGTTTGCTCATGTTTGCTAATTCAGTAGGGTATCTGCAAAATAAAACAACCATTAATTATTAACATCATCAAAGCTCAAAGAATGCGAAGCCTAACCTAAATAATATAGGGAAAGTCTGAAAAATAGGGCTGGCAACCTTTCCGATGTGAAAATTTAACGCAATTATTTGTGGAAATAGTGGCATTGAGGTGGCATATATAGCATTTAATGAAGATTTTTCATCAAAACCATGGATATTTTGTACACAAATAACGCGCGACAATGATGAGATATAATTTTTTGGAGGGTTGCATTTTAAAACATAAAAACCCAAAATTTTGCATACTGCGCCCGCCTGACAGTAATTTGCCGCCCCTCGGGAAGTGCCGCTCGGGGCGGTCGCCCCTCTCGCCCCTCCCTTGATACGCCACTGTAAGGGGGTGAGCCTCCTTCAATGAAAGGACAATTGCCAGCAGCTCCTTCTCATAGGTGGAATAATTTCGTTCTGAGCCTGTTAGTGTTCTGGAGAGAAAGAGGATTGGTTTTTCGATTCCTTCCCATTCCTGCGCGAGTACTCCCCTGATGGCTACTTGACTCGTGTCTGTGTTCAAGATGAACTCTTGATCAAAATTTGGGTACGCCAGTATGATGTCAGTTGTCAGAGTGTCTTTGAGGAATTACTATGCAGTCTCTTGTGGAGTGTCCCATCTCCAAGACTCCTTGGTGGACACTTCATTAAGAGGTCGCGCAATCTGACTGAATCCCTTTATAAATTTTTGGTAGTAGGAGGCAAGGCCTAAAAATTGCTTCATTTCCATTTTGTTAGTTGGCCTCTGGGATTTTTTGATGGCTTCTACTTTGGATTCCTGTGGCTTCACCCCATTCCTGGTGACCACGTGGCCCAGATACTCCACCTGAGATTGCAACAACTGACACTTTTCCAACTTTACCTTTAAGTTGGTGGTGCGTAGGCTATCCAAGGCTCATTGTACCCTCTCGTCATGTTCTTCTAAAAACCTTCCAAGGACAATGAGGTCATCCAAGTAAATCAGCACTTCCTTGTCCAGTTGCTCCTGAAAAATAGTCATTACTCTTTGAAACACTGGTGGACTATTGGACAACCCAAACAGGACCACCCTGAACTCGAAATGACTGCTTCCCGTTGAGAAAGCAGTTTTCGAGATGCTGTCATCATGAATGGCCAGCTGCCAATATCCCAAACGTAAATCCATGCTTGAGAAATAATGAGTCCAGTGCAGCTTGGCCAAGGCTTCATCAATGATGGGTAATGGATATTTGTCCTTAATGCAGATGGTGTTCAAAGGTCTATAGTCTACACTGAGCCTCAGGGCACCACTCTGGACTCCTGTGATCACTCTTCGTTCCTAGTGATAATGTGGTCCTGGTACTCTACCTATGACGGTAGTAATTCATCTTGTCTTTCCCTCGTCAGTCTTCTTCCTTTTGAGAGTGATGGACATCGGTGAACCTGCATCTTGAGGTGTGTCAATCTCTTCTTAAGTCACTTGTGGAATTTTGACTTTCTCACAATGCAGAGCTGGGCACTTCCGCAAACACTTCTGCAAACCGCAAATTCCGCAATTGCGGAAGTATGTTTTTCGTTTGCGGATTTGCGTTTGCGGCAAAGTCATCGCAAATTAGTGAATTTGCGTTGCGGAACTAAGACGGCAAACGCAAATCTTTCCACAAATTTCCCACGTGGCCATCCCCAGCTCTGCGGCCGTGGAGAGACTGTTCTCCCATGGGTCAGATATAATGAAGCCCAAAAGGGCCAGCCTGACCTCTGACAACTTCCAACGTCTCGTGTTCATGAAGGGGAACATGGACTTATTAAAACTGGATTTGGCTCAGTTACTGGAGGAGGACGACTGAACTTGTTGACAAAGCTAGAGGCGTACACTTGTAGAGGCTAGAGGGGTTGAGTTGTACAGTGAGTTCAAGTTGTGTACAGTCACAGTGTTAACTTAATTTAACTTGTGTAATGTAATGTGTGTACAGTTACTACAGTTACAGTACAGTCTTCTCTAATGTGTCTAAGTCTCAAAATTTATGAAATTCAAATGATTAAATTTATTATTTAATTTATTTACTATTTACTTGCAGGAGGTGTTTTTGTTCAATATAATATAAGCACACCGGACAAAAAATTAGTCACCCCTAATAGCACCGATAGTAGGAAGTTCAAGGTCACACAGAGGGCGCTGATGTAGCATTAGTAAGTGACAAGTAGCGGTGACGTAGCACACAGGATCAGATCTGTTTCGTGAGGTGGCGAAGAACAAAGTGTGTGTTGGATATAGTCTGCAAAATGGGTCGTGAGGCAGACGTTACTCAGTGGCAAAAAGGAGCCATCGTGTTTGGCAGAGCCCATGGACACAAAATGTCTGAAGTAGCCCAATTTGTTGGTGTGTCAACGCGTACTGTCCAGCGAGTTTACAAAGAGTGGTGTAGTTCGCAATCAACTGAAAATGACGGCGTAACTGTGGCCGGAAAACAATTCTCGACAATAGGGGCCGCCACCATGTTTCTCATCTAGTAACTGCAAATCGTTTTCAAACCAGAGAACAATTGCTCCAAGAAACCAATGAGGTTCTCCAGCGACCAATTTCTGAATGGACATTGCGATGAGAACTGCATGCGATGGACATCTGGAGCAGGGTACCATGGAAGAGGCCGCTGTTAACAGCAAGTCACAAATTGGCACGTTATAAATGGGCTCAGAGGCACAAAAACTGGACTGCGGCAGATTGGAAATGTGTAATTTGGTCCGATGAGTCCCATTTTTGTTTGTTCTCCAATGATGGGAGGCGACGAGTACATCGCAGGTCCAATGAAGCCTTTAATCCTGAATGCGTCGAAGGTGTTGTTCAGGCTGGAAACAGAAAGTGAAGCGCAGGAATAGACACCCACGGACTCTGGCGGAACTTGGGACCGGCTGATGAACGAGTGGCAGCAAATCGATGTTCAGTACATGCACAACCTCGTAGAGTCTCTGCCTCGCCGGATTCGTGCGGTTATCAAGGCCAGAGGCGCCGTCACGTTATTAGGTACATTCTGAGAGGGGTGACTAATTTTTTGTCCGGTGTGCTTATCAATATATGTAGTATTTTTATTTCTTCTACAATAGTGATTTATTGTAATAAATTATTTAGCCTTGTTTTTAATAAAAACAAGGCTAAAACATTAAACATTAAAAAGATATAAAAACTTTTTATACATCTTTAATGTTTTGGATACTTTTTATAGTTAAAATTGCGATTGCGGAATTTGCGGTTTGCGGAAGTGTTTGCGGAAGTGCCCAGCACTGTAAAAATTGGAAATATGGTTTGTGTTTGCGGATTTGCGTTTGTGGCACCAAAAATGGCAAGCAGTTTGCGGATTTGCAGTTACGGATTTGCGATTGCGGATGTGATTTTGAGTTTGCGATGCCCAGCTCTGTCACAATGACACCTGTTCCATTTTTTTTTTCTTTTCGGGCGAGGAATCGAACGACTGTTCCGACTAACCTCCCCATTCTCGTTGCCTCAACCACCATGCTGATGTCATCTTGTCTTCAAGGTAGTACTTGTCAGACTCGGTTGTCACTTTTATTTCTCAAAAGTAACTTTACCGCCTCCTTGGAAAGTGTTAACTTCCCATTGAGATTTCTGCTCTGTGATACTTGCAAATCACATTGTGCCTCACTGCACATCCCTTGCAGCGGAGAGTAGACATCCAGGGGAAACCATATCCCCAAATTTTCCTTTGCTGTCTATTCCCATATCATTTAACTTCCCTTTGGGATTCTGCTCAACAACTTTCCCAAGTATCCTTGAGCCTCACTGCATATACCATGCAGCGGAGAATAGACATCCAGGGGAAACCATATCCTAAAATTTTTCTTCACTGTCTATTCCCTTATCCTTTAACTTCCCTTTGGGATTCTGCTCGACAACTTTTCCAAGTATCCTCAAGCCTCACTGCATATCCTATCCAGTGGAGAATAGATGTCTACAGGAACCGCGTCCCTGGGTTTATATGACCCTCCTTGTCAGAATGATGCTGGCTTCTTTATTCTGTCTGCTCCCATTCCTGGTCTGGTTACCTCTTCGTTCAGAGTGAAGACTCTTTTCTCTTCACAGTTACCTTTGTTTCGTCTTCATATCCTCCGAAACAACACACCTATGGTCAAGCCTTGCTGAGCCTCTGGAATTATACAGACACAAAAGAATTCAACCCCCTTTCCCATAGTCAACCTTAATTCTACTCCCTTACATGAATGGGTGGGTCCTGTGCAACTGTGTACTGAGAAGTTGGCAACTGACCAAAGAAGGCTCCTGATGTTCTTGTGCATAGCTTATGTTAATGTGATGGAAGCTTGTTGAGCGACGAATACTGGTAGGGTGATCAGTCCTAGCCAACGACTCGCTGCTACTTCCTCTGAAGCTATTTGGGAGGCTTCTCCTAACAGCCCCACTGAAGGTTTGCTCGAGGGCACGCTTCCCAATGTCCCATTTGCTGGCAAATCTTGCACTGGCTCCAGCCACTTTCTTCCATTGTTTCCTCTTTGGAGTCATGGTCTTTGTTTGACTTGGTTTGTTTTCACTTCTGGTTTCTCATGGGGTTGTAGTAACATTCTTGAGTTGTGTTATTTCTCCTGTGACCAGTGTCACATTTCTTCCTTCTGGGCTCTCCTCTCTTGATGGACTTGTCTCCGACATTCACCTCCACATCCTTGATGTTGTCCTCCTTCGTGGCAGTGGCTGTTCTTTCTTCTGGATGTTGTGAGTTGTAGTTCTAGGATGTGGGAGGATTTTGCAGTTTCTGCAGTCTTTGGCTTCTGTCTTGTGGCGTTTTTTCTCTTAGGACATCTTCATCTCTTAGTCCTAAGCTTGGGTTGTTTACCAAAAACTTGATTGATTCCATCCAGTATTCCCGAAAGGCAGGGCCAGATTAAGGCCAACTGATGCCCTAAGCACAGCCCAACAATGGTTCCCCCTCGACCCTTCCATTGTCTAACTGACAAGACATTAAGACTCAATAAGTGCTGAATATGAAATAATAGATTAAAAATTCAGTTTTCTTCCAGGCCATCCCCCAGGCCAGATCCCACAACTATATTAAATATAGCCTGTTTTTTAATTTTATTTATTTAACACTAAATAGCAGTAAGCAATATAAGCAAATTATTTACTTATAACTAGGGCAACAGGAAAAATGCAAATTTTCAACACTTTTTTATTCATTTTTTAAAAAACTGTTATAAGGGAAAAATGCAAATATAAAAATTTATTGAAAATGATTCTTTCTACAGAAATCGATGTTGGTGGTCAATTTTTGAAAAAAGAAATTCTAATGAAGAAATATCATTATTTGTATGAAACAAAACATCCTTTATTCCATTGCTTTCTAACCTTGAAGGTACATAGCATTTCAACATACATGGATCAAAAGATGCAAAATAATGCTTATTGTTGCCTACTTATAACTTTATTTATACTTTAAAAAGTTTTCTCTGTGGTGCCCCCTTCCCTTGGTGCCCTAAGCATGTGCTTATTTTGCTTAATGGTTAATCCAGGCCTGCTGAAAGGATGTTCCTGTGATGAAATTACAAGCATACACCGGCATAATGGACTTCAACGCGTCCTTAAGTATGCCCTCTTTAATATGTCTCCTTATAGGATTAGCCTGAACCAAGGCATTACCTGAACTTAATAATCTTGTGGCAAATATGTTGAGTGTCTCACCTTTTTCCCTCCTGGCAGCATTTGGGCTGGTTCCTGGGTTCTCTTGTGCCCATTCACCCATAAACATTGGCAAACTTCTTTCCAATGTGTGTCCAAAAGTTATTTGCTCAGGACCCCTTACTGCCTGTTCAGTGTTCATGTTGCAAAGGTAAGCTAGTACTCTGTAATACCTGTACGATGGCTTGTATATCCTTCTGCAGGTCTTCATCAGTGTGGTGTTTCTCAGCGCTTGTGGTGGGTGCACTTCTGCAAGGGTTCTTTGGGATGGTTCCTGGGTTCTCTGGTCTCCACCCAACCCTTTCCTGCATCAAAAGTAGTTCTTCTGTAACAGGGGGAACTAGAGAGATTCTTCTGGGATGAACCCCCGACCTGTGGTTGTCCGAATACTCCAACCGCTGAGTAGTCATTGCAAGGTCTTCCAGTTTCGACCCTCTTCAGTTTATTTCTTCCTCTAATTCCTTGCATTCCTTTAATAACTGATTAATGTTGTAAAAATTTATCCTCCTTAAATTTTCCAAACTTTCTGTACTTATCATCTTTAAGTTCATTGGTTCAGAATCACTCATGTCCTTTGTACTGTCTTCTTTGTTCATTATATTTACGCTCTTTACCGACATCGCGAAGTTTGTTTATATTTTTTATTTTAAAACCATTCCTACTGTTAGCAACACTTTTCACTGTTCACAATATCACTATTCCAATATTTTACGTTAGTACTTTTCTCTATCTCGCAAATTTATTTTAACAAAAAAGTTACACTCTTGCTACCAATACCTTGCAATAGGATCCCACTTCTATGACACCATTTATGTAGTGCACAACCCTTTTATTCCTGTGGTGTACACCCTTTTTTATTTCACTTCACTGACACCATTTATGTTGTGCGCAACCCTTTTATTTCTATTGCAACTTATTTCTTACACGTGTGTTCTTTTCATTCAGGATGACTCGGCCTATCCACTTGGATGGACCTTTAATCTGATATGTGTAAGTTCCTTTGGCTTACTGGAAGCCTAGTTTGGATTTCAAACTTTGAATGTTAGTTTACCCTCAGCTTACAATAGAGGCCTATTGCAAGGTAGTAAAAACGACAAATGCCCTCTTATAAAGTTTATTAAATTTCACTCAAATTAGTACATGAATTTAAAGAATTAGGCTGATGTATGATTACCAATTTTGCCTACAATAAAATCCAATTATTAATTTAAAGAAAATGTTCACAAGTATTTTAGTCTAAAATATCATTTATACAGAGGGGTCTTTTATTTGCGTGTAACAAAACAATTAGCACTAAATGAAATTGTCAAAATCAATGAAGGAATTGGAGAAATTGATTACTTAAGCCAGCTGGAAAGTTATTCTCGACTGTTCTGCGTAAGGACCACAGATTTATATCTAGGAAAAAATCTGTCCATTCAATTAGGTTTCCTTGTACAATAACGGAAGGGTTATGTAACACTTCCCTGGCTTACCCCGAAGCCCACTCCAACACAGGATCATGAATGATTTCTGAGGAACCCTAATATGATGTAATTTAAGTTGAACATTTGATGCAAAACAAAAATTTAAATTTAAAAGGATCCCACCAAGTTCCTTTTTTTCCTGGTTGCTAACAATAAATTATTTGATAAGTTTGCGTAAATGAAAGGATTCAAATTTTTAAATATAACAGGAGACAGTTTTAACTCAACTTTGAAATTTTCTGTTACACCACAAGTTGGAAAGAGTTATTGAAGCCACTGTTAACTTCAGGAGAATGACTACAACTGACTTAAAAATCTCAAATCTACTTTACAATTTTTAAGGACCACACCTTCTAATATTTTGAAGGACCTATCAACACATTTATTTTACACAAAGACACCCCACCTCGAAGGCTCTCCTCCACACCTAAGGAAAGAATCTGTACCAGGCATTCCCAGAATCACTGTCCTCCCATTGGACTGTGTTCCCACTTCCGGGTATAGACCCCCTCCTTTTCCCAGAAATACATTTAAATAGTTATTCCTTCGAAGCTACTCGATTTCCCAATTTTATGACCAAACTCATGGTCAAATTTAGCAAGTGGCTTTGAAGCTGTCTCCCAAAAGTTGCACGACCCAGCGAAGGAGAAACCAACCATTTCACATCTGAATCCAAATCTGCTGGTTTGCCCTTTCCTTTGGAAGGTCGGGTCATGGTTATAAATCTCAATTACAATGTGGTTTGGCCTTACTATCATCATAAGAACTCTGAATTAAAATAGAATGACCGTTACCCCTCTGAAACATTTTTTAAATTTATTCATTTATGAATATTCATAAGCCAAACCACCTTGCTTTCGAGATCCAAACAATGAAACCTTAAAACTAAAATTTTTGTTTTTATTTACAACAGATTTTGGCATGCCAATTTTAGGGTTACAACAATCTGTTCCTTATGATGTAGAGAAACCTGTTATGTTTCTAAATAATTAATATAAGAAAGATCAATAAAGTACATAATAGTTCCTAGTACAAATAAAAAGGAAGCTAACTTAGAATACAGTGTTGTACTTGTTATAAAATTAGTTGACTATGTAAATAAGTCATTGCCACATTAAAACGAAAGAATGTAAATAAAAGAAAATAATAATGTAGTATGTCATCATTTGCAACTGATAGTGGTAACTAGGCTATGGTTGCTGACTGTCTTTTGTTTCCTTCTAGAAGTTTGCCACTTGCAACCATATAAAGAAAAAGAAGACTAGAGAGATAAGATTTGGAAAGTTTTTTTTAAAACTAGATTTATGCTTTGGCTAGTGATTGGATCACATAGGGATAGTTACAGTTTAGTTGAGTTATGATTTGAATAGCAAATAGATCGCATATAGAGTTAAAATTATGACTGACTGTGTAGGGATTACGTTTAAAAAAAAATGGTAACAGACAGTTACGATTGTATTACCATTCATTGAAGAGTAAGAGACCCATTAAATAGAGAAGTCATGTTCATTTAATAATAGTTATTGAATTAAGACTGGTCATAGATTCAAATGAAGGTGTTTGTGAAGGAATGATTATAAAGTGTTACCTGAACTTCTGAGCAAGAAGCAAAAAGCTAAGTACTATCTGGTTATATTTAGTCAAGTATTTTTTAACTTTATAAAAACATTAGTTATAAATGCGAAATATTAATTTTGGAGGCTAATTATATTCACTTCATATTTTTAGATATTTTGAAATGGTTGTCATGGATGGTGGGTTGAGTTTTGTTGTGTACCACCTACCCGGCATACCACCTACCCGGCATACCACCTACCCGGCATACCAGTTCCCAAAGTTCATTTGCTCCTTGTACATCTGTCAATATCCTATTGCTTTTTGAGGATTTCCTTCAAAGAATTAGAGCTATATTTCTTATTGTCTGGCAGTAAAGTGGAAATGTCCTTATTAATCCTAATTAACTGCAGTTTGTGAAGATGTGGCTACAGCTGCCACTGGTGTTACCCTTGTATATCCTGATGGAAGGAAACTCTACTTGCATACTTTTGAATTAACCATATCTGCCTTACCCAATAGTATTTGCTAGAGAGGCCCTTAGCTCTATTGTAAAGACTGTATAGTCCTCTTGACTGCTCCATTTGTAGATTGAGTGTCCCCAGTCTTGGAAACTTATAATGGTATCATCTCGCAGATTACTAAGATGATATCACTTGTACTCACTTTGGAGCTTTGGGCAGAACTATATTATCTCAGTAGCGAGTTTTAAAGTTTTGGATGCTCAGAAGCCTGTCAGTCTCTCGTATGTAATCCTTTTAAGCCTCAATATTTACCCATTCTCACTTTTGCTTCATTTGTTATATTGTTATTCATTTTTCATTTTACCACTTGTCATTTGTCTCAGTTTTATAGAATTTAATTTTATCTTTTATTCTGTAAGTAAGGGTATGTTTAGTGTCAGTGACATTGATGTTGCAATTGGTTAACTAATCACTCATTCTCATATAAAACCTGAATCTGAAAGTCTTGTAATTAGGGTGTTCATATGTCCCAGTTTTTAGAGAGCTGTCACAGTCTTTAGAAAAAAGTTTTGGGGACAAAAAATGACTCCTCCATCATTGGATTTCAGAAATTTTGAGAGTAAGCGAGTTAAATATGAGTCACAGCTCATGCGTGTTTGTGGAGTTAGTTGGTATGCCGACATTAATGAGGAGGGTTGGTGTTTATCTCTAAGAGTGGGAATTTGATAAAATGTTTTGCTTTTACATATTTAAGTTATTAATTATATAGTATGCAAATGTGGCACTATAAGGTGTATTATTATATTTAGTATTAATTTATTCTGTTAAAAAGTTATATTTTATTGACATAATTTCATCGAGAAATATTTAGGCATATGTTAAATTAGTGGTCTGGAAAAAGGCATTTTTCATGCTGAAAACAGCCCAAAATGCTTAGGCTCCACCCTGGATGCTGTTGGGGGAGCTTACAACACCTACAAACCCCCTAATTGTGAGCCTCACTTCACTTGGACACCTTACTTGTAATGAAATAACTTTTTGAAGATTTCTTGTGATAAAACTTTTTACTTCTGTAGCTTTATGAAATTATCAAAATTTACAATTATTTTTGATCTCTTTCAAATATTTACATGTAATGTATTTCCAAAAATTTGTTTCAGAAATCTAAAAATTCATGGCAGAAAGAAAGCCTTGACCTTCATGATTCAAATTCAGAGGAAATATCAAAAGTTGAGAATCATAAACAAGATTGTAATGTGCTATTGAGTAAGCAAATTCTGTTCAGAAGAATTCAGTGTTCCAAATACCCACTGGTTAAGCTTAGAAAACTGAACATTAATGACCAGAAACTGAGGACTGATGGTAAACCTTTAAATAAACAGGTAAGATGAAAAAGTTTTCTCAGTTCATTTGAAAGAAGTGTAGTGACAGTACTAACAGTAGTCAAATAGTAGAGTAGAAGTCAGGAAGGTGAAAATTGTTTTTTAAATATTATAATATAGGCCTAATTAATGACAAAACACACTTGATATTTGCAATTGAAAAATATGAGTTTACTTTCTCCAGAAATTATTTGAAATGAAAATGAATCAAGTGATTTTACTATTTTCTGTTTTACATACAGTAGTTGATTATAACAATTTTGTTGCTTGCAATGAGTCTCAATAATGAGTTTGATTACATGATGAAGCAAAGCTGAATGCAGTAGGGATGTACTGGACATCTTGCTATGGCACTGGAAAGCAGGAGCTGCAGCCCTTTTCTAAAATATGAAACTATAACTGGATATTAAATGAAAATCTTGCTCTGGCTATAGTTTTTCTCATAAGGTTCTAATGATATGATGGAAGTGAAGATGAATGAAGACTGCTCTAAAGTTTTAACTGATAAGCAAGCTCCAGAACAGTGAAATGAATGGGTTATTTTGGCAGATGGTTTTAAAAACAGTAAAACGTAGGACATGGCAAAGTCTATTTGAGAATTAGTTCTTAATCAAAATATTTGATTGTCATTTTAATCAGAACTGATGTATGCATATAGCTATTTGCCAGTCAGTCAGAGTAGCCTCCTCCCCTCTCCCATCTGACTTATTATGCTTGAAATTAGAATACCTTTCATAGACATTTTTTTCTGCTCTATCATTCGTCAGCCAGACTCCTTACTGAGTGGATGCATTCCCTGGGCTCTCTGATATTGTTTCTACTTTTGGATATTGCCAATAACTTTACTTTTGGAAAGTTCTGAATGAATTTTATATACTTTCTTTTATATTCACATTGTTATAGTTAACTGAATATTAGTGGTTTTTAGCAATTTAGTTTTCATGGCATGCTGGCTTAATTTAACTTAAACTTGTGATGGTTATAAACATTAACTACTTTAACTTGCTCAATGCCGTTGCAGAAAGCGTCATGTGCTAGATGTTGGGTTAATTGGTGGTATTCAGATTTTAAGGATTACAATGGAGGTCCTATGGCAATTACTGAGAGATTGGTTTGTTTCTTTTGTGATTTAAGGGAAGAAATAGTTGATATAAAACATAGTGTAGGCGAGGTGATGGAAAGACTTGCAACACTTGATGAGGGCAGGGGTAGGGTTACAGTTGACGAAGGCCAAACCTATACTAATGTTGAAGATATTAGTAATTTCAAGTGTGAGGTGAGAAACCTAGTTTCTAGTATAGGTAGCTTATTGGGAAGGTTAGAGTTGAGGAAGGGGTTAAGGTTGGTCTGAGATTAGTAGATGGGTAGGGATTTAGAGAAGTTAAGGGTGGAGATAGGCCACGTATATTAGGTGATAGGAATCCCCCCCCCCCCCCCCCCTATTGAGGTTTTAAACTCTTTCGCCCAATTGGATAGGGATGTGAATGAGGGGGAAACTATTTTAATTGGTGACTCTTTAGTGTGCCATATGGATAAAGTTTATTGAACAGAATCCAACTGAGAGGAGGAGGGTCTGTCTACCAGGGCCAGGGTTGACAGAATTAGAGACGAAGTAGATAGGATTGATGTTGCCTCCCATCACTCGATGTTGGCGATGATGGTAGTGGACAATGACTCATATAGGCCCAATATGAGAGCACCTGACCTTTTGGAGAGATATAGGGGGTTAATTAGGTCCCTGAAGGCAAGGTCAAATAGGTCTTTAGTTCTAGGTATTACCCCTAGGCACAGTTTGGGTCTTAGGATTACATCAAAAACAATATTTTTGAATACTAAACCAGAAAAGATTTGTGCTAAGGAAAAATGTACCCTTCGTAAAGCTGTGGTCAGAATTTAGTGATCCTGGCCTTTTTATAAAAGATGGGATGCATTTCAATGAAATAGGGAATGTAGGCTAGGTAGGTTAATCGATGACACAGTAGCTAACTTTAATAGATATATTGAGCTTAAACATCAGGTTAAAAGATCAGTTAGGAATGTAAGTGTAATTTAGAGATACAGTAAACTCGCAACTTACGTGAGGGTTACATTCCTGGGACCCTGCGTAAAGTCAGAAACAAAAAAAAACAACCCAAAATTGCCCTTAAATCACTATATATTCTAACTCTGTTATACATACATGTACACTATAACATACCTGTACAATTATGAATGATGAGTTTATTGAGACAGGTGTTTCTGGGTGTTGTTGTGTTGAGCTTATTCATCCCCATCCCATATCACTATGAGGGGGATTGTCAAGCTCAGATAATGATGCAGGGGAGTATGTGGGCAGCTCAAGGTCACTGTGAGAAGTTGAGGGCATTGGCTGATCTGCTGACGATGTTGATGGTGAGGTTTTCTTCAAGAACATGGTGATGGGAAGCTGCCATTTTTTTTCTTAAGCTGCTGGAACATATTATTATATTGAGCCATAAGGCTTGTAAGACCTTGTAAGAAGTTGATACTATGCTGTTTCTTTGCTGGAGGACCAGAGGCAGAGGTTGGCTTGTGTTTGGGCATTGTGAATGAGTATGAAAGAGGTTTAAGCGCACTAAATTGACACACGAGGCACCTGTTACTCCAATGATACACGCGCGGGAACTGAGACAGACAGAAGTGGGATGGTGGTGTGGCGCCACCTATTTTTTATATTTTTAATTACTGTATATATTTCTTATAGTATTATTAAAATTAAAATTTTTTATTTTTATTTTTTATATTTTTATTTTATATTTTTTATTTATATTTTTTTATTTATATTTTTTGAAATTTGGATTTATATTTTCTGAAATTTGGAATTGTAAAATTATAACCCGTGTATAGTTGAAACTGCTTAAGAAAAATCTGCGTAAGTTGCGAGTCTACTGTACTTATAGCTGCGGATAATAAACATAATCGAAAAAAGTGTGTTCACTACGTGAATAATTGTAAGTTAATAAAAGATAATATAGGCCCTCTAGTGGATGCTAATGGCGCTTTGGCTTGCAATGCTGAGGTGATGGGTATTTTTAATAACTTTTTGCGACAGTTTTTACCGTAGAAGACGTAAATAATGTCCCTGATGTGGACGATATTGTTCCATTTAGTAGTGAGACTATTTTGAAAGAAATAAATGTTCATGAGGGTGAGATTGTGCGTTATATCAATAAGCTAAAAGTTTGCAATGCTCCAGGTCCTGACATGCTTTATCCTAGACATCTGAAAGATTTGAAAGACGTTATCATAGGCCCCTTAAAGAAGATTTTTAATCAGTCACTGGAAGCAGGGATTATTCCTGAAGACTTCAAATTAGCTAACATTATACCCATTTTTAAAAAAGGCAACCACACAGTAGCTAGCAATTATAGGCTTATTAGCTTAATGTCAATTGTCGGTAAACTTGTGGAATCCATAGTTAGGGATCATATCATTGATCACTTAGAAAGTCACGATTTGATTAATAGTCAGGATGAGTTTTTATGCCATAGATCTTGTTTAACTAATTTGTTAGAATTTTATAACAAAATAGTGAGTGAATACAATAGGCATAGAGTGGCTGATGTTATTTATTTAGGCTTTAAAAAAGCATTTGATACAGTTCTGCATAGAAGATTTAATTGTGAAGGTTAAAGCACACTATATACACAGTCAGGTAGTTAACTGGTTAGAGGAATGGCTTTGTGCTAGGAAACAGAGGATTGTTGTTAATGGTAGTGAATCAGGGTGGTTGGATGTAGGTAGCAGTCCCTCAGGGTTCAGTGTTAGGCCCATTGCTATTCGTGATCTACATTAATGACATAGATGTAGGCTTGAACAGTAACGTGTCAAAATTTGTGGATGATACTAAAATAGGCAATCAAGTTCTTAACATGGATGATAGAAATAGGCTTCAAGACGATGTAAATAAGATTATGGAGTGGATGGATAAGTGGCAGATGCAATTTAATGTAGACAAATATAAAGTTTTGCATATAGGTTCTCAGAACAACAATTACACATACATGATGGATGATACAGTTAGCAAGCATTGGTGAGGAAGTAAATTTAGGCATATGTGTATCTAAGGATTTAAAAGTTATGAACCAGTGCCTGAGTCTTGTGCAAAAGCTAATAGGATGTTAGGCTTCATAGGTGTAATTTTGAATTTAAATCAGATAATATATTGCCCCTTTGCAAGTCCCTAGTCAGGCCTCATTTGGAATATGCCATTCAGTTTTGGTGCCTGTACAGTAGGGTGGATCACTTTTCACATTTTTTAAAAAATTATAGCTGGTCAAAGTTTTTCCCATGATTTGGTTCAGTGGAAGTACACTGACACCATTTTTACCAAAATTGATCAATATTTAGGGGTCGCGCATCGACCTTGAAAATTTGGCCAAATTGACAATTTTTTACTGAATAAAGATAAATCATCAAATGACCATATTTTCTGAATCCTCTCAGTGAAAGAAATCCTCTCAGATACTTACCAAGTTGATAGGACAAGTGGTTTAGAAGTTATACTCACCTTGAGATAGCATTAAAATTTAAAATACTGTATTTGTCCCCGTACCTCCATATGCTGTCTGCCATTGTCTGCTTTTTAGGATAAGATAAAACGAATAAGGAAAGATCAAGTGTATTTTGTATTAAAACAGTTTACCGATATCACTAAAGGCACTTACTCCGGTGCCCCTAACTAGGTTCAAAAACTGTATGAATTGTGGTTAGAACACACGTCATCTTAAGGCGTGCACCATGTACTCTCTCTGCTAACTCCCTTTCCCTCTGCGCTACATCATCTTGGCAAGTGACAACTTCTTGAAGTCACTGAGTTCTTTCCAGCTCTTTTCCACGAGCTGAAGAAGACCCTGCAGCTGTGACTCGTCTTTTGTGACAGTGTTCGCGTAATCTTCTATCAGTTTTATCCCTCTCTCTGCCACGTCATTGGTAACTTTCAGATGCGAGATGACATTCTTCAGATCACAGTAGTTCTTATCTTGATTCCACTTATTCACTGGCAGAGTGAGCCACGTAGACGCGCACACCTGCAGGCCTGTGAACACGAACCACAATGACTCATCGATCAGGTCTGGAAGGCGCACAGCTTCTTTGCCATCTCGTGCTTCACAGTGTCTTCCACTTTGTCACTGCAGAGGGCAAAAACGACGGTCTGAGGCCTCAGATACCACAAGTGCCGCCTGATCACTGCCAGTGAATGAAGCCTCTGCAATCTCACAATCCGCAGCCCTGTACTGCAGAAGATGCTGGTACAA
The DNA here is from genome assembly GCA_023014485.1 of Bathynomus jamesi. Taxonomy (NCBI): domain Eukaryota; kingdom Metazoa; phylum Arthropoda; class Malacostraca; order Isopoda; family Cirolanidae; genus Bathynomus; species Bathynomus jamesi. The sequence continues at coordinate 839,374 of JAJOZX010001419.1, forward strand.
CACAAGGTCATTCAGCGGGGCATCAGCTGTGACAGGAGCTGCCAGCCAGGCAGGTGCGTAGAGGAGTGCAGTAAATAGTACCACTCTCTGAAGTTTCTGTACCAGCTCATCGTCGAACTCCAGCTGACTGCTGAACATCAGGAGCTTCGTGTAGTAGATGATCTGAAACGAATACGCACTGTGATGTATAAATACCGATACCACTCCATATAAGTTTGTTTAATGGTAAATTATTTATCTTATTTTTTTCTAGTAGGGACTTCAAATGGCTGTTTGCAGAAGGCAATACAATATTTAACTTCTAATTCAAAATACCAACCTTGGCCATCCACCTCGCATGATGGTAGGCTCCTGGGCGCATGAAGTGTGGGCCCCGAGTACCAGGAGTGTAATCTCCGCCACTTCTCGGTAGTCTTCTCTGACAAGACCAGAAGCGGTGCTGAGGAACTTGACTGCCTCATCTCGGAGCTCCATCAGCCACGTCACCTCCGCCAAATGCTCGATCTCCAGCTCTCGAGAGGTCGAGCTTGTCCTACCTGAAAGGGGAGTTATGAAAATATTGTATGAAAACGACTGAAGTTTCCCTTTTCGACTGCTATTAACATCATTAGTAGAAGGACGCTGATATCTCAATTGCTCTGAAGGCAAAAAATCATTAGAGAAAACAAATGCGCCTTAGACTTGAAATTCACCTTCTCCTCAGATACTGGAACAAAGGTTCAGTTGGTGCTGTGGTTCTTCCAAATGCGGTGATGACCACTGCCCCCACGATGAGCTCCATAACATGATGGTGACAGCCCAGCTGGTACAGCGGTTTACCAAGCATGTTCTCCAGCCAGACCACTGCACCCTCCCTGTATTGGAGGAAGTTGTGTCGAAGCACAGTCCAATCACGTTGTTCTCGCATCCCCAGTCTTTGAGAGCACGAAAGGTCGCCTGGGCCTGGGACAGACTGGTGCTGTCAGCAACAGTCAGAATGGCCAGCAACTTAAATTCTGTGCATTGGGGAGCTCCAGAGATGAGAATCGCCTGACGGTGCTCCAATGATCCAAGAGAGTCCTGAAACGTATGTCATACATGCCAATCCATTATCGTCCACTGGAATATGTCAATCCACTGTCATCACTGGAACATGTTAATTCACTGTCATCCACGGTGAGGGCAAAATTGACCTTGATTACTTTACCGTCCCAGTGGACGACAGCATGCCTCAGAGATACGAAGGATTTCTGCACAGCTGTCGACACTTCACAACGATGTGCCACTCTTCCACGGCAAGACGTGTCCTTCGAGATACTGAATTTGTCCAGGTCTGTGGGTGGATCTGCCGAATGTAGGACTGCTGCCACGAGACACTTGCCACCTATGTGCGAAATTGAAAGGAAATTGACAAGGATGCGTATGGTTTTTATGTGACAAAATAATCACTAAATTTTGCGTTGTTACGTCTATTATATCTTTGTCAAGGAAAGATCATTACTGATATATACACACCTGATTATTGGACATCTGGAAGCGATCAGCCACTTCAATAACAGCTGGTGCATTGAGGATGTGGTGAGGAAGGCTGATTGATACAGTTGATTCTCTCGGCTGTCAGTATGGCGGTTCTAGCTGTGATTTGGAGTTGCTCGATGATTTGCTTTCTATAGATTCATCGTCGCTCTCAGCTTCGGTTCCTAATTTCGTTTTTGAGGTGCCTGGCTCATCACGAGATTGTTGTCTTGAGAGTTGCCATTTTCTCTTGACAACGAACACTTTATAATTCCCACTCATTGTTGCCTGGCACAGGCCCCGTTGATCCTCATAAAATTTAATATCTTCTTGTTTGTTGTTGTCTGAGAGCAGTCAGCTTTTCTGTATCTCTTCAATAGCATCGGGAGCTCCGATGTCCCAGAGCTTGTTCAGATTTTCTGAAAACTTCTCCCTGCCTTTTCCCGCGTCACTGTCTCTCATCTTGCTCTTCTGCAGCGAGTGCCACTCTCCCCACAGTAACTCCAGTTTTCTTTCGCAGTTACGCCTCATGATCGTCTTTATATGTGCCATGTTCCAAAATGCCAGAACATTGGCCACCGTATCTTTTATGGCGGCCTTCCTGTCAGTAGTTTCCTGCTTGGCATAGGAGAAGTACTGGAGAACTTGATGGGTGGTTGGCAATTTGGCACCACCGATCGAGGAAGATGGCTGACCAATTAAGAAGACATCCGTGGCTGACCTTAGAGAAGGTGGTGCTGTTGTTGCTGCTTTCTCTTTTCCAGAATAAGTAACTTTCAGAGTCTTCCCACTCCTGGTTGTTAACAGTTTATCCATTGTACTAAAGTCTAGACTTATCAAACAAGAATCAATTGACACAGTTAATCTGTAAAAAGCAAACTGTGATTAGTAAAAATATTGGTCATAGACATAGCGTGTGTGTGCAATTGGGATTTTAGGATGCGCCAGCTACTGATGCTATGATTACGTCCATAAAGGGGGACAAATATGGTATTTTAAATTTTAATGTTATTTCTAGGTGAGTGTAACTTCTAAACCACTTGTCCGATCAACTTGGTAAGTATCGGAGAGGATTTCTTTCACTGAGAGGATTCAGAAAATATGGTCATTTGATGATTTATCTTTATTCAGTAAAAAATTGTCAATTTGGCCAAATTTCCAAAATTAAAATTTTCAAGGTTGATGCGCGACCCCTAAATATTGATTGATTTTGGTAAAAATGGTGTCAGTGTACTTCCACTGAACCAAATCATGGGAAAAACTTTGACCAGCTATAATTTAAAAAAAAAGTGAAAAGTGATCCACCCTACTGTACAGTATTTGCGTGAGGATATTGATAGGTTGGAAAGGGTTCAGCATTGCACCATGAAACTAATACTGTCATTGTGCAACAAGTCTTATGAAGATAGGATCAAAGACTTGCATTCACTTGAAACTAGGAGATTAAGGGGGGGAGTTTATTGAAGTTTTCAAAATTGTTAATAAAATTGATAATGTAAATTTTGACAAACTGTTCACTTTTGGTAATAGCAATACTTGTAATAAGGGATTTAAGTTGTGTGGCAGACGTTTCATTACTAATATCACTAAAAACTTTGTTTAAAGTAATTGATAAATGGAATAATCTTCCTGCATCCATCGTGAACTCTACCAGCATTAATATGTTTAAAAACTGTGTAGATAGGCATTTTAAAAATATTAACATTGTTTAAAATAAAAAAATAATTAGCAACAGGAGCTCTGGGGGTGATGGTTAACGATGCGGCTATTGATGATTAAGGCCAGCTTGTGACATGGCAGTGTGTGATATGCCAGCCAAAAAATAAAAAATAAAAAAATAACACGAACTTAGATATAGCTTGTAGTGTAAACTAACCTACTTTTAGTTGTACTCTTTATACTTTTTTCCTTATCCTCTCCTTAGTTGCATGTCTGTAACTCTCTTTACTTGCATGTCTGTAGTTTGCATGGTATGATAGTGTTTGAGTTAAGACTGTGTTTGCATGGTTTGTAAACCTTCTTATTTTACTTCTTTTCATGTTTCACCTCTTTCCTATTCTCTTCGACTATTTTTCCAACTTGTTGGCAGTGGCCAGCAGATGATGATGGTGAGACTTTCTCTCTTTCTGAATGAATTTTAACCCACGAGTGATAGGTTTTGCTACTTATTTAACCCCTTATTCTCTTCTTTTAACCCCCTACTCTCTCCTTTCTCTCAGGCTAACCTTAAGAGTTGATCTTAGGTTCTTTGTTAGCCTCAGCTTCTGTAGATCTGGGCTTGATTGTAGGGAAGGTGTTACAGTCCTTAAGGGTCCCTTCTGTTGTTCTGAAGAACTGTGCTTCTGGTCTTACACCATGCCTAGGCAAACTATTTCATCTTTTTTGATCTGCTACTTTTCGTTCATTCATTTCATTCATCCTGTTCCAAAGAAGGGTGACCTCTCCTAACCCTCCAACCATCATCCAATTGGTTTGATTTCTTGCCTTTCTGAAGTTTTTGAATGACCACTGTTCTTCTTCAGAGGCCTCTCCTGTCACACACTTCCTTTTATTTATTAACTAATGATCTTTTAAGTTGTACTTCCTATCCTATCCACTCCTATGCCAATGATTCCACTTTTCGTTACTGCACCTACATAACAATTATTCCATGCTTTGCATAAATCACCTATAATACACTGGACATGATCTTTCTGCTATCTTTGACTGGGACAGAAAAATCCTTGTGACTTTCAATGCCTCATAAACTCGGTTCCTTCATTTGTCTACTCATCACAATCTTCCACACAACAATCTCCTTATCTTTAACAATACACAACTCAATCCTTCCTCTTCCTATAACATTCTTTCCTGGAAAAATCACATATACTCTGTAAAAAGCTTCTTTGAGGTTGTGTTGTGCTGACTGCAATTTCTTCATCCCCATTCATTTGCTGTCTCTGTATAGGGAGGAGTCTCATTTGCTCCTGTGAGGGGTGGCTCAACTGGGCAAAGTGAACCCACACAGCTCTACTTGATTGTGTGGAATTAAGGGCTTTTTGTCTCCTCAATTTCCCACCTTATACTGCCTGTCTTCTTTTTTCTCTCTTCACTGCAATGTTGCTGCACTCTCTTTACTGTTTTGACTATAACAGACACTGCTCTTCCAAACACACTAACAGCATGTTGCCTCCTTTAATGAGAGCATGCATTACCAGACTTCCAACACATTCTCATCACTTTTCTGTCCAACTCTGTAACACAAGGGTTAATCAGTATTCTCAATCTTTCATCTACTCAACTGGTCAACTGGAACAACCTTCCTCAGTCCATCTTTCACCATACCCTTTGACCTTCAATTTTTGATGTGTGATATGTCATGTGACTCTTGGTCATCCTCCTCCTGGAATTTCAGTGAATCTTTTGCTATTGCACTAGACATGTCAAAAGCTATTGATAGTTTGGCACAAATCTTTAATTTCAAAACTACCTTTTGTTTGGTTTCTATCCTTCTATCTGTTCCTTCAGCTCTAATTTCTTTTCTGGCCGATCTATAACTACAGTTGTAGATGGCCACTGTTCTTCTCCTAAAGTTATTAACAGTGGTGTTCCTCAGGATTCTGTCCTGTCACCCACTCTTTTCCTTTTATTTATTAATAATCTTTTACTTCACATTTCCTGTCCTATTCACTCTTATGCCGATGATTCCACTCTTCCCTTCTCCAATCGCTTCTCAGAGCATCCCTCACAGCAGTTGCTTCATGATTCATGTAGGATGGCGATGGGACACCTGACTTCTAATCTTTCTGCTATCTCTGATTGGGGCAGAGAAGACCTTGTGGCTTTCAATGCCTCATAAACTCAGTTCCTCCATCTGTCTACTCATCATAATCTTAAACACAACTATCTCCAACACGCAACTCAATCCTTCCTCTTCTCTTAACATTCTTGGCATTTCCTTTTCTCATGATCTTTCCTGGAAAGATCACATGTACTGTTTTTAAAACAGCTTCTAAGAGGTTAGGTGTGCTGTACTGCCTTCATCGTTTCTTCACTCTGACTCAGTTGCATGCTCTGTACAGTAGGGTGGCCCACTTTTTAATTTTTTTTGAAAAGTATAGGTGATCGTGGTTTTTCCCATTATTTGGCACTATACTAGCACATTGGTACCATTTTTACAAAAATTGATCAATATTTAGGGGTCTTGCATCGACCTTGAAATTACTAGTTTTTTTTTTAAATGCGTACTTTTTAACTTTTTACTGAATCAAGATAAATCATTAAGTAGGGATGTTTTTTTAATCCTCTTAATGAGAGAAGTCGTTTGGTGTGCCTGCCAATGTCATACGACTAACGGTTTAAAGGTTGTGCCTGTATACAGGTAATACCAATGTGCTAGTATAGTGCCAAATAATGGGAAAAACCACGATCACCTATACTTTTCAAAAAAATGAGTCACCATACCCAGGCGGAATGTATAATGTATATAGGTAATTAGAAAATGCACTATGCCTGTGCCAGGTACCTAACCTATTTCTTTTTTTGCAGATCATAACATTTTGAAATTCTGTCTGAGTTCCTCATCCTTTGTCATGGACAAATCGATGGCAACCATAACTGGAAGAACTCTTGAAGCTACAAATAGAGAGTCATCAAAAGGAAAGGCAAAAATAACATCGCTACCTTCTCTAAGATCGGCCTTGGAAATTTTTTTAGTTGGCCAACCATCGTCCTCCATCAGTGGTATCAAATTGCCAACAACACGGCAGGTTTTGCAATACTTCTTCAGTGTTATCCAGTACACTGCTAACAGGAAAGACGCATTCAAAGAAACCATAAACGTCTTAAAGTTTTGGAACATGGCCCGCATTAAAACAATCACAAAGCTCAACTGCGAATGGAAGCTAGAGGCATTGTGGAAAGAGTAGCACTTACTCCAAAAGAGCAGAAAATGAGAAACTGACACTGGAGGAAAATGGCAGAAGTTTTCAGACTGTGGACAAGCTGTGGGATATCGGAGCATCTGACGCTGTCGAAGATATAAAGAAGAATCAACTGCTGTCCGACAAGGACAAGAAAGAAGACATTGACTTCTACCTCGATCAACGTGGTCCTCGGGTGGCAACGATAAGCGGGAATGATAAAGTTTTTGCTGTAAAAAGAAAGCTACAGGAAGGAAGAAAATGTCCTCACCAGGAGCCGCAAACCTCAAAGTGTGCATACGAAACCGGAGATGAGGCCATGGAGAATGATGATACTGGCATGTCAGGAGAGTCGGAGACAGAACTAGCGTTCCCCCCTGCCGAAAGAGCCAAGTGTGTCTGTCAATCTTCCTCGCCGCATCCTTAATGCACCTGCTGTCATGGAAGTGGCTGATCGTTTCCGCATGTCCAATAATCAGGTGCATATTGTGTATAGTATTCATCAATAGCATCAGTTTTAAAGTGTCCCGTAACCCACATGTATTCTTGACAGTTTCCTTTCCACTTTCCATTCTCTACATAGGTAGTAAGCATTGTGGCTGCTATCACACGTTCGGCGGATCCACCAGCAGACCTCAATCAGTTCAGCATCTTGAAAGAAACGGCTCGCCGCTGAGGAGTGTCACATCGCCGTGAAGTGGCGATGGCTGTGAAGGACTCCTTCATGCCACCGAGGCACACTGTTGTCCACTGGGATGGCAAAATGGTCAAGATCAGTTGATTAAGTTTTCATAGCTATCAATTTAGTAATGAGATTCATGAAGCATAATCTATACTATAATAATAGAGCTGTCCGTCTGTCCATCACACTTTAAAAAATTGTGAGAAAAAAATTCAGAAATTGTAAAAAAAAATTCAGAAATTGTATTACGGGCGGAAATGTGAAGCTCAAGATTTTCATGACTGTGTTCTTTTCTGTAGTTTAGCAATGGGGGGGGGGGGTAATGGGGGATGGGGGGTAATGGGGAGGGGTGGGGGTAATGGGGGAGGGGGTTAACCCCCAAGTTGTATGAATGGGGGTGAGGAGGTTTTGGGAGATACCAGATTCAGAAATGTTGACACAATGTAAAGCTCAAAATTTCCACGGCTGGGTTCTTTTTTTGTAGTTTAGCCTGTCTAACCATCAGCGAAGCGGCGGGAACTGTACTAGTGTCAATTAAAAAGAGAACTGAATGTGAACAAAAATAGGTTACTTTACAACCATGAAATTGAAATATATGGCATGTGTTTCAGAACTTCCTTGGAACGGCGGAGCACCACCAAGCAATTCTCATCTCCGGGGCTCCTCATTGCACAGAAGGAAAGTTGCTATCAGTCCCAGCTGTTGCTGATGGCACCGGACTGTCGCAGGCGCGGGCAACCATACATGCTCTCGAAGATTGGGGATGTGAGGAGAGCGTCATCGGACTCTGCTTCGACACCACTTCCACCAACATGGGGAGGGTGCAGGATGCAGTTGTCCAGCTGGAAAACATGCTCGGGCGACCACTACTCCAGCTGGGATGCCGTCATCACGTCCTAGAGCTTATCATGGGGGCAGTAGCCATCACCCTGCTCGGAAGGACTACGGCACCAACTGATCCTTTGTTTCAGCAGTTGAAGAGAAGGTTAGTTCATTTTTTGTGCAAGGTAAAGTTAGGACACACATGATATTCCACTAGTTTATAAAACAGCAAGCCAAACCGGAACTTCAGAGTTTTCTCACACAATTTTCTTGTTTATTATTTTTGAAGATGGGATGAGCTCGGATCTCTCGACCTACTGCAAGCTGTAGGTCGAGAATCTGGCGGAGAGTACGTGGCTAATAGAACTCCGGGATGCGGTCGTCAGCTTCCTGAGCACAGCTTCTGGTTTCGTCAGAGATAATTACTGGGAAGTGGCAGAGATCACGCTCCTGGTACTCGGGACACAACCACGCCATGGCATTCACCTCATGCACCCAGGAGCCTACCACCACGCAAGATGGATGGCTAAAGTTAGTATTTTCAAACAAAAATAATCTAGAGATAAGTTTAAATGTTATTCAAAGATAAACATTTCATTATAACGCAAACAAATTGGTAACAATAAACATGTCTTACTTACAATGGTGCCTATTCTGTTTCAGGTCATCTACTACACAAAACTGCTGATGTTCAGTAGGCAGCTGGAGCTCGATGCCGAGCTGGTCGACAAACTGCACAGTATCGTGGTGTTCATCGCTCTTCTGTATGTACCAGCTTGGTTGGCAGCCCCTGTAGCAGCTGATGTGCTGTTGAATGACCTGGTACTATACCAGCATTTTCTGAGGGGTATAGGGCAGTGGACCGCGAGGTGGCAGAAGCATCACTGGCAGTGATGAGGCGGCACTTCTGGTATCTGAGGCCTCAGACCATCATCTTCGCTCTATGCAGCAACAAGGTGGATGGCACTGTGAAGCAACAGATGGCAGAGAAGCTGTCCCACCTCCCTGTACCCAAAGACTTCACATACGAGAATGTCTCAGTCGACGAGATGACGCTACTCCCTGACCTGATCGATGAGTCCTCCTGGTTCTTATTTGCAGGTCTGAAGATGTATGGGTCTTCGTGGCTCACCCTGCCAACTGATAAGTGGGACGAGAATGAGAACTTTTGTCGTCTGAAGGATGTGATCTCTAATCTCCAAGTCACCAATGACGTCGCTGAAAGAGGAGTCCAACTGATACAAGACTATGCGAACATGGTCACAAAGGATGAGGCACAGCTGCAGGATCTGCAAGTGGTGGAAAAGAATTGGAAAGAGCTCAGCGACTTCAAGAAGTCATCACTCGCCACGATGACATAGCACAGAGGGACAATGTTGCAGCCAGTGACATGTGATAGTGGTCAATACAATGCAAAAGTGATTGTTTAAGTTATTGTTTCTTTCTTCCTTATTTGTCTGCTATTTGCTGATTTTTTTGAAAAGTATAGGTGATCGTGGTTTTTCCCATTATTTGGCACTATACTAGCACATTGGTATTACCTGTATACAGGCACAACTTTTAAACCGTTAGTCGTATGACATTGGACGGCACACCAAACGACTTCTCTCATCAAGAGGATTCAGAAAACATCCCAACTTAATGATTTTTCTTGATTCAGTAAAAAGTTAAAAAGTACGCATTTAAAAAAAAAAACTTGTAATTTCAAGGTCGATGTGAGCAATGTTCCCTCTAATTTTTTTTAGTCCGTGTGTGCAAGAAATTTTCGTTGTGCATCCATTTTGATTCATGGTGAAAAATTGTGCAAACTTTTCTGAGCGCTATTATCTTCCAAATGAAATATATATAAATATTAAATACTTAATAAATATTATTTCCATAAGGTGATAGCTCGATCATTACGGTACTATTAAATGGATATTAAAAAACTCTTTACATTATTTTATATTCTTAAAAAAGAAAACATTTTATCCATTCTAAAAATATGAATAAAGTAAAAAATAGTAAAATACAATTCAACAAAATAAAGAAATAAAATAAAAATAACATTAATTGAAAATGACTATTTTAGTTATCATTTCTCAAAACAATTTTTAGCATTTATCAATTTAAAATAGACTATCAAGATTAATACATGATTTTATCCATTCACAAAATAGGAATAAAATAAAAAATAATTTTATTTTTTATGAATTATGAGATAATTACTATTCGTTTTTATGCAAAAATAAGAGAGAGAAGGTTTATATTCAATGCGTTAATGTATAAAAGAAAAAAAATGCAAATACATAGAGTAAAAAAAAATCTGAATTGCGTAATTGCGCGGACATCGGCGAAGTCGAGTGGAAGGGGTTAATACTTAAAATAGCGACTATAGAGTATGTTGATGCAAATGGTCAAACCTTGTGTGACGGTATATTTTTGAAATTACTTCATTTACTGTCGTGACTCATGATACGCTTGAGCCTGTGCGCATTTTATTTTGCTGTGTGCTCGGGTTTCACAACGCGTGTGTGCACGCGCACACGCACACCTTAGAGGGAACATTGGATGTGAGACCCCTAAATATTGATCAATTTTTGTAAAAATGGTACCAATGTGCTAGTATAGTGCCAAATAATGGGAAAAACTACGATAACCTATACTTTAAAAAAAAAATTGAAAAGTGGGCCACCCTACTGTACAGGGGTCTTGTTTGCCCCTGTATGGAGTATGCTTCTCATGTGTCGGGTGGTTCAACCCACACAGTAGGCATTCCATGTCAAGTGTACACACGTTTTGGTGATTTCTGCCACTCATCTCACTGATTTTAATGATTTTTAGTGTGGTAGTTGAATATGATGAGTAATGAAGCATGACCAGATTTTAGCCACTTGGGTCAAATAGTTTGGGAGTAATGACCCCCCCCCAAATTTGGGGTCAGCAGCGTAACCTCGTGATCTTGAAAGGTCATAACAGGATCTAATGGATGGATTTTAATGATTTTGGTGTCAAAATGCTCAGAAACGACAGCAGAATAACTTTAATTTTATGCACAAAGTGCGTACATTCCATTAAAAAAAAGTTGCATTATATTTCACCTTTGACCTTGACCTCAGGTCAGAGTTCAAAATTCAAGGTCATGAAAATTGGCATAAGTAAAGACCTTTAGATGAAGCATATTCAAGCAAAAAATTGGAGTGGGATCTCCATGGTTTGCTTTCCACAAGCATTTGAAATTGTGCATGTTGAAAATTATGAGCATTTTATTCAAGATAACTTCACAAATAGTTCATATTTATACATATTATAATATAGCTACATACATGATTTGATATATACCTATAGGTAAGCATCAAGATTTTTACAAACAAATTATTTGGTTCTCTAAAAGTATCAATAATTTTTATCACAAATCCTATATAATTTTTGCAGTTAAAAATAACTTGAAATTTAGGTGTTTGAAGTTTGAACAGTGAACAATGACTAACTTGTACAGGTATTTCTGATGAAATAACACTTCATATTGCTGTGCTGAACCTGAAAAATATAAATTTTTTTACCTATTAAAAATTTAAGTAAAATTATCATGATAAGGAGTTGTTTAAAAAATTAATTAGCAAGGTAGGTAGTTAAACCCCTTAGTTACTCCCAAGGCCTAGGTGTGTACCTCACTCCAACTTCCGAAGGACCTAGGCCTAGATACTATGCAGAGTGCCAAAACAGATTTTTTTTCATTCCGTATTAGTTTAGAGATCTTATATCTTCGACTGTATGGCAGAAACAAGCATAGGCATCGGGCACACGCTTGTAGAGAAAATAAATTTTCTAACCCAGGACCATTTATTCACAGTCACAGGCTCTAACGAATAGAGGGATTTCCACTATTTAATAATAACTTAATACAGGCATCCCCCGTTATACGATCGTTCGGTTTACGATTTTTCGCGTAACGATTTTAAAAAAGTACCCCCATCTTTCGATTTACGATTGCCTTATTTCGCGTTAACGATCTCCAACTTGAAAGCATGTCTCAGAAAGGAACAAAACGTGCCTACGTTGAGTCCAGCCCAAATGAGGAGGACGATGAGGACCCAGTCAGAATGCTTGATCTCAAAACCTTGAGAGAGATTCTGACTGGATTTGACACGTACATCGAGTTGGTGAAGGACAAGGACCCTAACTACGAACGTAGTGCTGCTGCTGTCAATCATATTGAAAAGGGTCTGAGCGTTTATCGGGAGATCTACCTGCAGAAAAGGAGGAACGCCAAGCAAACTACGATCTCCCGATTTTTCAAGCCTGCAACAGCTGCCGAGGCAGGAGAGAAGTGCGTCGTCAGCAAGTGCAGCAACAACTCCTGCACATCGGCAGCAGGCTAGATCTCCAACTCCAACATCTTCGGGGATGGATTCTCCTGCAACTTCAGAAACTCCTCCATCTCCGAGGGACTCTCCCGAAGTCATCGATCCTCCTCCATCCCCCACCGATCCTCCTCCATCGCCCATCGATCGTCCAGCATCGCCCATCGATCCTCCTCCATCGCTGACCGATGCGGGAGCTGGCCCTCCTCCCCCATCACCACCACCCGGTGGCGATGAGTAGGCATCGTTACCTCGGACTGATGCATCATTGACGACTTGGACCGGATTTGAATACGATTAGGTGAGTGTTCATGTATAAATTGTCTTTTATTAAACACAATTCTTACTTTCAGACACTTTTTGTACATAACAGTAAAATATATAGCAAAATAATAGTGGAATCTGCAAATTTTGGGGGTCTTCCAGAATGTTTGGGAATGTATCCCTATTTTTCCCATAAGGCCTTCAGTTCGATATACGATCGTTCGATATACGATGGGGTTTTTAGGGACGCATCCCAATCGTATAACGGGGGACACCTGTATTAGGAAACTGCTTTTTCAGGATCATATTGGTTTCATTGGTTTCCTTTTTTTGTGATTGTATATGTTCTTCCAGTAGCTGTCATTGGGTTTATGATTGTGAGGATGTTGGGCAAATCTACTGTAAGTATATCAGGATTTTCAGGATAAGTAAATGACTTGTTTGGGCCACAAGGGTGAAGGAAGTTTACTTTCACTTCACCCTCACCAGGATATGTTTCCATCACACACCCAATCCACCAGTGGTTATCATACTCCACTGTTACATATCCTGTGACATTTTCAATTAATTGAGTGGCTTGTTGGGGGAAGCGTTCAACTGAGGCACTGTACATTTGTACTTCTAACAATTTTTTGTCAGTGGTATGAATGAATGTAATTTTTGAGTTCCTGGTATGGTTCTTGCTTTTGATAAAATTGGATCTAAAAATTTTCTCATTTGAGTATTGTTCTTGTGTTGCAAAGCTAAAAGACATTTGAGTCAATTTTAAGGAATAGAAATAAAGAATCTTTTGGGGACAGAATTTGATTTTCGTATGGCCCAAGAAGACTTTCTTTTGATGGTTCCTCCGACACCATCTGATGGTCCCTTGCCATGGCTGGTAGCAAAAAAATGCCACTCAGCCTTAACTCCAAATTCTTCATGGTGGTGGCATAAATTTAAAAAGTTTTTGCAGTTTTTGTATTGACCTGTGCATCCATCGGTAAAATAGATAATTCTGTTTAGTAGCTGAAAATTTGACTTAAGATGATTTATTAAAACTTTTATGAATAGATGCACTGCAACAGTATCGTGTATTACACTCTGAGATAATAGTTAGAGAGCTGTGATTTACTTTTTCTTGTTCTTTGTAATAATAAACCCATGGATGAAGAGTCGCTTGGCAATTATTCAAGGGAAATCCTTGAGCACAATCTTGGACTACAAAGGAATAGTTTTCGGAAAAGTCCCCAATCACCCAAAAAAATCACCTTCATCCAGTTCATTTTTTCTTTTTTCTAAATACTTGGCTTGTTGTTTGACAATGAAATCATGATGCCTTAGTCAAGTTAGTCAAGAAATAAAGGTATCTAGGAAATCTTCTAAATATTGAATAACACAGTCCAGCTGAGATTGATCTGTTATTATCCACTGTTTATACTGGATTTCATCAATACCTTTTTGTTCGTAACATGTAACAAGAGTTTCCTTTAGCGAATCAGGTTGAGGGCACTGATCACACTCCTAAATAGCAAGAAGGTTGATGTTTGTCACAAATAATTTTGGCTAAAGCGCAGTGGTAACTTCTCAACGGAGTTTCTTCCTCACTGGTAATTTCTGCCATTCTAGAACATGTCATCATTAACTTAACATTCTGATGAATTGTGCAGATGCACACGCTATGCGTCCCACTTGCTCCCGCCAAAACATTCTTTGGGGTGTAGCATCGCAAATTTCAAAAATCCTATAGAGAGAGCTGGAAACTTAAACTTAAATTGTTGATATGCTTCTTTTAGATTACATAAAACTAACCTCTTTTGGTAATTTTTTCATTCACCATTTTCTTTTATTGTTACGCAGTCTTTCTTGCCTGCCATTTGTCTACTTATTTCATCATTTCTAGAAAACTCTTTAACAGTGTTGGTTACTTCCAGTGGCAATTCCTTCCCCATCTTTGGATTTGGTGATGACAATACCCCCTTTTCTTTTGCAAGTTGCTGATCCTGAACAGCCATTCTTTGTGAACAAGTTAAATTCTTGAATTAGTTTTCTTACACTCATTGATGGTGCAAAAACAGTTAGGATCATAATTTGGTCATGTTTATCTGAGTTTTGATATTTATCTTTCAATGTTTGGACAACTACTTCTGGCTCGGACAATGTGCCTACATTTGATGGACCTGGCTCTTGAGGAATTTCACCTAACATATCTAAGTGTCTTCTTACTGAACTTTGTATTTTGGCCATTTTTGTTGGGAGGTATGCTTCATTTCTTTGAATCTTGCGCTTGACAATCAGACTTTCCCCAATCATAGTGATTGTCTCATTCATTGCTGACAATTCAGCCTCTTTGTCAACAAAAACATCATCTGATGACACAGTTTCCATAGTAGTATCAGACAAGCTTGATGATGATATTTCTGGTTCTGCTATATTTTGAACTTGTAAAATAGGTAAGGAAAATTTTTTTCTGCATGATAAACATAACTTTTGGCCTGGCTTCAAATGATTTGGAAATTTTTCTATCAGTGATTGTGAAGCAGGCCGAAGATCAGAAGATTTTAATTTATTGTGGGAATTGAATGGATCACAACAATATTTTGATGACATTTTATCAGCATATAGTCAAAACCTGAACACACACAAATTTAACATGATTAAATATACAAATTATATAGGTACTGTGATGAAAATTATTGTTCTTTTAGAGCAGCAAATACCTTAATATTTGCAAAAATCTTAATACATAGTTTATTTATCAAACCATGAATGTAGCTATATTTATATACATACATATATATGAACTATTTGTGAAGTTATCTTAAATAAAATGCTTAAAATTTCCAACATGTACAATTTCAAATGCTTGTGAAAAGCAAACCCATGAAGATACCACTCCAATTTTTTGCTTGAATATGCTTCATCTAAAGGTCTTTACTTATGCCAATTTTCATGACCTTGAATTTTGAACTCTGACCTGAGGTCAAGGTCAAAGGTGAAATATAAATGCAACTTTTTTTAACAGAATATACGCGCTCTCTGCATAAAATTAAAGTTATTCTGCTGTCGTTTCTGAGCATTTTGACACCAAAATCATTAAAATCCATTCATTAGATCCTTTCAAAATCATGAGGTTACGCTGCTGACCCAAAATTTGTGTGTGTGTGTGTGTGGGGGGGGGGGCTCATACGCCCAAACTATTTGACCCAAGTGGCTAAAATTTGGTCACACTTCATTACTCATCATACCCAACTACCACACCAAAAATCAGTGAGATGACCTGGCATAAGGTGTGTACACTTGACATAGAATGCCTCACAGTTGTACTTCACAGGGTGGCATCACTCTCTCTCTTTGCTGCAATGTTGCCTTCTCTCTTTACTGTCGCTATCATAACAAACATGAACTTTCTAACTGCATGCCCCCTCCTTTAAGGAGTGTACACAGTACCAGACTTTCTACACTTTCTCATTTCTTTTCTGTCCAACTAGCTAATGCAAGGGTTAATTGATATTTTCAGTCTTTCATTTACTCAACTGGTCATCTCTGGAACAATCTTCCTCAATCCATCTTTCCTCCTGTCTATGACCTCCCCTCTTTCAAATGCAGTGTGTCTAGGCATCTTGAAAACCCCAGACTTTGATTTTGGCCTTCTTCTTCTATAGGAGGGGCACTTTTGTGGGCATTTGCCCTTGGCCCCTCCTTCCTGCATAAAAAAAACTTATTTGCTCACACAGACAAGACAAATTATAGGTTGTCTTCAACATGACTCCAGATTCCTGGGATCTTGGGAGCATTGCTCCAGTAAATTTGACCATGAGAAAAAGTAAATTTGGGTTTGGGTTTTGTTCATCCGCTAGATGTTATGTAATTTTTTCGCGTATACGTTCTTGTACAAACCAATTTTTTTAAATTACAAATTTAGTTATTTTAAGTTTAGTTGGTAATTCCATATTTAACAATTATTTTTATTTTTTGTTAAGCTTCAATGTTTTGATAATTAAAATTTTATTAAAACGTATATTTTTTTAATATAAAATTATCAGGATTGGACTATGTTCCATTGATCTCGGCCAGGTTTGATAAATTGGCCAGATAATTACTTGTGCGGTTTTAAGTAATCCACCATGACTCTAGAATTGAAAAGTTTAGTTAAGTTTAAACTTACTTTTACTTACTTTAACTTACCTACTTTTACTTACTCTTCCTTACTTTTACTAAGTTTAAAGCACTTACTTTTACTTACTTTCATTGTACTATATTTACTTACTTTTACTCACTTTTACCATACTATATTTACTAACTTTTACTTATTTTGTATTTTTTCAGGTAGTCAATAATCAATAATGGATCCTAATATTGATGAAGTTGGAGAGAAAAGTGAGGGTGTTAAAAGGGGTTACTTTTGTGGTCAATGCAAGAACAAATATTCAAAGAAGCAAAACTGGGAGGAACATTTTAATTCCAAAAAAAATATTTGTTACAATACAAGAGGTCCCAGAGTTTGGGCCCACAGCTTAGATATTGCAGTAAAGAAATACCAGGATGAAGTGCAGCAAAGAGATACAGCAAAGCAGTCACTTAGTTTGTTCACAAAATGTGCTAGTGCTAGACCTCAGAAAAATGAACCAACTTCTTCAACTGCTAATCTAGAAAATGAAACTTTTTCACTAGATGCTTCACAGACTGAAGAAAGTGCTTCTCCTCCACCTAAGAAACAAAAGGTAAGTGAGGAATCTGCGCATCAGACTAACAAAACTGCTTTAGAGGAATTTGAAAATTCCCAAATCCAGAAGACATTGAATGCAATTTTGCGCCTAACAAAAGAAACTCACCAAGCTGTTGTGGTTAATAAAGAGAAGAGTCAAAATATGCCTTCAAGTTCAAGTGTTGCATCCAAATCTAATAAAGCAAAAAGCAACAAATTTGACATTTCCATAGCCCATTTAAGCAAGTGTAAATCAATACAAGAAATCCTGAACAATGATTTGATCAAATCTACATTCAAATTGGTGGAAAAGAAGGATCTAGGGCATGCTGATGATTCATTTTCAGTACCAAGTGATATAATGGAAAACATTGCAAATAGTGACACTAATATGCCTGATGTAGATATAGCTGTTGAGGATGAAGATGATGATAATCAAGAAGATATTGATGATGCTTCTGATGATAAAATGTTTACATTATATTGCATAGCTTGCACAGACCCCAAAGCATGTGCTTCAGA
This sequence comes from Bathynomus jamesi, assembly GCA_023014485.1. Lineage (NCBI taxonomy): Eukaryota > Metazoa > Arthropoda > Malacostraca > Isopoda > Cirolanidae > Bathynomus > Bathynomus jamesi. Next base: position 857,089 of record JAJOZX010001419.1, read on the forward strand.
CAAACATTCTAACATAAAAGGTTACTTCAATGTTAAAGATTTAACCTATGTATGCAAACAAGGAGAAAATCAAGAGAGATGGTTTAGAAATCTGAAAACCCACCTGAAGAGACATTTAATTAAACTTCAGCATCATCAAAGAGCTGCTGTTTATGAAGTGATGAAAACATCTTCTCGGAACACTACTAAACGCATAGAAGACTTATGTGGCAACATCTTATACTACATAATGAAAACAAACACTGCATGGGCTCTATATCCAGTACTTCTAGCTGTATTACATAGGTCAGGTTGTGAGGTTGGAAATTTGAATCATAGCACACATGCGTGCGAGACAATTTGTGAGCTATTAGATAATCAACTTAAAGAACAAACTGTAAAGTGGTTCTTAGAACAAACTTCAGTAACAATAACAGCTGACATTGGAACAATTTTGGGATATGCTAGTTGTATTAGTTATGAGTGAAGAAGATAAGACTGTAAAACTTGCTGGGATAAATTTAGTACGCAGCAAATCAGGAGTTTATTTGGCCAATGGAATTTTTGATGTGTTGAAGTCTCCTAATCACTTGAAACTATCTGAAGAAGCAATTAAATCCAAGGTATCTGGAATGGTTGGAGATGGGGCTTTTTGTAAGGACAACGAGCCATTTAAAAACGAAATGAAAAAGTTGTTTGGAGAAAATTTCAAATTTCGATGGGACTTAATGCATCTTGTGAACAGAGCCCACGTTGATGCATTGAAGAAAATTTGTAAACTAAGTGAGCTTTTAGACTTTATTCAGAATCACTCTTCAAATCTGAGATCAGGCCTTGACTATACCAATATGGTTCTTGACAATATCATTGGTTTTAAGAGACCAAAACTCAAATCTGATACTCGCATGGTTAATTACGAATTTGATCAATTTGACAGATTTGTGGAAAATTGTGTTTTTTGATCATCCACAAGAGAAAGAAATTAGTGCCAAGTTCTATGTATTAATTTCCTATGTAACAAAGATTATGTTGCAAGTAGCTCAAAAAACCACAGTTAGTGCAGAATTTGTAGAAAATATATTTTATAAAGGAGGAGGGAAAACTGTTATGTTAAGAGTGATGGAAACAATTTCCAAATTAGCTAATGGAGGAAATGCAAATGATGTAGTTTCTGAATTTAAGCACGATACCACAGGGCAGCAAAAGGAACTAACAGCTGAGGATTACATCCTAAATGAAGTTTACAAATACATCAAGAAACGTTCTGATTACTACCAGGTTGCTGAAGTTGCTAGACCATCCAGAACCAGATCTGAAAGTAGTTTTACAAAAGACTCAGTGATAAATTGGCTGACAGAATATATAGAACAGCTGTGGAAAGGAATCACAGAGAGATTAAAGCATTTTGATAAAGATGGATCAACTGCCTGGAGTGAAGCACCAGCTGAAGGGACATTCTCCATTCTTGGTTACATTGTTGAACACAAAGGATCCATTAAGCCATCTCATTTGACTAAGCTGTGCAGAATTGTGAAGGAGGGTCCAGCTCCAGGCACTAGATCTGCTGTAATGATCACACAGAAAGCCATTGATCAGTGGCCAAGCATACATGGCGGTAAATTCACAACAAATGCCTACATGCAAGGTCTAACATCGTCCACTGTTGCTGCTGCAATGAATAAATAAACTTAAGGTGAGTTATAAACTGTACATTATTGTATTATTATGTTTAGCTAAAACAATTTGTAATTGGTATGTCGTCAATTCAAGAGTTTACTATCATTAACCTATCTAGTGGTGTAAGGGGAAAAAAAGTAAATTCAGAGCTGTGCTCCAGTAAATTTTTTCAAATCTGGAGTCATGGTCTTCAAATCTTTTAACCCTTTCAGTGCGTGTGGTAAACTATGTTTACCATAAAAAAGCCCAACTCAGGATGCATGGTAAACTATGTTTACCATTAAAAATCTTCTCTCAGGACGCATGGTAAACATTGTTTTCCACATTTACTAAACAGTCTATGAACCCCCTCGTTCCTATTAGAACAATGTAGTTAGTTCCCTGACTAATATTAGACATCAATATGGTGGTATTTGGCATCTTTTTTTATTTTCTTACTCTCAGCTCACCAGAGGGGGGAGTGAAATAGACTCCCCCAATCAGTTCAGCATGGCATCCACAAGCAGTAATAAGCGTAAAAAATCCTCTCTAGATGAGAATGATATAAACGAATATCTCTCAATGTATTCTGAAAGTGATATAGAATGTGAAAGTGAGGATGACTGGGCGCAAGATAATGTACAGGATATTATACAAAACACATCAAGTAGTGACGATGATGAAGAAAATGTGGTACTTTTGGAAAGAGATCTGCCTAAAGCAACAAAATCTAGCGAGAATTTTGAATGGCAGGAAATTGGTGAAAATATAGGCTGTACCAGAGGTGGGTGGCAGTTTACTGATGAAAATAAAGTGCTCTTCAATGGTCAAACTCATACGATGTATGATGTTTTTTGTGAAGTTTTTCCCAAAGAAGTAATTGAGCTAATGGTTACAGAAACAAACAAATATGCAACTCAATTTCTGGCTGCTACACCTAATCTGAAATCAACATCTCGATATAGTGCATGGGTCCCAACTACGTTTACAGAAATGAAGCAATTTATAGGGCTTTTACTTCTCATGGGTATTATACAAAAACCTAAGATAGGTATGTATTGGTCAACCGCCAACAGTTTTTATGCTACTCCAGTATTTACAGCAATCATGAAAAGAGACAGATTTACCAACATTCTTTCTTTTTTGCATTTTTCTGACAATGCAGATGAGATGTTGAAGGAAAGAGGGGGGAAGATGGTGAAATTGCATGACTTTATTGAGTTGATGACATCTGCTCTTGAATCAAAATATTCAACTTCTCAGAATCTAAGTTTGGATGAATCTTTGTTGCTGTGGAAGGGCAGACTCAGTTTCCGGCAATACATAAAAACAAAAAGATCACGTTTTGGGATAAAAATTTTCAAACTTGTGGATGAAAATTGTGTTACTTTGAAATATAAAATATATACCGGGACCATGGAAACTGTTGCTGATTTTTCTAAGACTGAAAGTATTGTAGTAAGCATGATGGAAAAATATTTAGGAAAAGGTCACAACGTCTTCACTGATAACTTCTATACATCACCAAAACTATACAAATACCTTAGTGATAATAAAACTGGTGCTGCAGGGACTGTTAGAAGTAATCGTAAGGGCTTATGCCATGCTATGAAAACTATGAATGTGGCAAAAGGGGAAAAACTTGCCTTTGAGACTCCTGAACTGCTTTCCCTTGTGTTTCATGACAAGAGAAGAGTTTGCATGCTCTCCAATTACCATTCGAACAGTGATGTGACAGTAACACGTAGGTCAAAGGAAGGTCGAGTCAAAAAAAACCATTCCAGCTTGCATACATGAATACAATAAACATATGGGATATGTAGACCGAACAGACCAAATACTGCATTATTACTCTGTCCCAAGAAAGTCTCTAAAATGGTATAAGAAGCTAGCAATGCATTTGATTCAGGTCCGAGTACTAGATGCTTGTGGAATTTATAATCTCATAAAAAAGGGAAAAGTTCCCTTTCTAGATTTTTACCATGAGATTATAAAAGGACTGACATCTGCAGATGAACCTAACTTGAAGAAATCAGTAGTTCCAAGACTAGTTGGAAAACATTTTACCAAGAAAATTACATCAAATTCTGAACGTACCCCAAGACCAACAAAGAGATGCAGGGTATGTTATGCCCATGGGATAGAAAAACGAGTACGTTTTCAATGTGAGACATGCCCCGATACCCCAGGGTTATGCGCTGAACCATGTTTCAAAATTTATCACTCCGCATTTAACTTTTAGTTAACTAAATAAAGATATCTATTTTATTTCATTTTAACCTTTATTTTTTTGTTACCCATGAAAAACTGAAAATATTATTGATAGAAAACCTATTTTAAAGGCAAAAAAATAATTAAAGTTTATTTTCTGGTACATTTATACGCACAGCTTTCGTTCTGGGGTATTAGCGTGGCACGCACAGGGCGTATCAGAATGGGACACAGCAAAAGGGTTAAAGTAATAGAAGATCACTTTATAGTGTAGAAGTTCTTAGAAATTAGCTGATGTAGAACTAATTATGCATAAATTATTCAAGAATATTTTGATCAAACCATTGAATAAAAACTAATAGTAAAAAAGAATGGTGTAGAAACAACAGTTAACTATAGAATTAAAAAATTGTTTGTATTTTGATGAATGGTAAGTTTGCATTCTCTGTAGCAAGAAAAAGATGAAGCATAAATATTATGGTTTTAGTTGAGTAATTGGCTTAAAACCAAATGTTCTAACTAAACTAATTTTATATAAATCATTTGCAGCATTCCAAACGAAAGCAGAACCCAGTAGCAAAATTAGAACTTAAAACAACCAAGTCTTTACTCAACACTGCAGCACACAAAAGTACTCTTCAAGAGCATTTAAAAGTTCATATTGGAGAAAAACCTTTTAAATGTGATATTTGTTCTTACATTGCAGCATGCAAAAGTAGTCTTCGAAAACATTTAAAAGTTCATACTGGAGAAAAACTTTTTAAATGTGATATTTGTTCTTACACTGCAATACGAAAAAGTAATCTTCAACAGCATGTGAAAGTTCATACTGGAGAAAAACCTTTTAAATGTGATATTTGTTTTTACACTGCAGCACATAAAAGTACTCTTCAATGGCATTTAAAAGTTCATACTGGAGAAAAACCTTTTAAATGTGATATTTGTTCTTACACTGCAATACAAAAAAGTAATCTTCAAAAGCATTTAAGAGTTCATACTGGAGAAAAGCCTTTTAAATGTGATATTTGTTCTTACACTGCATCACACAATACTACTCTTCGAAACCATTTAAGAGTTCATACTGGAGAAAAACCTTTTAAATGTGATATTTGTTCTTACACTGCAGGACGTAAAAGTAGTCTTCGAAAACACTTAAAAGTTCATACTGGAGAAAAACCTTTTAAATGTGATATTTGTTCTTTCACTGCAATACAAAAAAGTAATCTTCAAGAGCATTTAAGAGTTCATACTGGAGAAAAACCTTTTAAATGTGATATTTGTTCTTACACTGCAGCATGCAAAAGTAGTCTTCAAAAACATTTAAAAGTTCATACTGGAGAAAAACCTTTTAAATGTGATATTTGTTCTTACACTGCAATACGAAAAAGTAATCTTCAACAGCATATAAAAGTTCATACTGGAGAAAAACCTTTTAAATGTGATATTTGTTCTTACACTGCAATACAAAAAAGTAATCTTCAAGAGCATTTAAGAGTTCATACTGGAGAAAAACCTTTTAAATGTGATATTTGTTCTTACACTGCAGCACGCAAAAGTACTCTTCAAGAGCATTTAAGAGTTCATACTGGAGAAAAACCTTTTAAATGTGATATATGTTCTTACACTGCAATACAAAAAAGTAATCTTCAAGATCATTTAAGAGTTCATACTGGAGAAAAACCTTTTAAATGTGATATTTGTTCTTACACTGCAGCATGCAAAAGTAGTCTTCAAAAACATTTAAAAGTTCATACTGGAGAAAAACCTTTTAAATGTGATATTTGTTCTTACACTGCAATACAAAAAAGTAATCTTCAACAGCATGTAAAAGTTCATACTGGAGAAAAACCTTTTAAATGTGATATTTGTTTTTACACTGCAGCATATAAAAGTACTCTTCAATGGCATTTAAAAGTTCATACTGGAGACAAACCTTTTAAATGTGATATTTGTTCTTACATTGCAACACAAAAAAGTAGTCTTCAAAAGCATTTAAGAGTTCATACTGGAGAAAAGCCTTTTAAATGTGATATTTGTTCTTACACTGCAGCACGCAAAACTACTCTTCGAAACCATTTAAGAGTTCATACTGGAGAAAAACCTTTTAAATGTGATATTTGTTCTTACACTGCAGCACGCAAAAGTAGTCTTCAAAAGCATTTAAGAGTTCATACTGGAGAAAACCCAGGATAAAAAGGGCCCCTTCAACCAGCTTGCGCACCAGGGTGGGTGAGGTGAGCAATGGTGCAACTTTTCTCAGTCCCAGAGGAGAAGATTCTTCACCAAAGAGGTCAGTGCGGGGGATCCTACCAGGTCAAGGTATTGACCCTAGACCCCAGCTTTTCCATCAGACAATGGGCCCAACAAAAACATATGTCGGTATGACACAATAAACTGGACCATTGGAGAAAAGAAAAGAATGTAATCCTAGCGGCAAATCAATGCTAAGCCAAGTTCAGATATAGTTGAAGTGTTTGGCTTCGGGTGGAAGCCCCACTTATAGCTATTAAAAATACTAAAAGGAGTATAAACCAAAATAGAGAAAAACCTTTTAAATGTGATATTTGTTCTTACAGTGCAATACAAAAAGTAATCTTCAACAGCATGTAAAAGTTCATACTGGACCTTCATCCCTGGGGATAGGGGATTTGAAAGAATACTTCCCACGTCGTCCCAGTGTGTCGTAAAAGGCAACTAAAAATAAGGGATGGGTGCGGCAGAAACCCCTCCCACTTGTATGTAGCGTTCCACAAACAAGAACAGGATGTAATGTCTACTAAGGAAAGCTCACACACTGGCAGGACATCACCCAGGATAAAAAGGTCACATCAACCTGCTTACGCACCAGGGTGGATGAGGTGAACAATGGTGCAATTTTTCTGTCCCAGAGGGGAAGATTCTTCACCAAAGGGATCAATGCAGGGGATCCCACCAGGTGAAGGTATTGACCCTGGACCCCAGCTTTTCCATCAGACAATGGGCCCAAAAAAAAACATGTCAGTATGACACAATAAACTGGACCATTGGAGAAAAGAAAAGAATGTAATCCTAGCGGCAAATCAATGCTAAGCCAAGTTCAGATATAGTTGAAGTGTTTGGCTTTGGGTGGAAGCCCCACTTACAGCTATTAAAATTACTAAAAGGAGTATAAACCAAAAAAGAGAAAAACCTTTTAAATGTGATATTTGTTCTTACACTGCAATACAAAAAAGTAATCTTCAACAGCATGTAGAAGTTCATACTGGAGGAAAAATGAAAAGAGTGTGGACAAGAGAAGGGAAATGGACACTGATATGGGCTACAAAGTATGCCAGAAAGAAACACGAGAGGCAGAAGAACATCACAAGGGAATGGAGAGAGATCTTCTTCCACTTTTGCCCATGTAAGAGAGAGACTCCAGCTACAAGATTGACCACTCAGAAGCATAACTTTATAACCCAGAGGGCATTTAGTGACCAAGAAATGGAATACAGTCGACCCTTGTTTAACGTCATTGATTCATTCTGAGAAAAGTGACGTTAAACGAAGTACATGTTCAATGGGGTTTTAGGTAATCCACTCCAGAGATTCAGATTCATTTGCCATCTCTTGGAGGTCTGTTGCATTTAACTCCCTCTCATGCTTTTGAAGAAGTTCCTGCACATCATCAGCATCAACTTCCAGTCCCATTGCCTGCCCAAGGTGGAGAATTTCAGCTTCAGGATTGCTTTGTTCCTCAAAGCCCACAAAATGATAGATCACAGAGGGCCACAGTTTCTTCCATGCAGAGTTCATAGTGGTTGTGGTTACCTCTTTCCATGCCTTTACAACAATTCTAACAGCTGGTAAACAGGGTAAGTGACATAGAACGAATGCATGTACACCAATGGAGGCTTTGACGCTAAACAAAAGGACGTAAACCGAGCATGACGTTAAACAAGGTTTGACTGTATATGAATGATGAAATAGATAAACTTATTCAAAATGAAACCAGCCCAATAATGAACCCTATCCCATTATTACAGTGCCTTGAAGCCACCCAAAATATTGATGACAATGCATCCGATAGTTCAGTGAACACAAAACAGATAGCACACTAGCCAACATTCTGTAACCAATCTAATTCAGCATATAGGAATGGGTGGCTCACCACCCAGTTCACCTGGATCCTCTGACTCATCATTGCCTTCCCCAGCTAGATCAAGAGCCTCTCCCCCATCACCACCACCACCACGATATGAAGATATGGACTTACAGCAAATGGAAACAGAGGAGGAGTTAGCAAATATAATTAAAAATGTTAAAATCATAAATATGGAAAGCTGGCCCTAACTGATCAAACTTAGTAAAAAAGTAGAAAGTTTAAACAACTATTATGCAGAGTAAATGTTGCAAGTAATAGACTAGTTCCAGTAAACACAGACCTTACTGAACTTAACCAAGTAAATTACAATGCTGGCCTATACATGCAACAGAAACTTGTCCCAAACTTTAGACCAAAGTCCCCCAGCCAAAGGTGTAAACCAAAACCCCCACCTTGGAAAGTTAAATTAACTAAACAACTTACACAAGCCAGACAGGAATTAAACCAATTAAAGCAATATTTCCAAGCACCCACACAACAGGGAAAACTCAAAAAACAAATAGTGAAAATAAAGAGGAAGTATAACCTGAGAGATAATCAATTACATGACAAGGTGCTGGAATTGGAGGGAAAAATCCCAGCCATAGCCAATAGAATCAGGAATAAACAAAAGCAGATTGACATGAAAAACCATAACAAACAATTTTCATCAAACCCTAGAGGCTTTTACAAAAATCTCATTAGGGAAAGAATAATAGTTCATGAACCACCAGATCAAACCCAGTTGGAGGCATACTGGAAACCCCTCTTTGAAACCCCTGAACAGCATAATCAGGATGCTGCCTGGATAGAGACCATCAGGGTTGCAAATGAGAGTAAACCAGAAATGGAGTAGCTATTTATAATGGACAACAAGATAAGAAGGAAACTGGCAAAATTCTCCAAATTTAAAAAAACCTGGCCGAGACAAACTCCCAAATTTCTGGCTGAAACAGGTCATGGCATTACACCACCATTATACTGCCACTTTTCATAGAATTTTGCAGGGAGTAGAAGAAACACCAGAATGACTTACAAGTGGAGACACAACCCTCATCCCTAAGACTTGTGAGACAAATCTCCCAAATAAATACCACCCAATCTGCTGTCTCACTACCACCTATAAACTTTCTACAGGCCTAATTGCAGACAGTATATATGAATACCTAGATGCTGGAGACTATGGAAAAAGAACAGAAAGGATGTAGAAGAAACTGCTTAGGCACAAAGGATCAGCTGCTCATCAACAAAACTATCCTTGAAGATTGTAAGAAGAGAGGCAGAAACCTTAGTATGGCATGGGTAGACTATCAGAAGGCATTTGATAGTGTCCCACACTCCTGGATTTTGGAATGCCTTAAACTGTACAAAATCCACCCTACCATAATTAGCACTTCAACAAACCAGATTACAAAATGGCAAACAAACATTAATCTTACCCATGAAAATGGGAAAATATCCATTCCCCATGTCAAGATTATGAGGGGTATATTCCAGGGTGACAGCTTATCACCCTTGCTATTCTGCCTCACCCTGGACCCCCTTAGCAAACTACTTAGCAATAATAACAAGGGTTACAACCTCAGTCAAACTAGGTGAAGAAATCCTGACAGTGTACTGAACCATCTACTGTTTATGGATGATTTGAAGCTGTACGCAGACTCTGACCAAAACCTGGAATGCCTATTAAGGATCATCCATACTTTCTCTGGTGATATCAAAATGAAGTTTGGATTGGACAAGTGTGCGAAGTGTACACTTAAGAGGGGGCAGGAAAATACAAACTATAACATCAATTTAGGAAGAGACACTGAGATTAAAGACTTGGAAGAGGATAGTTCCTACAAATACCTTGAGATAGAAGAAAGTGGAAATATAGAACACTGGGCAAATGGAAGAGAAAATCAGTGGAGAGTATGTACGAAGACTGAAAAAGATGTGCAAAACCCAACTTACATCAAAGAACAAAATAACAGCCATAAACCAACTCGCCATCCCTGTTATCAACTATAGTGTAGGAATCATAGACTGGCCACAATCAGAACTAAATAAACTAGATGTGAAGACCAGAAAAATCCTCACTCTAAACAGAACATACCGGAACCAGTCTTCTCAGATTGTACCTACCAAGAAAACTGGGAAGAATGAGATTGACTAAGGTTAACCAGCTGTACTGATCATCGACCATCAGCATTGTGCAGTATCTGAAAAGTTCTGGTCCGTGAACACCACAACACAAAGGTAACGCAACATACTTCCGTAACCAAACTGGCCCAGCACTTTGGAGGCCATAATATGACAGAAGAAGTAGAAACTGAAAGAGTACCAGCCACCTTAATAGCTAGGAAAAGTCGCAAAAGATTTGTCCAGGAACAACAGGCTAAGCATGCAGAAGAATGGGAACAACATCAAAGAGCTGGAAAATATTATCAGGAATTACAGAAGGATTATATCAACAAAGAAGGATCATTGGAATGGTTAAGGAGAGGAGTTTTGCAATATGAAGGAGAGTGACTAATAATGGGTGCCCAAGATCTTGCACTCCTAACAAATGCATTTAAAAAAATGGCTGGAATAAGTAATAATGATAGGTGTAGATTCTGTCATGTTGAGGTAGAAAGTGTTGGGTATCTAATATCAGACTACAGGGTGCTCCTGGCAGAGGGGTACTATACAGCCACACACAATAAAATTTGCAAATATATCCACTGGAAGATCATGATAGCATTAGAATGTAATAAAAATGTGTGGGAACACACACCTGCACCAATTACTGGAAACAACCATTATACTATGACACAATAATTCCAACAGCCACTTTTATAGACAATTCTGCAGTAAAACCAGACATCATAGTGTGGGACAAGAGGGAAAGGAGTGCCTTACTTATTGAGGTCAGTGTACCAAATGACTATGGCCTTAATAGAGTGGAAAGGGAGAAAATTACCAAATACCAAGTGCTCATATATGACATAAAGAGAAACTGGAAATTGAAAGACGCTGCCATTCTCCACAACATAGTTGGGGCAACAGGTTTGATGAAAAACAACCTATCAACTTACCTGAACTCAATCCCAGGATAGCCCCAGGCCATAGAAATCCAAACAGGGGCATTAAAAGGAATATCACCCTCCTTAAATGAATGCTAGGACAAGTTCAGACATAGGGGAAGTGTTTGGCTTTGGGTGGAAGCCCCACTTCCAACTATAAAAAATACAATAAAGAGTATAAACCAAAAAGAGAGAAAAACCTTTTAAATATATTTGTTTTTACACTGCAGCACATAAAAGTATTCTTCAACAGCATTTAAGAGTTCATACTGGAGGTAGACCATAAACAAGAATGGGATGTAATATCTACGAAGAAAAGCTCATACACTGGCAGTACATCACCCAGGATAAAAAGGTCCCCTCAACCTGCTTACGCACCAGGGTGGGTGAGGTGAGCAATGATGCAACTTTTCTCAGTCCCAGAGGAGAAGATTCTTCATCAAAGCGATCAATGCGACAGATCCCACCAGGTCAAGGTATTGACCCTGGACCCCAGCTGTTCCATCAGACAATGGGCCCAACAAAAACATATGTCGGTATGAAACAATAAACTGGACCATTGGAGAAAAGATAATTTTACACTGCTCTGAATACTCACGATTTGAGAAATGGAGCAGGCAAAAGAACGTAATCCTAGTGGAGCAAATCAATGCTAGGCCAAGTTCAGACATAGTTGAAGTGTTTGGCTTTGGGTGGAAGCCCCACTTACAGCTATAAAAAGTACTAAAATGAGTATAAACCAAGAAAGAGATAGGGGATTTGAAAGAATACTTCCCATGTGGTCCCAGCATGTCGTAAAAGATGACTAAAAATAAAGGACAGGTGCAAGGGAAACCCCTCCCACCTGTATGTAGCTTTCCACAAACAAGAATGGGATGTAATGTCTACTAAGAAAAGCTCACACACTGGTAGGATGTCACCCAGGATAAAAAGGTCCCCTCAACCCACTTACGCACCAGGGTGGGTGAGATGAGCAATGGTGCAACTTTTCTCAGTCCCAGAGAAGAAGGTTCTTCACCAAAGGGATCAATGCGGGGGATCCCACCAGGTCAAGGTATTGACCCTGGACCCCAGCTGTTCCATCAGACAATGGGCCCTACAAAAACATATGTTCATATGACACAATAAACTGGACCATTGAGAAAAGAAAAGAATGTAATCCTAGTGGTAAAATCACCGCTAAGCCCAGTTCAGATATAGGTGGTTTTTTTGCTTCGGGTGGAAGCCCCACTTGCAGCTATTAAAATTACTTAGAGTATAAACCAAAAAAGAGAAACTTTTTAAATGTGATATTTGTTCTTGCACTGCAACACAAAAAGTAGTCTATTGGCAAATGTGAGAGAAAATCAGAGGAGAGTATGTTTGAAGAAAATCTGCAAGACCCAACTTGCATCAAGGAACAAAATAATGGCTATAAATCAACTCGCCATCCCTTTCATTAACTATAGTATAGGGATAATAGACTGGCTTCACTCGGAACTGAACAAACTAGATGTTAAAACCAGGAAAATCCTCACTCTAAATAAAATAACATACTGGAACCAGTGTCTTCCCAGATTGTACCTGCCAAAAAAATTTGGAGGGAATGGATTGACAGGTTAACCAGCTGCACTGATCATCGACCATCAGCATTGGGCAGTATCTGAGGAGCTGTTCTGACCCTACAATAGCTCCAGTTCATGAATACCACACCACAAGAGTAACTCAACAAACTTCTATAATCAAACTGGCCCAGCACTTTGGAGGGAATAGTATGACAGAAGAAATAGACACTGAAAGAGTACCAGCCATGTTAATTGCTAGGAAAAGTTGCACAATAATTTGACCTAGAACAACAAGCCAAACATGCAGAAGAATGGGAACAACACCAAAGGGCTGGAAAGTACTATCAAGAACTTCAGAAGGACTACATGAATAGAGGGATCATTGGAATGGCTAAGGAGAGAAGTTCTGATCTATGATGGAGAACAGCTAATACTGGTTGCCCAATATCTTGCACTCCTTACAAATACATTGAAAAAAATGGCTGGACTCGGTAGTAATGATAGGTGTAGATTCTGTCATGTTAAGGTGGAAAGTGTTTGCCATCTAATATAATGACAAAATCATTCCTACAGGAAGATATATCCAAAACAGAGCCATGAACCCTGATATAGTAATATGGGACAGAGATAAAAGAAAAGGACAGTTTATTGACATAAGCATCTCTAATTATTATGGACTAAACCAAGCAGAAAGGAGAAAGATAACCAAATACCAAGCTCTAAAAAATGATCTAAAAAGAACTTGGTTGCTATATGAAATGGAAATAATACCAGTGATAATGGGAGCAACTGGGCTGCTCAAAAAGAATTTAAATTCTTATCTAGAACAGATACCTAACAACCCAACAGCCCCAGAGATATAACTGGAAACAATTCAGGATAGTGTCACTATCTTGAAAAGAGCCCTTGGAAGCATCATTAACAGATAAACACATCTGGTTTGACCCTGTGCTGGGGTACCCAGAATGTGAAAAGAAAAACATCAAAAGAATATAAGACAAAAAAGAGGAAAACCTTTTAAATATGATGTTTGTTCTTACACTACATCATGGAAATGACATCTTTGAGACCATTTAAGAGTTCATAAATAAAATTGAAGTATTAGCTCAACAAATAAAGAAGAGAGCTGAGGTAAAAAGCTGAAAACAAAATCATTTATTTGCAAAGAACTCAACTGCTCTTTATAAAAATCTGAGACACAATAAAAGTAACGCAACTGCCAGACCAAAATGCCCTGGATAATTACTGGAGGCAACTTTTTCAAGGTAGTGCAACTCAAGAATGAAGCTGATTTAATAGAGGAAGTGAGCCAGGTCAATAGAGATAAACAACAAATAGAAAACATCATAATGCAAAACAAACTAAGATCAAAATGGGCATGCTTTACCAACTTCAAAAGTTGAGGAACAGACCAGCTGCCAAACATTTGGATTAAACAGACTACTACACTACATAAATATTATAAACAGTCCTTTCAACAAATGATAAGTGGTGAGGAAGATGCCCCACAATGGGTGACAGGGAACATTATTCTAACACCAAAGTCACAAGAAATTCACCTTCCCCAAAAGTATAGGCCTATCCATTGTTTACCCACTACATATAAATTATTGACTAATAATAGCAGATCACATATACAGCTATCTTATAGAGAACAATTACCTAGAATAAGAAGAGAAAGTGTGTAGAAGAAGATGCCTCAGAACAAAGATGAGCTTCTAATCAATCAAATTATAATCAAAGATTGTAAGAAAAGATGGCGAAATCAGAATGCTTTTGACAGTGTGCCCCATTCATGGATTTTAGCAAATGGTGAAGTACAAATTGAGGTATTAAGGAGAACAGTAACCATCTTGAAAAGAGTGCTCAGGATTAACTTGTATCAATGAGCATTGCATAGACAAGGAGAAGTACATATACAAAGATAAGTCACTGGAATGGCTAAAAAGAAGAATTGAAATTAGATAAGAGGATGATAATAGAAGCACAAGATCAAACTTGTTAAACAAATTGATTCAAAAAAGTGAGGGGTCTCCAACAATGACAAGTGTTGTTTCTTCTACCAACAAACAAATTGTCAGCTACCTGAAATAAGGTTGCCAAACCCTCCTGACAGATGACCACTATACAAAGAGAAACAACAGAATATGTAGTTTACTACATTGGAAGATTTGCAAAAATAGTGGCATAGCAGCTAATGAACAATCCTGAAAGTATGATCCCCAACCCAACTACAGGAAGTGACACTCAACATATTTCATGACAGAGTGATTGCAGAAGAAGGACTGATTGAAAGTGGGACAGTGAAGTCTGACTTTATCAAAGTATAAAAGGGAAAGAAAAGCAAATATCATCTATGTAAGTGTGCCAAATGACTGGCATAAACAAAACAGAGAGAGAAAAGGAACATAACATAATAAATATAATGCCAACAACAGGTGTAGTAAAATAGAAGTTGTCACAGTATCTGGACCAGATACTGGGTAGACCATCCACATGGAAGTACAGATGCAATCTGAGAAACTTTAACCACCTTGAAATGTACCTTTGGGAGTAAATTGGAATCGTTAAATTTAATCATAAAAGAATATAAAGCAACTGAGAAAAACAGTATGTATGAGAAAAAGCATTTAAATATGGGATATGTTCCACACTGCAGCACAGTAAATGAGCTTTAAATGCTCTTGAAAGTTTCATCATGTGAAAGTTTCATCCATGATGAAACTAGGTCACCACAGACAAAAAGGAATATTAGAGAGAGAAAGAATAGAAACTAAGACAAATAGCACAAAGTATATTGAGGAAAAAGGTGAAGTTAGTATAAAAGTTTTAAAGATCATAGAGATGTTTCAGAATAAATGAGGGGAACTGTACAGGGGGTTCAGAAAGGATAAATTGAAGCTACAACACCCCTTCAAAAAGAATGTCAAGCAGTTCTGGAAGATTATTCATGAGAGAGAGGTCTGACACAATGAAGTTGCAAATTGAGAATAGTGAGGGGAGGAGGTGAGAATATCAAACAATTGGAAATGGAAGAAATAATGACACCAGAGATTAATAGGAAAATAAAGTAGAGTACTAGGCCAGAAAAAACAAAAGTTCTAGCTTAAGAAATTAACATCACTGAAAGAACAACTAACAGAATTCTTAATTAAATAAGGGAACAAGAAATATTAGGGTAGAATGGATCCTGAATGGATGACAAAAGGGAAGAAATTATCACCAAAATCTGTAGAATTACACATTGTGGTGGTAGGAAATATTTAGGCCAGCATTAGGCACTACATTTCATAATTCCATATAAATAATTATAGTAAGCATTGCCTTGACTTACTATTGTATAGTTGTTCTTCGAGTATTGGCTTGGCCCCAGTGCCAGCCTTAGGCTGATGCAGCTGTTTGGGCCCCATACTAAATTTATGAATATAAGGAAATAGTAATTTGTTGATTATCAAGAGAATATAATGCTTGTAAGTTCATTCAGTTGTTTACTGCTGCCATTACTATAATTACATTACTTGTACTGAAAATGCTTCTATAATTATATGATAGTGTTCTTGTATATAATTTGTGTATAACTTTGTATTTTTTGGATTAAATTTATATTTGATGATGGCCTGTTTTGAGTTTTAGTAGTAGGGTCCGTGCAAACTCTAAGCAGGCTCTGCTAGGCTCAGGTCAATCTTTCTGTTTAGGGTGTAGGCCATTTATCAAATGCTCACTTTCAGAATGTTCTGCCCAATGAACACTTTTTTCTTAGCATATGTTGGGTGGAAGATTCTGTAAAGAAATATTTTTGTAAACATTGGTTAATTACCCAATATTAAATGTTTTCTTTATATTATCATCACTTCATTGTTCTTCAATTATTGTTTATATGTAATATAAAAATAGTAATATATAATATTAGTTAAATTTCACTTGTGATGTCATTATAGTTTTGTATCAAAATGAGTGCAGTAATCCCTCACTTTACAGATGGGTTACATTCCATAAAATCCTTCCATAAATGGATTTCCATATATTGAATCCTGTTTTCCTATTGAACTCCCATTATATAATATATTTGGAGATATGTTCCTACAGAACAAAATCTTAACTCTACAATGTAACACATGCACACAATAATGCAACAAATTGAATTTCTATAAAGCAAGGAATTACTGTACCCATAATATACATCACATTTTCACCAACTAAATAAAAATGTCAGATTATAAAGGTATTTGTTCAGGCAGATTAAGTTTGAGAACAACTTCCAATTCATTTAACTATTTCTATATAAACATTGTTCAGTGAAAATATAGTGCCTTTCATTTTTTCCTTGCAAGACCTTTGGTAAGGTATTTTAGAAAGACACAAATCGATGCAATATGAACAATTCAGTCTATTTAGGTAAAGAGCTAACGTTCATACCCCATAATTCTTTTTGCGTTAACCTTTCTCACAATGACATAGCCAGACTCCATACTTCAGTTGTCAGCCAGACTCCGTACTGAGTGGACGCATTTCCTGAGCTCTCTGATATTGCTTCTGCTTTTGGATATTGCCAATAACCTTACTTTTGGTAAGTTCCAAATTTTATATACTTGCGTTTATATTATATAGTTAAGTACTTGAATATAAGTGGTTTTTAGTGATTTAGAAGTTTTCATCGCGTGCTGGCTTAATTTAGCTTAAACTTGTGACAGTTATAAACTAATTTAACTTGCGTGATGCCGTCGCAGAAAGCGTCGTGTGTTAGGTGTGGGGTGAATCGGTTGTATACGGATTTTATGGACTATGACGGCGGTCCTATGGCGATTACCGAGAGATCGTTTTTTTTTTTTTGCGAATTAAGGGAGGAAATAGTTGACATAAAACGCAGTGTACGTGAGGTAACGGAAAGACTTGCAACGCTTGATGAGGGCAGGTTTAGGGCTACGGTTGACGAAATCCGAACCAATACTAACATTGAAGATGTTAGTAATTCGAAGGGTGAGGTGCGTAACCTAGTTTCTAGTTTAGGTAGCTTATCGGGAAGGTTGGATAGAATTGAGGAAGGGGTTAAAGTTGGTCCGAGATTAGTAGATGGGGAGGGATTTAGAGAAGTTAAGGGTGGAGCTGGTTCCCGTACGTTTGGTAATAGGAATCCCCTCCTATCGAGGTTTCGAACCCTTTCGCCCATTTGGAAAGGGACGTGAATGAGGAGGGAAACTATTTTAATTGGGGACTCTTTAGTGCGCCATATGGACACAGAGTTCGTTGAACGGCATCCAACCAAGAGGAGGAGGGTCTGTCTCCCAGGGGCCAGGGTTGACAGAGTTAGAGACGAAGTGGATAGGATTGACGTTGTCTCCTGTCACTCGATGTTGGTGACGATGGTAGGGGGGCAACGACTCGTATAGGCCCGATATGAAAGTGCCTGACGTTTTGGAGAGATATAGGGGTTAATTAGGTCCCTAAAGGCAAGGTCAGATAGGTCTTTAGTTCTAGGTATTACCCCTAGGCACGGTTTGGGTCTTAGGATTATGTCTAAAACGATATTTTTTAATATTAAATTAGAAGAGATTTGTGCTGAGGAAAATGTACCCTTCGTAAAGCTGTGGTCAGATTTCAGTGATCCTAACCTTTTTATAAAAGATAGGGTGCATTTTAATGAAAGAAGTAATGCTAGGCTAGGCCCGGCTGAAGATATTGTTGGTCTCTTCATCTTCTCCACTTGGGCCGTGGCGCCGGCAGCGGACACGGAATGGACAGTGCAGTGGGCTGTGAGGAGTGCTGCTACAATGGCGTTGCTGTGTGCGGGGTTCTCATATGCGCACCCCTCAATTGGACATTTCACCACAGGTATGTTGACCTGTTGAGATTCACTATTGTTTTGTATAAAGTTCCATCATAAATAAGATTCCACTTTTTGGTATTACATTTATTGACCAATATCCATAACGCTAAACAATGATGGAACTCTGAAACATACAAACAAAACATAAACACATACATGAAAAATAAAGGCATCAACATGAAGACACCAATCAATAATAATGAATATTCTCTAGAGGGTCGTTGTTAATGGTAGTGAATTGGGGTGGTTGGATGGAGGTAGCGGTGACCCACACGGTTCAGTGTTAGGCCCATTGCTATTCGTAATTTACATTAACAACATAGATGTAGGTTTGACAAGTAACATGTCAAAATTCGCAGATGATACTAAAATAGGTGGTAAGATTGTTAACGAGGATGATAGAAATAGGCTCCAAGACGATGTAAATAGGATTATGGAGTGGACGGATAAGTGGCAGATGCAATTTAACGTAGACAAATGTAAAGTTTTTCATATAGGTTCTCGTAACAATAATTACATGTACACGATGGATGATAGAGAGTTAGCGAGCGTTGACGAAGAAGTAGAGTTAGGCGTACGCGTATCTAAGGATTTAAAAGGTAGGAACAGTGCCTGGAGTCTTGCGCTAAAGGTAATAGGATGTTAGGCTTCATAGCGCGTAATTTCAAATTTAAATCGAAGAATATTATATTGCCCCTTCTCAAGTCCCAAGTCAGGCCTCATTTAGAATATGCGGTTCAGTTTTGGTGCCCGTATTTGCGTAAGGATATTGATAGGTTAGAAACGGTTCAGCGTCGTCCCACGAAACTAATTCCGTCATTGCGCAACAAGCCTTATGAATTTAGGATTAAAGAGTTAGACTTGCATTCACTTGAAACTAGGAGATTAAGGGGGAGCTTATTGAAGTTTTCAAAATTGTTAATAGCGTCGATAACGTAAATTTTGACAAACTGTTCACTTTCGATAATAGCAATACTCGTAATAACCAGTGGCGTGTCGTGAAAAAAATACTAGGGTAAGCAAAGACACTGTTAAGATTTTTCATAAAGCTGAAGTATGAATATTAATGAATTTTTTGTTATTGATCCATTTAAGTCTACGAAACTGTGAAACAGAACAAACAGGTTAGATAATTATTATTTATGTAAGCAATGCTTACCTTGCGTCTTAGGAGTACACGCCACTGGCAATAACGGGTTTAAGTTGCGTGGCAGACGTTTCATTACTAATATCGCTAAAAACTTCTTTATGTTTAAAGTAATTGATAAATGGAATAATCTTCCCGCGCCCGTCGTGAACTCTACCAGCGTTAATATGTTTAAGAACCGTTTAGATAGGCATTTTAAAAATATTAATGTTGTTTATTATAATAAAACAATCCCCCCTTCTCCCTCATTAAAATTATTAACGTTGTTTAATATAATAAAACAATTAGCAACAGGAGCTCTTGGGGTGGTGATCGAGGATGAGTCTGTTAACGTTAATGCCAGCGTGGGATGCCAGCAAAAAAAAAAAATTAGCCTAACACAGATTTAGATATAACTCGTAGCGTAAACTAACCCACTTCTTGTTATTCTTTGTAATTTTTTTTTTTTCTCTCTCTCTCCTTATTTGCATGCCTGTAACTCTCTTCATTGCATGTCTGTAGTTTGCATGGTGTGATAGTGTTTGAGTTAAGAATGTGTTGCATAGTTTGTAATGCGTTCTTATTTACTACTTTTCATTTTCCACCCCTTTCCGGCGGAGTGGGCTCCATCCTCTACCTCCCTATGGAGTAGAGGACCGGTCTGCAACTGCTGGAGGTATGTGTTGCTTTGAGTTAAGAATGTGTTCTCTGAGTTAAGAATGTGTTGCATGGTTTGTAATGGGTTCTTTATTTCTTTTCATCTTTCATCCCTTTCCGGCAGAGTGGGCTACATCCTCTACCTCCCTATGGAGTGGAGGACTGGTCTGCAACAGCTGAAAGTATTCTCTTCGACTATTTTTCCGACTTGTCAGCAGTGGCTGGCGGATGGTGATGGTGTCTTTTTCTCTCCTTCTGAATGAATTTTAACCCACGAGTGATAGGTTTTGCTACTTACTTAACCTCTTATTCTCTTCTTTTAACCCCTTACTTTCTTCTTTCTCTCGGGCTAACCTTAGAGTGGATCTTAGGGTCTTTGTTAGCCTTAGCTTATGTAGATCTGTAGATCATATCCAATGTTGCAACACTGCTTCCTGTTGATCAGCAAAGTTATAAGCAATATTGAGTTAGTAGTTGGATGGAAGACCATCTGCTGCATCTACACTATGTAGTGACTTGTGGTTTGGATCCCATATAAACCCATACGTCCTCTTCCATCACATGACTGTAGATGCTTCAAAGTAAGTAAAATAACTCCATCGTTACATGTACTTGTCCAACAAATACAGGCCAATTGGATTGTCTTTCAACTATGTATAAAATGCTGACCAGGGAATTGACTGATCATGTGTATGAACATATGGAAGAAAATTAAATAATGAATGTGGAGCAAAAGCCTGCAGTAGGCAGCAGGGGGAACTCGCGGAACAAAGGACCAGATATTGATAAAGATCATAATAGAAAAGTAGAAAAAAATTGGGGAACTTGGAAGATGATGTGGATACACTGTAAGAAGGCTTATGACAGTGAACTGCATTCATGGGTTAAGGAAGTATTAAAAATTTATAAAATCAATCCTTTAATAAGAAACTCTTTACAAAATATGAACTCTGAAGAACAGATGCTGAATTGCAACATAACAGAATTGTAATTAAAGTGATGGAAATAATTATATTTCAAGCAGACTCCATATCACCACTTATTCATAAGGGCTATGAACCCATTATGTAATCCAATTAATAACTTAGGAAATGGATAAAAAGGAAAACCAAGAGAACTGGGAAGCCCAAATATGTACTGTATCTTCTTTTCTCTGGATGATTTTAAATTGTATGTCCCAAATAAAGACTCAATTAGGCAAGTGGAAGTGGTGAAAATTTTGGGGATGACATCTGCGTGGAAGTAGGACTGGATAAAATGTGCTGCACTAGCTGTGGAAAGAGAGGAAAACAAATACAAATATTTAGAAATAGATAAGTCAGAAAAAAGTAAACCAGAGTGGAAGGAAAACTAAAGGAATTTATGTGAAGAGTGAAGTTAATAGTGATGTCTCAGTTAAATAGTAGAAATAAAATAAGTGATAAACACATTGCAACTATAGTAATCTTATAGTTTTGGCATAATAGATTGGTATCAAGGGAAGGGTAAGTAAGTCAGACCAAGGAAATTATTGTATGCTCATAAAGTTTTACAAAAGCAAGCATACATCAAAGTTTTATATCATGCAGTAAGAGGTGGGGTGGGTTTAATACAGCTAGACCAAGCCCACAGGATAGCAATAATTGGCATGAGTTAGTGATAATCCAAAAATTAATGGAACTTGCCGGCAAAGAGGAGGAAAATCTACTGAGAGATTCTGTTGCAATAAAGGTCCATGATTATAAGGAGAATCTTAGAATGAATTAAGATACACCAGCCAACATACAAGTTAGAACAGTTCGAGGAAAGGTATAGAAATGAGAGAGAGAGAGAATGGATGGAAAGATAATAGGTATAAGAGGCATTACAAACAGATATAATGCCCCATTCATAGAACTAATTTAATTTGGCAAACCACGAAAGTAGCTAGGAAAATAATTTCACAAATAAAGAATAAGTTGAAGCCTGGAAGAAGAATCCCAGAGCAGGAAGATTTCCTGAAGAGCTGGAAGAGTAGCAGTACATTGACAAAGAAAAATTGTTGAAGTGGCTCAGTAGAGGGGTGCTGATATTTGATGGAGAAACATTAATAAGAGTTGCGCAAGATCAAGCCTTTAAAATAAATGGGGTTAAGAAAATGGCAGGGCTATCACCTGATGATAATCGCTTGTTATGTCATCGTGGCACAAAGAGTACCACTGTGACAAACTTTATGACAGACTCAACAGGTACAAACATTATACAGTACAAGTGGCAGGGCCGGTTTTAAGCCGATTAGACCGATTTGTTCAAATTGGGCCCCGCGCACGCGCTCGAGTGGGGGACGCTATGATGAATTAATGAGTGTCCAGTGTGCACGAAGTTTCTTGTTACTGTGAAGGCAGTGAAACTATTCAGTCCGTCCTCGTATATCTATGTTTCAATGTTTTATTGCTAATCGTTTGTTTATTTGTTTTGTAATTTCAGTTTATCGTCGCCGTTTAGCTTTTTTAAAAAAATGGTAATTTGTGGACGATATTCAAACCCTCAACACAGAAAGAGCGCTGTTAATGAGATTATATAACATAAAGCTTGGAATGTAAAGTTGTGTTGTTTGTTAAATATGTCCACATTGTTTATATGTCCTAACTGCAAACTTGAAGTGTCTTAAGCCTGCATGTAACAGAGAAACGTGGTGGTAAGTAGATCCTACATATTAAATTAACTAGTTTTTGCCTCATTATCATAGAGAGCATTTACATTTCTATTTACTAGAGCTTGTTCTTTTGCCCCCTGCGCTTTTCTTCTTACTCCCAGGCTTTTAAAAATCATGAAATCTTTTGCTTTAATCATTAGATGCATACATGCACATCTTTATTATTTTTCAGTGCCAGGGAGTCTTTATTGTGAATGATTTTGTTTTTTGTTTTGTAATTTCAGTTTATCGTCGCCGTTTAGCTTTTTTAAAAGAAAAGTAATTGAAAAAGCCCTTACATCATCGTCATCATGGCAAGCACAAGCAGAGATAGAGACAAAGGGCGAAAGTATTTGAGCGGCAATCAGAAACGAGCACTGGCCAAGGCTAAGGCAGCTGAAAATGAAAAACAAAGAGGTGCTCTAGCGAAATTTCTTGTCACTCCAACTTTGAAACGACAACGGGTAGAGGGCCCCGCTAGGCGCTAACAATTTTCTAATTGGGCCCCGCACTTCCTAGCGCCGGCCCTGACAAGTGGTCCATAGTAAGTTAAGAGATAGCTGACTGGAGCAGTGACTATGTATAAATTAAATCAGAGAGCTCACACACCACATACAGGGTGTACATAAAGTCAGGATCTATTTTTGTGAAATAATTATTTTTTTCTATTTTTCTTTTCAGAATCCCTTAGAATGAATACAGAAGAGCGTGTGGCAATAGTAATTTGGCGAATCGAGGGAAAGAAATACAATGACATCAGAGAGAAGTTTGGAAGGAGATTTCATAAGCCGAGGCCAATAGACAAGACAATACGAAAATTGGTGAACAAATTTAAACGAACGGGATCTGTAAATGATGAAGCAAGATCAGGACGACCGTGTATGTCATCTTACCGTGAATGCAGTACGCGGAATTATCACTGAGGAGCCACGTACGTCCGTTCGTGCTGCATCAACAGACTCGGCCTCCCGACGTCATCTGTGCACAAAATTCTGAAAGTTAATTTGCAGAAGAAAAGCTATCATTTGCAGGTTTTACATGATTTATATGAGGAAGATTTCCCTCAACGAAGTGCTGTGTGTGCTGATCTCGTAGAACAAATCTGGAGTGCTAATTTAATGGACAACATTATCTTTAGTGATGAAGCCACTTTCCATACGTGTGGAAAAGTAAATCGCCATAACTGTCGAATTTGGGCAGATGAAAGACCGAATGATTTCGTCCAAAATTGGGAAAGAGACTCGCCTAAAGTTAATGTCTGGATGGGTTTAACAAAATCTAAGGTTTATGGTCCTTTTTTCTTTGCTGAAGCTACAGTTACGGGGCTTATTTATCTGGACATGTTGCAGCAATTCCTTGAACCTCAGCTGATTGGGGATAGGATTGTTAGTACCGTCGTCTATCAACATGATGGTGCTCCTTGTCACTATGCCAAAATTGTTCAGGATTATCTAAATGGACGTTTTCCAAATCGCTGGATCGGACGCGGAAGCAACAGACCTTGGCCAGCGAGATCACCAGATTTAACCCCTTTAGATTTCTTTGCATGGGGCTTTATCAAATCGCACGTCTATCAGACGAAGATTACGAGTCTTGAAAACTTACGTACACGTATACGAACTGCTGCAGATAACATGACCCCGCAAATGCTCCAGAATGTGTTTAGAAATGCTGCGGAACGATTTGAGCTGTGCAGGGATACTGATGGGCGTCACGTCGAATCCTACTCTTATTTATTTAATAAATGTTACCACTTTATCATTTTATGATTGAATTCCATATAATTTCCAAGTGCTTCACAAAAATAGATCCTGACTTTATGTACACCCTGTATAAACCCAGTGTTCATAGTTACACATGTTTAGTTTATAGTCCGAATAAAAGTAATATTACAATAAAAATCCTGCAGTTAATCCTTTTTAAGTAGTGCCAGTTTTTGAGTGAATATTCAGTGTACGCAGTTGTATGCCTCTTTAAGTGGTGAAATGGCTGCGTATGTTGAAATAAAGCAACTTAATCTATGCAGCGATTTTTTTCTCATGAAATCTAACTGCCCATCTAAAGGCAATATCCCTGAGTTATCCCCCGTGGTACACTCCAGTGCACCAGTCATTTAGAATCTACAGCGTGCCACATTCCCCATCCCCAACAATAATGAAAAAACTTTCCCTCCCTCATTTCTAAAGTCAAATCAAGTACCTCACTTAATTAATGACCCCTTTTGAGTTAATATTTCGTGCACAATCATTTACGTACCATTAGAAGCATGGCAATGGCGAATAAATTCATACAACCCTGTGGATACTGTAAAAAAGAAACAGATGAATCAAAGACAATCCTCTGCGACCTTTGCCAGTCCTTAGTCGATGGAGTGATGAAGAAAGCTCTGTTATAACCAGGGTTGTGGAGTCGGTCCAAAATTTTCCGACTCCGACTCCACACATTGTCAAAAATTCGACTCCGACTCCGACTCCACACATTGTAAAAAATCTAAAAATCCGACTCCGACTCCTCACATTTTAAATATACGACTCCGACTCCTCTAGTGTTTCACTCTATAATTATCATAATAATAAGACATTTCATCACCACCACACTAAGTGTGAAATTTTATATTTTATATTTTATATTTAAATAAATATTAATTGTATATTCTGAAAATGTAAAAAAAAATATTAAAAAAACTTAATCTAGGGGCTATCAATGAATAAGGTTTATTGACCAAAAAAACTAAATAACCTAAATGTTAGTATTTAGGATTTAGAAATTAAGGGTGACACAGGACAGAAATTGGAGTCGGAGTCGGAAGTTTTTTACCGACTCCGACTCCGACTCCGCCCTGAAACGTGCGACTCCACGACTCCGACTCCGCCCTGAAACGTGCGACTCCACGACTCCGACTCCGACTCCACAACCCTGGTTATAACAGGCGCTAAACAAATGCAAAAAAACTTTTTTCTACGTGAAAGTCACAATATGATAATAAAAACCCACTCTAATAGACAGAGTTTATTTCCACAACAGTTTCGATGCCCACTGGCATCCTCTTCGGGTGGATACAGAAAAACGAATGAACCAAAAACAAGAGGGAAAACAGTCCCGGGACCTTTAAGAAATTCGCAACTAGATTAGATCCTGTTATGCGCATCAATTTAAAACTATCTTCTTGTCCTATACATATAGATTCTATTATTTTACATAATTATTACATTTATTATTAAATTTGTTACATTTAATATTGTATTATTTTTTATTACAGAAATTATAAATTTATTATTACATTGATTATTACAGTGTTGTTTATTATACAAAAATTATAAACCGAAAAGATGAATGAAAAATGGGCGAGGAGGACACAGTCAAGAGACCGTAACAAATAGATTAGGTCCCGCATTGTTTTTGTTTTTATTAAAGGGACCCGCTTATAAGTACATTCGTACATTTTTTTTTAAACGTTATACTTGTTCTATACGTACAGATTCTATTATTTTTACATAATTATTACATTTATTATTAACTTCATTACATTTAATATTGTATTATTATTTATTACAGAAATTATAAATTAATTATTAAATTGATTATTACATTGTTATTTATTATACAGAAATTGTAAACCGAAACAAATGAAAACGGCGAGGAGGATACAATCCAGAGACCGTTATCCCGCTCCCCCGACACAGGAAGGGCATTTTATTACAGGGTCCCGCTTATAAGTACATATGTTCAAATTAAAACTATCTTCTTGTTCATACATACAGATTCTACTATTTTGACATAATTACTGCATTGATTATTGCATTTACATTTTTTTTTTTAACATTTATTATTATTACCTGTACACTAATTACACTTATGTTAGAACCCGTTCACCCGACTCCGTAAGGGATTTTTGACCAAGACTCTCATTAAAGAGTCTAACTTATAGGTTCCCAAATTAAAGGCCCGAAAAGGGACCTCCTCAACCCTGAAGGAAAATAGCTTGGTTGTCAGGGGGCCAAGACTTATCAACCAGCTTCCTAAGGACCTCAGAAACGTAACGGGGGTCAAAGTTGAAGTCTTCAAGAAAAGACTGGATGCCTGGCTCAGGACAGTACCAGATGAGCCGGGCGTGCCTGGCTATGTACGGTGGAGAGCGCAAGAAAGCAACTCGCTCCTCCACCAGGCCAGACCTAGAGGTGGGGCCACCAGCTTGACCTCCCTGTGAAGAGAGACCAACGCACGAAACAACATAAGGTTCATAAGGTAAGGATATATATATAATATATATACACACACATATATATATATATATTATACATACAGGGTGTCCGAGAATTATCTGTACAATTTTTGGCTGTTATTAAAAGTCAACCATGAAGTGTAGAAATTCCAGTGTTGTCCCATTTTACAGAGAATCTCATTAAGTTTTTTCTGATACCAAGTTTTGACAAGTTTTTTAGAAATTCCAGTGTGTCCGAAAATTATCTGTACAATTTCATCTTTTAATAAAATTCTTGATAACACACGTAAAATTCTTAAACAAGATTATTTAGAATCTGTATTTTCAAAAGTTTCTTTTATTAAAGTAACGTTGTTACAAACATTCGATATGTGCACCATCAGTGATTCGCAAAACATCTAATCGATAATCCAAATGTTGCCATGTACGCTGCAGCATATCCAGTGGCGGTTCCTCATATGGGCAATATGGGCAGCCGCACAGGGCGGCATTTGTGGAGGGGCGGCATGAGCGCCTGCAAAAAAAATAAAAATAAAAATAAGAATAAATAAATAAATAAAAATAAAAAATAAAATAAAATAAATAATAAAAGATCAATGACTTTGCATCAAGGAAGGTAAGAAGAGTCAGGCTTTAGATGGCAGTTGTGCTGTGGTGCAATTTATTTTGTTTCTTGTTCAAAGTGTAGCAATAATTACCCTCTCTTAAGTGTCTTATTCTATTTATGTGATAGAGCATTTGTACAATTTAGAAATTTGATTCTCTAGTTTATTTATGGCAGTTGTGCAATTTAATTTGTATTTTTCCTGTTCATAGTATCATAATTACATTCTCTTAAGTGAGTTATTCTATTTACGTGATGAAGGATTGTAAAATTCAGAAATTTGAGTCTTTGTTTTGGTTCTGAAGTTCCAACAATTAGTCCAATAAAAAGTTATTTGTGAAAGAGTTATGTCTGTCCTTTATTTTGGGGGGATTCGAATGTGTGTGTGTTGGCGAACAGGGGGGGGGGGGCGTGAAGGTGAGGTTCGCCCAGGGCGTCATGTAAGCTAGGACCGCCACTGAGCATATCCACATCAATTCGCTCAATTGCAGCTGTGATTCTTGCTTTTAAATCATCAATGTCTGTCACCCGCGATTGTACACAAGATCTTTGACGAATCCCCAAAGAAAGAAATCACAGGGTGTGATGTCGGGAGATCTAGCCGGCCAATGAATTGCACCTCCACGGCCAATCCACCTGTTTGGGAATGTCTCATTCAGGGACTTACGGACGATCAAGGCCCAATGTGGCGGTGCGCCATCTTGCTGAAAAATGATGCGTCGATGCAGTGCTTCCAATTGCGGATAGACAAAGTGTTGCAACATGTCCAGGTAGGTATTGGAGGTCACTGTTGATTCACCGAAGAAAAATGGTCCAATCACGCGATCATGTAACAGACCACACCACACATTAACTTTAACTTTAACTTGTCAAAACTTGTTATCAGAAAAAACTTAATGAGTTTCTCTGTTTAATGGGACAACAATGGAATTTCTACACTTCATGGTTGACTTTTAATAACAGCCAAAAATTGTACAGATAATTCTCGGACGCCCTGTATATATATTATATATATATATATATATATATATACAGGGTGGGCCGAAAGTCTGGATCCATAGGACAATATTTATTTTAATACATAAATTACAACAAATGGTAAATACTTAAAATGAATATCAACTTTAACTCGTAAATGCGTATCCGTGATACTGTACAGTAGTTCGTACTCGAGTATAAACAACAAATTATAACAAATGCTCAAATTGGCGGCCTTTGTAGGGTGCACTTTGTAGGGATGGAATTATGATTTTTAATAATTCCTCGAATTGAAGTTCTCGAGATGCGTGTTTTCATTTGATAATCTTCTTGTTGACTTTACTGGACTATTCGTTAAATTTTCACATACATTGCAGAGGTACTTTCATCAGTTGCAGTTTTTGGACGACCAGAACGCCGTCGATCATGTACAACTTCCTGTTTCTTTGAAAGTTTTAAACAACTTGCCAACAGTCGCATGTGTTACTGGATGCTTATCAGGATGATTTCTATTGAATTCGGTAGCAACTTCTCTGTGTGTAGCGCCCTGTCTTGCGTACATGAGCACAATTCTACCCTCTTCTGTTGTTAGATTCGAAGCCATTTCTGGGCTGAAATAAAAAAAGTATTTGAGTATTTATATTGGAGTACGAACTACTGTACAGTATAACGGATACGCATTTACGAGTTAAAGTTGATATTCATTTAAGTATTTACCATTTGTTGTAATTTATGTATTAAAATAAATATTGTCCTATGGATCCAGACTTTCGGCCCCACCTGTAATTATTTATTATATATATATATTTTTTATTTTTTTTATTTTTTTTTTTTTTTCGGGAAGAACGATTCGCCTCTATTAAAAGGGCATATCTCAGCGGAAAAACAACAGAAAAAGTGAGAGGAAAGACAGAGGAAAAAGAAAGGGTGGAGGGACAGTCGAAGTGGAAAAGACCAAGGATGGAGAAAGACTGCAGGGTCGAGCCCCATCATCTTGGGTGCTAGGGCCGGGAGGGCGCACGTGAAACCTCCAGGAACAAGCACGTACAACGAGCACAAAGAGCACTCAAAAGCACGAGCTTAGAACCCCCTTGCGGGGATATTATATATATATACATTTCAACTGCAAAGAACACGCAGTATAATTAACGTAAAGAACGACGCTTGTATAGGAGAAACATTCCGCGCAAGATGAGGAGGGAGAACGAACAAATGAAAAAATGAGGTACTACCCGGAATCGAACCCGGGATCTTCCGATTGCCGGTCAGATATGATAACCACTACACCATGGTCCTCACTCGATCAGAATCGTAATTCTCCTACATACGCGCAGCAAACCAATGCCCCGAGGGGGGCACCTCCCGCAGTGTACATGGTAGAGAGATTAGTGTGTAGCCGAACTTCGAAATCGTATTACCGATGCAGTTCAGAAAATAACACCTCAAATGCTGGAAAGTGTGTTCCGGGAAACAACTTATCGCTTTGAGCTCTGTAGAGACACTGATGGTCGCCATGTGGAAACAGATAAATAAATAGCACTAATTCTTTGTGGCACTTACTTTTGAAATAAATACTTTTTCATGTCTTAACCAGTTTTTCGTAATTCCCATTATTTTTCAAATATATAGTGACTTTTGAGACACCCCTTTATATATATATATTATATATATATATTACATATATTATACATACATATATATATATATATATATATATTAACATACATATATATATATATATATATATATATGTAGTGAATACTCTTATTTTAGTTTAAAGATAAATGTTAATTTTACCGTCTTGAATTCGGAATAGCTATAAATTCATTTTAAATTAGTTACCCCATTATCATTCAATTGTGAACCACATTAATACTAATTTATGTATACTATATTATTTTATTGTATGTAAACATAATTAATTTATATCACAATTGTCAGTTAATTATTTATATTCAAATATTTATTTTAATCTAATACCATGTCCATTTTACAAAAAATAATAGAAAACCAAAGGTTATATTTTCCACCTTTGGTACTGTCGCAGTTTCGCCTAACGGACTCAATACGGCTAGTGAGATAATCACTGGTGGCACTTAACTAGCGGCAGTGCTTATGGCTACATCATCCAG
>JAJOZX010001420.1:0-35000 GCA_023014485.1 Bathynomus jamesi
ATTAATAAGATGTTTTTGTCTTATTATAAACATCTGCAATACGTAATATTTTCCATCAGCAGTGAGTGAAAAATATTAAAAAACAGCAGATTTATACTTTTGATGTGACATTACGCTGTTATCATTACTTATCAAATTGAAATCTAAAAATCTGAAAAAGATTTAGGGTTGCAATGCTAGTACAAAATTTTTAAATTTCCTTATTATTAATTATGTTAATTAATTAATTATAATCCTTATTAATTATAAGCAACTATATTTATATATTATTTATATTTATATATTATATATTATATACCAAGGTGTCCCAGGAGGAAATGTCAAGAATGCACCATTTCACTCTTTGGGTATTTCTAAGTAGAAAGTATTATATCGATATGGGTCTGATTCTCAACCGTTACCGAGATACAGGCCTCTACATTTGGATAATTAAAACATAATAAAAAGGCGATCTTAGATACTATTTAATGACACTTGTGGTTTACAAAAAGTACAAACATACAATACACTATTGCACTTATTGCAGAATGGTTTCAAAGTGACCCCCTCCTTCTTCAATGCACGCGGCGAGCCTCCGATCCATCGAGTCTTGCCAATGAAAACGCGGAAGTTCATTTCTGAGGTTTATGAACGCATCCTGTATACGTGCAACCAACTGCTCCCTAGTTTTGGGCTTATCCCGCTGATAAACGTTACTCTTCAAGAACCACCAGACAAAAAAATCTAGCGGAGATGAGTCAGGCGAACGAGGGGGTCATGCCACAGGTCCTCCACGTCCAATCCACCTTCCCGGAAACCGTAGAGGCCTGTATCTCGGTAACGGTTGGGAATCAGGCACATGTCGATATAATACGTTCTACTTAGAAATACCCAAAGAGTCAAATGGTGCATTCTTGACATTTCCTCCTGGGACACCCTGTATATATTATATTAAAACATTAGGTTAAATCTATTTTATTCATAAAATTGAGCTAGGCCTAGGCCTAGGCTGCTATGGTTATAGTTGAAGGATTTGCACCGACTCCGACTCCATCCAACTATGCACTTCCAACTCCGACTCCGACTCCACTCAAAATTGACCGACTCCACGACTCCGAC
The DNA here is from genome assembly GCA_023014485.1 of Bathynomus jamesi. Classification (NCBI taxonomy): domain Eukaryota; kingdom Metazoa; phylum Arthropoda; class Malacostraca; order Isopoda; family Cirolanidae; genus Bathynomus; species Bathynomus jamesi. Next base: position 1,099 of record JAJOZX010001420.1, read on the forward strand.
TCCTGACTCCGACTCCTGACTCCGACTCCGCAGCCCTGCTTCCCTCACCAGCTATCTGCAAAGCAGGCAGGATCCAGCTTTGGGACATGGATCTAGGGAAAGCAGCCTAGCCCTGCTACATTTTGAACCTCAATATAAGCAAAAGACTCGCTGCCTTCACGTCAGATTGAATACATCAAAGAAACCTCTTTGCGAGTGACCCGTTGCCCACGTCGGGCTAGCATCACGAATAAGAAAAACTATGGTATTTGTCATTTACCATTACTTATTCGGACTATAGTAGATTTAATTATCCCAGAAGAGTTCCTTGTTCCATGCACGGTCTGTGTGTATCATATATATATATATATATATATATATATATATATGTAAAGAACGACGCTTGTGTAGAAGAGCGTCCGCACAAGATGAGGAGAAAGAACAAACAAATGAAAAACGAGGCACCTCCCAGGAATCGAACCCGGGATCATTCAATTCGATTCCGCTCGTATGTAGGAGAATTACGACTTTTGACTGATCGTGGACCTTGGTGTAGTGGTTAGCATGTCCGACCGGCAATTGGATGATCCCGGGTTCGATTCCTGGGAGGTGCCTCGTTTTTCATTTGTTCGTTCTTTCTCCTCATCTTGTGCGGACGCTCTTCTACACAAGCGTCGTTCCTTACATTAATTATACTGTGTTGTTTGCAGTTAAAAAAAAAAATATATAAAATTTTACTGCTGAATATTGCACGGCAAAGAATCCGAAATGGACTTGTTTGGTTGGTAAAATTTTGGAAAAAAAGGTGCACCTTAAAACCTAAATTTTGTCAAACGCATAAAAAATTCCTAATTATTAATGACCAATTTCTTTTTTTTTCTATTTTATTAAAAATGTCATTAAAAAAAGAATAAAATATTGAAAAAAAAAGATATATTAACAATTTGTACCGTAATTTCTTTACTTTTTAAGGTTTTTTTTTGGGGGGGAGGGGGGTCTTTAGAAAACCAAATTTTTTTCGAAAGTGTACGGGACTCCAATAAACCTTAGTCCCCCCGCCATGGCCTAAACCATTAGAGGTACAATAAAACTAAACATACCATACAAAAGAGAATTTAATCCTGCATTTAATGAGAAACAATTAAAACTTGGTGTTCCCGCCATTGGCTTCCAAGACAGCCTGAATTCGCTTTGGGTAGCTTGCCAAAAGTGACGTGAATAGATCTTGATCGTTACGCAAATTTGCTAAAACAGTTTCAATGTGTTGCGTCATTGTATCCTTCGAAAATCGATTTGCTGCAGGTTCTTCAAACAAGAGACATTGAACCTTGTCATTTATAACTGATCCAATGTGTTCACAGACGTTCAGGTCAGGAGAATTTCCTGGCCATTCTTCATTTCCAAAGAAATCGATCTCATGGTTCCGCAACAACTGTTGACTGGCTAATGCCTTAAAGCAGGGGGCCTTATCGTACAGAAGTGTGACCTGATCGACATCCATAACATTGTTTGGGTCTCTTAGAAAAGGAATGACATGCTGGGATAAAATAATATCACGAAAATACTGTCCATCCCAACTCTGACCATTTGGCTTCAGCACCCACATGAGCTTCTTTGCAGTGACAAAACAAACACACCAACACAGTCTGGACTTTTTAATAATTCGTGATAATGTTCATTGTCATCGATTTCATCTGGTGTTGTGGCCCACACTCGATCATTTTGGTAGTTAGGCCGACGTGTTACGTAAACAAAAAATTCATCGGAGACAGCTAAATGCATGAAATCATCCACATCCCAATCTTCAAGATAATGGGCAAACCACATTCTGTCATCGATGTTAAGTTGAGTTTTTCTTGGCTTTGGAAGTTCATGCCAAGGCTTTAAACCTTGCCTATGACGGTACAGTCGAATGATCTCACCACTAACGATCTTTCCTCTCAACACTTCGATCTCTCTAGAAAGTTTAGCACAGCTGTTTTTCCGCTTACGCGTACCGCTTTCAATGATGTCCTTTGTTTCCTGAGAGAGTGGCAAATTTGGGCGCCCAGATTTGGTTGTATCCATTTCACATTCATCCAAAGTTTTATTCCAATTTCTTTTGACGAAGTCCTCACTTCTTCGCAACTTTTTGGGAACCCATGAACGTGTTATAAAGGTGGCTCCAGCATCACGAGCTTCCCGAAATGTTATTGCTCGTATGCGATCTATCACACGTTGCCTCTCCGAATCACCAATTAATTGAGAAGCCATTATATTATCACTATCAGCTAGAGTAATTTTAATACCTACAATAAATAAAGAATTTTATAATTTTTATAATCACTAAAAACTATTTCGATATAAGTAAACATGTAAGCTGCAAATGGGGGGTTAAGGTTTTTTGGAACCCCTTACACGTTTGAGGCTGCACGAGGCACACACTCGATGGGAAATCGAATCCGCAATATATAAAACCATGAAGACGGAACAATACCATTCCAACTTAATTCACCACGCAAAGTGGTCAACGCCTCGAGTCAAAACTCCACTTTTCGACAAGATAATGATAATGTGCCAGACACAAGTCCAACTTTTGCGTAAACTATCTGAAGCATAGAGGAGAACAGACTGTGTTGACCTTTATGAGATAGCCTCCACAGTCACCTGATTTCAATCCAGTTCAGCATTTATGAACACTGTTTACATCTGAAACGAAAAAGGTCACTCAAAACAACCCTACTGATCTGGGTATAGTGATACAACAAAGCTAGACACATCCTCATCCAAGATACCATTACCAAGTCAACTGGATCAGTGGCGCGAGGTGTAGCTACTGTATTTGGCTGCAAGAGAAAGAAAATATATTTTTTTATTATTAATATATATATATATATATATATATGTGTGTGTATATATACAGGGCGTCCCAAAAGAATGTATACACACTTTAAATAATTATAAAGGCAGTGTTTATTAAAATACATTTCATTTTCAAAATGTAATAGAATCTACAGACATTATTTAATTGTTTTGTCAACGCCTGTTTTCAAACTGACGTCCGTTCTGGTCCAGGCACTGCTGATAACGCGAAGCAATGGAATCGCAAACATCACGAAACATTTCGTTTGGTATTTGTGTGCATTCTCGTTCAATGGCTGCTCTCAATTCAGCGACTGTTGCAGGTTTTATAGCGTAGACTTTGTCTTATAAGTATCCCCATAAAAAAGAGTCTAGTGGTGTGAGGTCTGGTGAACGCGGAGGGTATTCTACGAAACCCCTTCGTCCAGTCCACATCCACATCGTGCCAAGTACCACTCGCAATACTCCACTCTTCGGTCCGGATCATCTTCATTAATAGCATGGACTAATCTTGGAATGTAACTTTTCCATTGACAGCGCTTCAAAATGCGTTGGACAGACGATTCTGAAATTCCTACCTCACGACTCGCTTGCCGCACAGATTTTCTTGGACTTTGGTGATACGTTTCCAGTACTCTTTCTTGCTTTGTGGGGCTTGTCGATGTCCGTGGTCTTCCGGAACGCTTCTTGTGGACATTCTGAACAGTTCCATCGGCTTCAAACTTATCTCTAATTCGAGTGATGGTAAGTCGCGTTGGTGGATCTGTTTGAAACTCCCTCCTAAACTGTCTTTGCACTTCAACTGCGTTTTCACACTTCCAGTAGCATTTTAGAATGAATTTCCTTTGTTCAAAGCTTAGTCTGACTGCCATTATTAATTCTAATGGGTTTAACTTGGAAAGAAAGAAACATCAATTGAGCTATCAGCTGTTAAAGTGTGTATACATTTTTTTGGGACGCCCTGTATATACATTATAACTGCAAACACGCAGTATAATTAACGTAAAGAACGACGCTTTGTATAGGAGAATTATCCGCGCAAGATGAGAGCGAAAGAACGAAACAAATGAAAAAATGAGGTACCCACCCGGGAATCGAACCCGGGATCTTCCGATTGCCGGTCAGATATGATAACCACTACACCACAGGCCTGTGGTTATCATATCTGACCGGCAATCGGAAGATCCCGGTTCGATTCCCGGGTGGGTACCTCATTTTTTCATTTGTTTCGTTCTTTCGCTCTCATCTTGCGCGGATAATTCTCCTATACAAAGCGTCGTTTTTACGTTAATATATATATATATATAGTAACGAAAGTAAGGCGTGACTAATATTTGATGATGAAAATAACCACGAAGGAAAATAAAAACACGAAATAGTGCTCAAGCACTTTCGTCTAATTAACGACATCCTCGGAAAAACTGAGAATGTCAGTGTTTCTCAGTGGTTCCTGAAGATGTCATTATATGAAAACGCTTGAGCACTATTTCGTGTTTTCTTTTTAATTCGTGGTTATTTCATCATAAATATTATTCACGTGTTACTTTCATGAAATAATATATATATATATATATATATATATATATATATATATATATATATATATATATATATATATATATATATATATATATATATATATATGGTGGTGTTGTGGTTAGCGTCGCTGACTATTAATCTATCGGCCCCGGGATCGAGACCTTGGAGGTCCGGTACTAGTGTCTCCGAGCAACTGATACAATGAGAAAACGGACGGGAGCGGACAAGTGAAGGCAGGCGGCGCGCAGCAAAACCCAGCTGTTCATCCTTCCACACAATAAAGAAATTGGTTGGTAGATAAATGGGTCGCCGAGGTAGCCTTGTGGTTAAGACGCTGGGCTGCTGGTGGGGTGTGGTTCGGATTCCACGTTAAACTGTAGGCCTAAAGTGGAGTGAAAAGCTTGACCTTCGTCAAAATGAACAATTCGGGCGGAACCAAACCAAAAGTGTGTGTGTGTGTTTGTATTAGGGGCCGACCGATAGTATTCCCAAAGTATCGGTACCGATACCGACAGTTAGAGCAAAGTATCGGCCGATACCGATATCTGTCCAAAATATCAAAATAGGATTCAAAGAATGTAATTCGACACATGTACTGTAATTCAAAACATATATTTGAAGAAATGGAATTCACAAAATAAAAAAGTCATGTAATGGAAACAATATGTAATTCAAAAATTGTAATTCAAAAAGTGTAACTCAATATAACAGTCCACTCAATAATCAAAATTGAGGAACTTCAGATTTTAGGAGAGGATGATTTGTTCCTCAACGTTGATTGGGGTGATGTTGGCTCGTTTCGCATTGATAACATCTCCAGCCGTTGAGAAAAGCCGTTCAGAGTCAATTGATCCAGAGAGGCAGCTCATGCACTTCTCAGCAACTTTGGCAATCTCTGGGAAATCAGCAGAATGTTCTCGCCAGAAAATTAATGGATCCCTATCCCCAGCGATCCGAGGTTGCGACCAATAGGCGTCCAGGGCTGCTTCCACTCGTGCGTCTGGGACAGTGAACCTCGTGTCCGTATCCCTCGTTTGGGGTTCTTCAACTAGAATAGGACGAACGTGATCGTCGAGATCGCTACCTTCTGAATCGGAAAGGTTTTCCCAAAGAGCGATTTTCTTGGACGGAGAACCCGGACCACTTCGGCGGCGTTTCACGGCAATTGGACCTCCACTACGCTTTCGTTGGGCCCCCTCCATGTGACTGCGTATCTCTTGTCTCAACAATTCCTTGGCATTTTCTCGCATGTCGTCGTCTATCAGCCCAGCTCCTTTGAATCAGGGATCAAATGCTGTGGCTAGCAGCAGTTTCTCATTTGAATTATGCTCTCGAAATCTCTCTGAGAATGTTTGAAGAATCACTTTACAGATTTTCATGAATCAACTCACCAGAATTAGTAGCAGAAGTTGTACGTTGACTCTTATTGGCTTCATCAAACTCAGTCTTGTGCTTGTTGATAAGGTGACTCCTCATATTCGATGTCGAGAAGGTACTTGCGCTTGTTCCTCTACGAGAAACAGAGACACCGCACAAATTGCAGATCGCCTGTTTTCCATTAGTGCTTGAAGCAGTGAAGAACTTCCACACAATGCGTGGCATTGTCACTTTCACTAAAGCAAAAGCGAATAAATTTATACCACTAGTTAATAAATGAGCGATAATGAGTCATGGAAATTTCTAGAAACGTCGGGATAAATCGCGAACACACACGTAACTTCTTGAGCAGCCGGGAAGTTTCTATTTGGAAAACGCCCGTTTTTTTTTATTTTTAGAAACAAAAACTATCGGTATCGGTAGCTACTAACCATCGGTATCGATACCGATGCAACCACCGGTCGATGCCTAATATATATATATCCCGAGAAGCTAAAAACATCTAAATCAGTGGTATTTAACCTTTTTCGCACTGTCACCCCTTGAGCTAGCCAACAAAACCGTATTTACCCCGTCCCCCCTTCCCCCTCTCCTTTTTAAATGGCAAATATGAGAAAAGGAAAATTAGGAAAGAATAACAAAATTTTAGTAGAACCCCAACTCAGCTCTTCTTTTTAAATACCACTGGTCTAAGTGAAAAATTACAGCTACTTCAAAATTAGGTGCACAGTAATCTTTGACAGTAATCTTTTATTTTAATGTTTGAAATCTTCTTCTCTTTCGTGTGGTATACACGACATTTCCACACTTTATTTCTTTTAAGGGAAGAACATTCGGAGGGTAGCGTAAAAAACTAAAAACATAACGAAAAAAGTCTTTTTTTAAATATGTTGATTATTCTCTTAGCATTGCATCGTCAGTTAAAAAAAACCTTTTGATTGATCATTCACTGAGTATGTGTGTAATAAAGTTTCACCGAACTAGAATATTATGCATTTAAAGTCCTCGCTTTTTTTGAAAACAGCGAGTGCCAGTGTCATCGAATGCCGAATCCCTTTTTGTGCCTACCTTGATCCATTGGGTGAAAGAACCACTCTAAAATCTGGAGGTCATCGTCTTCGTCTTCTCTTTCAGAAAAGATTTCTTCATCTTCATTGTCTTTCCTCATCTGCGAGATTGGTGAATCTTCCCTCGCATTCCCCCCACACGCCCCGCCCTCCTCTTCCTCACAGGAGTTGTCCGTCTCAAGGGAAAGGGAGCTACTCCCCAAGCCCGGTTCTGTGTTCATGGAGGATGAAACGAACGATTCCATAAAATGGGGAACCAAACTATATATGGATGGGCGACGTGACTCCCCGGCCCTTCCCTGCAGTAAGGAAGCGAGGGAAGCACGACTGAAAGTGGTGTGGCAGATCGACCGGTTTCTTGTTTTCTTCCGTTTCCTTTGGCCGTGCTCTCCTTCTCGACACGAAACTTCCTCCTCCATTATCACCCGCTTAACTCCGGGCACGTTCTTCTTTCTTAAAATTCAAGTAGAAGGAAGATACCTCACTATAAGGTTAAAATACTGCTTCTACTGAAGAATGGGAGCACCTTTCACCGGTTTATTCACACAATACTACAACATTCACTACGAACAAGATACGCAACTTCATAAAAACTAAATATGCTGAGATATAACGATATATATATTTTTTTCAAAGGAAACGCATCTTTATCGTGTCGAAATATCCGTTCGCATTCGCTTATGCGATTTCAGTCTATAAGACCCTGTTAACGTCTTTCAACGCGTCTAAAAATACATCGTAAAAAACTGTTATGACCAAAATTTATCAAATGGAACGCCGAGTCAAAAATGTTTATATATATTTAAGAGGTGACATTTGACGACGTCTTCAGTCAGTCAACTTCAAAGGGGATTTCGTCGAACTTCAAATAGCAGACAACATTTTTCATATTATAAAAAAAAAATCGGAAGTGACATCAGCTCAATTACACAAACGACGGGTTTTCTGAAAAATGAGATAAAGCACAGTACGATAAATCTAGGTGGATCTGAAAATCTTTTATACAAAACGAAGCAATTTTTTTTTCTAGCTCAAAGGATGTCCCTAATTTTTCAATTATGAACCTACTTGACTTCACTGATTATTCTAAATACTTTGATGGAGGACACTAATAATAAATGGAGATCAGCATTAATTTTGCTGGAGCTCACTGGCATTTTTGTTCTAGTTTTCTAAAGGATTTCCTTTCTGGGTTTTCGATGAACCTTTGTAGTAATCGGACGTACCTAGAATTGCTTGTAAACAAAAAGTTCAAATTATATATTACTGAAACCAGGAGTGAAGTGATTACAATATATATACTTGAATTGGAATTATTGGCGTTTCTGAATCTTTCAAAGAATTTTATTTTTAACTAGCTAGGTCTAGGCTTTTAGCCAGGCCTTATTATACCTTTTTGTGGTTATTTTGGTGTAGGGTAACATACTATTAGGCCTAGGGACCTAACTTGGGCCCTAGGCCACCTGGTTTGTTAATCGTAGGTAAGCCTGCGCCTGTACCTCGGTCTTGAGGAGGGTCGTATGGCTGAACACGATCGTTCATCACGAGATGCATCAGGGCTTGGAGTTGGAGTTGAGACTCAGGCTCAGCCTAGGTCTGGCCCATCCCATAACCTTGAGAACCTTGACCCCGATCAGTTAAGCGACTCAAACTCTGAAATGGATATTCCTTTAGCTGTTTCTCAGCAGCCTAAGGCTTCTAGAAATGCTAAACGAGACAATAGGCTTAAGCAAACCAAACGTAAAAAGTCTCCTCCTGGAAGTCCAAATTCATCTAGATCTAGTGTTGGTAATGACATTAGTATTTTTGACCCCTTAGATTCTTGTGAATTGGAAACTGCTGTTGCAGATGCCACAGCTGAATTTTTGGGCTGGCAGAGCCAGAAGACCAGAAGTTCTAAAAAGCGGGCTAAGGCAAGCCCAAGTTCAACAAGGCAATATACGCCTCTTTTTACTGAAACTGAGATCAGGTCTACTACAATAGGCCCATCCCAAGAAGCTGCTCCTGGTACTTCTGGTTTCGACACTGTTTCTGAGGAAGGAATGGGAAAGGTTACTCAGAATCTGGGTCTATCACCAGATCCAGTTGGCTCCATTTCAGCTTGTCAGAATGGTAAATTGGCTGATGCCTTCCGAAGGCCGTATAAGAATATAGTTCCACAACGAATGGGCCTAGCTGAAATCAATAAACTTTCACTGAGTGATTTTGCTCCCCAGATCTCTTCAGAGACTGTTGTTAGGACTATTGTGCTATGGTTTGATGATGCTTGTCATCATCAGGCAGTGGAGGAATTTTTGCAAAGCAAAATTAAGGTGGTTGGGCAGCTTAGGGATTCTATATTGAGTTCACTTAGGATCACTGGGTTCCGCCCGAATCCTCTTCGCCATTGTTTGGCAATTGATCTTGACCAACAGTCTTATGATACCCTTTCTCTGCAGAAGATCACCACATTTGGTACATTCCAAGTGTCTTGCCGATTGCCCGCAAGCAAACAGGGCAATTATGGAATAGTATACAATATAGATAATTCCTTAATGGACTCAGAGATATTATCTGAGCTTGAATATAGTAATCCTACTATAAAAATAAAATCTGTTTCCCGCTTCCAGCCTCCAAAAAACAGGAATTCTTTGGGCTCAAATTTATCATTGTCCCCGCCAGTTAAAGTGGAGTTTGAGGGGCCTATTCCTCCTCATCTGTACCTTTATTATGAAAGATATAGAGTTAAAGAATTTGTACCTAGGCCTATTCGATGTTTTAAATGTCAACTTTTTGGACATATAGCTCAATCTTGTCGAGCTACCACTGATCATTGTGCAGTATGCGCAGGTCCCCACAGAACAGATACTTGTCAGGTACAGTCTGTACATCGTTGCTTCAATTGTGATGGCCCTCATATGGCTTCTTCAACTGAATGCCCAGCATTCACAGAAGCAAATTTAGTTTCAAAAATGGTTAAAAAACATGAGATGAGCTATAGTACAGCTGTCAAGTTAGTCCATAAAGTTACTCGAAACACCAAGGTTCACCCTATCCCCAGTGCTGTATCAGTGCCCTCCAATGATGGATTGTCCCATGGCAGTAGGGGTCCCAAACCGGCTAGGTTGGAGCTTACCTCTGGTGCTGGGCCTTCTCATCATGTTGAGGTTCATGCAAATGTCTCCCCACCAATTATTAACTACAAGAGTTTACCTCCACCCCCCCCTAAACCAATTATGTGTGACATGTCCACACAAACTTCAGCTCCTACGGAAACTCTCCCTGCACCAATTAAGCATGGCATGTCCACACAAACTATGGCTTCCAAGGAAATAGAAAGTAAGACTAAAGTTACTCCACAAAAAACCAGTATATTGGACTTTATTCCCCTTGATACACTAACTACTCTTATAAATGATATTGTTGCCACCTGTAAAACTACTTCTATTGCAGGTCCCCATCCTGCATCAAGAGTGCGAAAACTTTTCATGAAAGCATTTTCTAGTACCTCTATCAAAAATACTCGTTCATCTCTGAAACCAGCTTCACCATCCCAAAACAAACATGGATAATAGGTTTTCTTTAATATTTTGGAATGCTCGTAGTCTACTTAGTAACCTTAGTGAGTTTAAGTTAATGTTGTATAAGCAGCGTCCCGCACTTTGTTTTGTATGTGAATCTTGGTTGAAATCTCACATTAATCCCAGGTTTCCAGGATACTGTATTATTAGGAAAGATAGGACCCATGGTCATGGTGGTGGGGTACTACTACTACTACGCAATGATTGTACACTTTTACCATTCCCATTGCAAGAATATCCAAATGGTCAGTTTGGGATCCTAGCCTGTAAAGCTTATCTTGACAATAGCTGGCTCACAGTATTTGGTATTTACAACCCTCATGGTTATCAGGTTTTGTCTCCCTCAGAGTTAGACTTTTACATCTCCCAAAGCCCCCCAGCCTCAAAGATCATAATCTGTGGAGATCTTAACGGCAAGCATCCTTCTTGGTCTTGTGGCACACCCAATCAGGCTGGGAAGGACCTCTTTAACTATATCTTGAATTCTCCCACTTTATGTTTACTTAGCCCTCCTCATTTAGTTACTTTTTATGATTCATTCTCCGGTTCCCCCTCGTCCTTGGACCTGTGCATTGGGTCTGTATCTTTCCTCAGTGTGATCGAAATCAAGACCTTGGCCGATATTGGCAGTGACCATCTTCCAGTAATAGCTTCTCTCCCCCTTGCAGCTGCTTCTGACAGTATTACCCTCCGAACAAAGTGGAAGATTCCCCGTAACTTTGATTGGAGAAATTGGTCAAAAGTGCTCTTCTCCTTTTGTGATACCCATGCAACATCTGACAATCCAGTTACTCCCCAATCCATTGCAGATGATTTAAATCATCTTGCCTCTACTCTGTTCACCAAATCATCAGGGAAACCCAAACTGACAGCAAATAAGCCTTGGTGGAACGAAGCCTGCTCACGGGCAGTAGCTTTACGCCGCCTAGCAAAGAGACGCTACCACAGGAATTGTACAATCCCCAATTTAATAGACTGTAAGAAAAGAACTGCACAGGCTAAAAGAATTATTAAAAAAGCAAAACGTGACTCCTGGAAAGTTTTCTGCTCCTCTCTAAATTGCCACGCTCCAATCTCACAAGTGTGGAGGAGATTTAACTCTGTTAGGGGAGTCAGAATATACCATCAATTCCCCGTTCAAATTGACAACAAACCATTAGCCCCCGAGGACAAGGCCCTCGCTTTTAGTAACTATTTTTCTACCATGTTTCATGGTTCCTTTCAACATTTAAATACAGCCTCTCAAACTGAGTTTATCTCATCAAGTATGAATACCCCTATGGATGATCTGGATGTTCCTTTCCATCTTCATGAACTTGCTTCTGTTTTAATAACTCTCCCAGACAATAAGGCTGCTGGTTCCGATGATATACCGTATGAATTTTACAAATATGCTCCCCCTCAGTTTCATTTACAATTGCTAACACTTTTTAATCACTCATGGGAATTCAGTATAATCCCACCTCCCTGGGGGCATGCACTTATTATGCCAATACCAAAGGCAAATAAAGATTTAACCTTCTTACAATCATATAGGCCCATTTCTCTCTTAAACACACATTGTAAAATTATGGAAAAAATGGTCTACAATAGACTGTATTACTATGTGGAATCACACCACCTCCTCTCACCCTTTCAAAGTGGATTCCGTAAAGGCAGAAGTGTCATTGATCAACTACTTAGGCTAGAACATGTCATCAAAGAAGTATTAGTTACAAAATCAGTATGTGTAGTTGTCTTCATTGATCTCAAGAGTGCCTTTGATTCGGTCTCTCACAAAGAATTGCTTTTCAAGTTGGCAAATTTGGGTATCACTGGAAAGTTGTTGCAGTGGCTTCGGGCATTTCTGGAGAATAGAACATATCAGGTCTGTCTGCAGGGTTGCTTCTCTCCCTCTGTGGCCTCCTCAGTGGGTGTACCACAGGGATCTATTCTGAGTCCCTTGCTATTTTCAATCATGTTATCTGACCTTCCCTCCTTGGAACCTGTTAAACTCTCTGCTTTTGCAGATGATTTGGCAATTTTTCATAGTGCTGGTACCCTCGACGAAGCTATTTCTGGGATTCAAGCTGCTTTGGATAGAATTAATGCTTGGACTGCTGAATGGGGATTTAGCGTTAGCCCCCTGAAATCCTCTTTCCAAATTTATACCAGAAAAAAGATCAGAACTCTTCCTAACTTAATTTTCAACCTTGCCCCCATTCCTTTTGTCAGAATTCAGAAATTTCTAGGTCTTTATTTTGATGCTCCCTACCTTACTTGGAAGCCTCATATTGAACATCTTGTTACAAACTGTTCTTCTAGATTAAACATTTTAAAAACACTCACTGGATCATCTTGGGGTTGTCAACGACAAATCCTGCTATCATTTTATTCTGCCTTTATTCGTAGTAAGATAGAATATGGAGCAATTTTGTATGGTTCTGCTGCTACAGTTCATTTAAAGAAACTTGATGTATTGCAGAATTCAGCTTTAAGGATAATTACTGGAGCTCTACGCTCTACACCAATAATATCTCTGCATTGTGAACTCAATGTTTGGACCCTGGAAGAAAGACGTACCCTCTTACTACTGACCACACTTTATCGATTCTATGGGGCAGACTCCCAACATCCTGTTTTACTGGAAGTCATAGATGACTTCCCAAAACATCGCATGCTGCCATGGCATATAGTTTCTAGGGGCTCCTATATAATCAGAGCTATGTCAGCACTGATTTTGCGTGGTATTGATCTTCCTCTCCAAACTATGTCCCCTGTCTCCCTCCCTTCCCACCTTGGGAAACCAATTGCAATTTACCAATCTCTACAGACCTTGTCCTACCTGTTACTAAGAAGGACGCACCCCATCTTCTTCGTGCTGCATTTTATAGTACTTTGGAAATTAGACATGAACAATCAATCCAGATCTTTACAGATGGGTCTCGAACAGTGCTTACAAATACTGGTACAGTATCTGTTGCTGCCGCATTCTATATTCCATCTTTACAGGTTGAGTGCTTTTGGCACCTATCTGATATACTCTCAGTGTTATCGGCAGAATTGGTAGCAATCCAGATGGGCCTTAGGTGGCTCATTGAAAATGCGCATCTTCCTGGTGCATTTGTTTTCTGTGTCGACTCATTATCAGCCCTTCATTCATTACCTCATGGTAATTACACGGAAATAACTTCAGATATTGTGTCAGCTGTGAGGTCACTGTGTGGCAGGGGTATTCATGTGTCTTTTCAGTGGACCCCTGCCCATTGTGGTGTCATATCGAACGAGAAAGTGGATCGGTTAGCTAAACTTGGGCATTCACTTCCCCGCATAACAGTCAGACCAGTTCCTCTATCTGATCTTCTTCTTCATGCCAAAAATGTCTTGGAACAGGAAAGGAGAGAAACCTGGCAAAGGAACAGGACCCTAACACCTCTTGGTCTTATAAAAAAAGATTTGGAGACCTGGCCTTGGGCATCAATATCTTGCCGACGATCTGAAGTAGTGTTGACACGCCTGAGGGTGCAACACACAGGCCTAAATGACCATTTTTATAGGCTAGGTATAGCAAACTCCCCATTTTGTGTTTCTTGCCATGTTCCAGAAACTGTTCCTCATATTCTCTTCACTTGTTGGAAATACCACTCGCTAAGAACGAAAATGCAGCACAAACTATCTAAAATAGGTGTCAAGAACATGACACTACAAATTCTCCTTGGAGGTGGTGGCTTCAGTCCCCCTCTACAATATCAAATCCAAAAGACTCTATTAATATTTCTAAAAGACTCTGGTTATATCAAACGCATTTAACGTTGCTACAACACATACTGTACCATATTACCTAATTTATCAAATTACTTGTACCACACGTTATATACATATAATTATATGGTTATTATCTCGTATACTATATGCTGCATTGTGCTAACTCCTGTTTCTATTTTTCATCTTGCAATAATTTAACAATTACCGAAATTGCTTTAATTTATAGTCTTGCTGATCATGGGACTATTTAAAAGGACCCTAAGTCAGCAATAAAACGTCAAGTCAAGGATTTCCTTTCAAAATTCATTGCCACAATTTTTGGAGTAAAGGGCTCAGTGATTACGCACTACAAGTTTTAAAGAAAAATTTTAGGTTGAGATAATAGACCTAAATTTAAGTATCTTTCATTAGATTGACTGTATTGGCCCTAACTCAATATTATAACAAAGAAAATTAAATGTGACAAGCAGTTTTTATGCGCATAAATACTTTCTCAGTCACAGTGATAAATTTTTTCAATTTCCTAGTTTTTAAAAAGAGGTTCTACACTCGCTCGAGTGGAAGATAAAAAACATTGTATTACGTAGTATTATACTACGTTTAAACAATTTAAATACTCTCTCGATTGATTACGAGAAAAATCCTGTGGAAAGTTTTATTATTAGATGCCTTCCTCATTGAAAGCTAATGTATTTTGTTGCAGGAAGCACTGTCACGATGCAGTCAACCTCGTAGACCCCGAGTGTGTTTTTGTCGATTGCGAATTTCTTATTCTTATTTCAAAGTTCATCAAACAGAAAAGAAAAAGTAATTATCAAATTTGTCTTAAGTTCATGGAATAAGATAAGAACATAAGAAATTTTTATAGTGGGCACACTAGGGGCCACTTCGGCCCATCGAGGTGGCTCCACTATGTAAAAACTACCTGTACATTGGCAATAACCAATTTTTACAAAACCAATTAAGTATAAGTTTAAAACTAATTAATTATCAATTTCAAACTAAAGATAGAATCTCTGGATCCAGAGGATCAAAGTCGTAATAGGCTACTATCCACAAATATGTTACACACTATATCTATTTATAACTGACATGCAAATATATCAGATCCAAAGAATCCAGTCAATTTCATTATAGTACCCATCAATACCAGTACTGTGCCAACCAAAATTAAGTCACGGTCCATATCAATTGCGGACCAAGTCACAATTTACATCCATATACATTACAATATATATACTTAGGAGGAAAAGTGTAGGTGTGGCTGTAAACACTGTACAGTAATGTAGAAATGTGTGTGCACCCATTTTGGGTCTCCCATTTAAAGGTGTTTGTGGGGCAAGTGAAGATCATGAGTTTTTCAATACCTCACAGTACTATGGGGGGCACCGCTTGGCAGAGGAACCTCTTTAAATAGGGTGTGTAAGGACAGAGTATCCCCTAACCCAAGATGCTGCCTCCCTATATCCCACAATACCTGTGTTGAGCTGTGGGATCTATCACCCAAATGCACATAATATATATGAAATAAACTAGTACCATTCATGCAATAAAAATGGGCTTAAACACCATCACCAGATGTCCCTCGCAGACATCAAACTATCCAACCTTCTTTTGAAAGAATCAAGCGTATCTGAAATCACTACTTCTTCTGTCAGACTATTCCAAAATTTAATTACTGTTTGTAAAACTAGGTTTTCTTAAATTTGTTCTACATCTTGGCTTAAATAATTTCATACTATGACCTCTAGTCTGATTATTGTGATCTTTAATGAAAAGAGACTCAAAATCTATCTTATCCAACCCTTTTATCATTTTATACACCTCTATCATATCACCCCCTAACCTCCTCCTTTTTAATGAGAACATGCTTAGATACGCCAGTCTTTCCTTATATGTCAATTGTCTTAGAGATGGGATCATTCTTGTTGCTCATTTCTGTACTTTTTCTAGTTTTTCAATATCTTGTATCAAATAGGGACTATTAAATTGAATGCAGTATTCGAGGAGGGGTCTCACATATGAAATGTAAAGTTGCTTTATAATATTGGGTGATTTGTATTCAATGTGTGTGTGCATGAGATTGAGTCTAGCATTTGCTTTATTTCTGATTACCATACAGTGATTTGAGGGTTTAAGTTCATTTGTCACAGTGACACCCAAGTCTTTCTCTTTATCATTTTTTCCAAAGTCCATTCATATTGTATTCAAATTCTGGATTTTTTGGCCCAATATGCATAACCTTGCACTTATCAACATTAAATTTCATCTCCCACTTATCTGCCCAGGCTGTTACTCTAAGTCTTTTTGTATTATCATTGCTCCTGCTACTGACAACATTATGGCCTAATTTTGTATCATCAGCAAATTTTGAGGTTTTGCATGATAGGCCCTTCTCTAGATCATTTACGTATTAATAGGAAACCTTAGTAAAGCTCATACTAAAATCATTACCACCACCAGGTGCACTGCAATGAAAAATTATACTTTTAGTCCATCTACGACTTACGACTGTAATTACAGACTTTACACTATTTTATGCAAGCTTTATGATCTACAGTAGATTAGTTCCACAGTAACAGTTTCGGGTGTGACTAATGCTAAGGAATTTAAGCCAAGTTATAACTATGATGATATAGCTTCTATATAATATTCAAAATCGGTAATTATTCGTTTTTTGACCCAGTCTCTCTTTATAATGAGAGCAAACGTTTCTGGTCAATTTGGAGGTGCTCTGCATGAATCTGCCATCCATTTCCTGTGCAAATGCGTAGTTTTTGAGATATCGTCATCTCGAAAACTACGCATTTGCACAGGAAATGGATGGCAGATTCATGCAAAACGCCTCAAAATTGACCAGAAAAGTTTGCATTCGTGCTAAATACAACCTAACCTAACCTAACCTAACCTAACCAGTCACCTTATTTTGGAGGATATAGTTCTGCAATTGCAGTAAGGAAGTGATGCAGAACTGTAGAATCGTCAGGATGTTCTGCCAAGAACAAGTATCGTGCGAAATATTTCCGGTAATGAGGATGTCTATTCCCAGCAACGCTTATTTTTTGGATTTTTTTTACGGCACCTAAACACCTTCGAGTCTTGTCTTAAAATACAGGCAGTATTACATTTAGGGCAAATCATGGATGTTGGAATTATGCCGTGATTGGAAAAAACATCTAAACTTTCATCTTCATCGAGGCCAACAAGGCGGATTAGGTCTTCAAAATCAAGTTCGCAAGATTGACACGTCATAACAGTAGAATGAAAATCACCACACTAACCAGAAACAGAAAGAAGTAGGCAAAAGCAAGAAAAAGTAGCCAAAAAAAGCCAAGTAGCCAAAAAAAGCCAAGAAAAATCTCCAAAAAAGGTAGTCAAAATAAACAAACCTACCGAAATTTATATACATACATATTAGAAAGTAGAAAATATTTTTTAAAAAAAGTACATTTTATATAAATTTGCACAAGATAATATATATATTTTCTTATTCAGTTTTGATTGGTTATTCAATATATATTGGTTATAGCTGGGTGTGACTAGGTCAAAAAACGAATATTAACCTATTTTTCTTTTAACTATTCTAGCAGTAGTATAAAACTGGGTAGAAAAGTATAAGGCTCTCTCCCCACCTTACGCTCTCCCTACCTTCCACTCCCTCCCTGCCAAAGGCAGGTACAGTAAAAGGTTGAAGAAAATACCCTGACCCAGAAAAAATAGCCAAGAAAATTTTACAGAAAGTGGAGAATATATAAGCTAGTTCTATAATTGCAATGCACATGCAGAAACTGTGCACTGAAACTCATGCATGGTTACATTATATTTTAGTCTTAAACCATGAGAGTATTCAAAACTTTGTCAAGCCTATTTTTAAACATATTTACACTTTGGCTTGAAACAACCTCCAAGGAAAGTTGATTCCAGACACTAACTATTTTATAGAAGAAATTGCTGCAGATAAACATACTAAATGTCTTTATTTCCAGTTCAAAACCACTATTTCTCGTCAGATTTGTATTAAATGAGAATAAATTCCTGTAGTCTACCCTGTCTATTCCACTGAGCATCTTGAAAATTTGAATAAGCTGACTGCACAACCTCCCGGTCTCTTAGGTAAACAGATAAATTAAGCATTCTCATCCTTGGTAGTTTTGCAGTCTCATTGAAGGGATCAATTTTGTAGCCCTTGCTTGTATGGTGTACCCTTTCCAGCCTTTCTATGTCCTTCTGAAGGGGACAGAGACCAAAACTACTTACAATATTCAAGTTCAGGTCTAACTAGTGAATTGTAAAGAGACATTACAATCTCTTTGTTCCTAGAGTGGAACTGTCTTTTAATATAACCTTGTCTTTTTAAGGCCCTCTTTTTAACTACTGCACAGTGCTTTGATCATTTGAGATCATTACTGATACAGACTCCTAAGTCTTTCTTTCAGAATTATGCATACAGCATCTCAAAAACCATTTCCCCTTCCCAGTGATGGGCTCAACACACAAAAACATCCCCCCCCCCCAAGACATCTGAATACAGTTCACCCAACTCTAGCCTAGCCTAACCTAAAACAACAAAAATTTAAGTATTTTCTTCCCTTTTATTTACTTTAGCATTTAGTGACATGCAAACTCTGAACTTGAAATGCAAAATCCATACCTAATCAACTACCCATTAAATATACAGAGAATCATAAATTACCTGAAGCTTAATTATGAATCATACCATGTTAAGAGTGCACACATTCATACCTTTCACACAAAAAATTGGTCTGGTTCTTCTAGACTTGTGGATGGGAGTCCAGCAAGATTTTTGTTTCCATTCAATCTTTGATATTTTCTATATATACCAAATTCTGTGCTATGGTCTTACCAAATTTATTCCGCCCTCCCCCAACACACAATTCATGCACTTACTTTTAGAATTACACCCTTCCACCCTTTGTGGGGCTTTCCAGTTCTTGCTATTCCCTATTCTTGACTATTCCCTACAATAGCTTATTTTTTTACAGCTCAAAGAGCATTACTTTTAATAATTTTATTTATATCAATTTTCTGAGAGCTGCAATATGCTATCATATAAAGTTGGGTTATATTCTAACTGATTAAGAGTATTTACAAAGTCAAAGTTTTCCATATTTTTCAAAACGTAAATAATTATGCCATACTGTATCAAAGCTTCAACCTATTCCTAACACTTTTGCAAACTTTTAGTGGACTGCAAACCACAGTTTTGGAGTCAGTGATCTAACCATTAAAGGTAAGTTCATGTTTTATTTACTGGACTACCATTTTCAATAATGGTACCCAATGACCTAAAATATTTTTATACTTCAAATATTAAATATTACATTTGCTAAATTAGCAAATTTATAATTACGATTACAATTTGCAACACTATTTTTTCTATAATTTACAGGCCTGCAGCCTCATTTTCAAAACTAGCCACACTAGGCTATATTTAACACAGTATTTTATTACAAGTATTAGAGAAAGTGTTATATAAAAAAAAGGACTCAATACTGTAAAAGATAATTTCATCTTACACTGCCAAGTCATTTCAATTTAATAAAAGCAGCAGCAGCAACAGGAAGTTCAGAGATGGCATTGGGCCAGACCTAATAGTTTTGAGAGTACAGCTGCCTGGTCATGCAATGGATATCCAGTGTATCACTAAAGCAAAGTTAGCAATTTATAAAACTTAAATATCAAAATTAAGGACAATATTATTAGGAATCAGGATAAAGGATTTTGCAATGAGGAAAGGTGAACCCACAAAAGAATATGTATTCTAGGAGGTAGTATTGCCATTGTCAATGAGGTAATAAAGAAGTCATCTGAAAACTGAAGTAAAATTCTTGTGCATATACAGGTTGTCCAAGAAGTGGGGTATAATTCAAAAAATAACCTATTTTAAATCAAGCAATTACAATTACTTTTTGTTTTGTTTTGAATGCCTGAATTATTTATTCTGACAAAGGTCAAGCTTCTGGCTTCTGCCTGCCATTGCCAGGAATCAGACCCAGGACTGGTAGGTTCATAGTCAGCGATACTAACTACTAAAATAGGTTATTTTTTGAATTACACCCCACTTCTCAGACAACCTGTACAGTAGGTATAAATGATTTGACTGGTAAGGACAAAGCTGGTAGGTTTAGGCTAAATAATTAAAAACTTGGAAGAAATTAAATGAAGGTACAGTAAACCCCCAATATAACAGACACTGTATATAATGGACCTTGGCTTTAATAGACACTGACCCTTTGGACTAGGTTCTTATATTACAGACTCAGATCTGTTATAGCCAAACATATGCCACATGGCATCTGGACACCTTTGTTTACTTTCAGCCAGCCCATCAGGCATTACGTAGTTGTCCCAGTTTGAATGCGTCTCTCATCTTGTAAACACCAAGCACACTCTGAAGTGACCATATTCTAACCTTTATTGTGCCAGAAACATGTCATCTAAAGGTTGAAAGGTTGCTACCTCCTCAACACCCAAGAAAAAGAGGCAGATATTATCTCTGAACTCATGTGAAGTGAGAGGTGATAGAAAAATACAAATGTGGTGTGCCTGCCTGTCAGCTCATGCAAACTTATAATCTTCATAAGTCCTCCCTATGGCTATATGACATCATAAAGGCTAAGGACACACTGCAAAGTGTATCAAAGAAAGAGCTGAAGGTGTCCCAGTGTGTGGTGTGGACATCCAGGCTGCTGCTGAGTGCCTTGCTGTGCACTTGGGCCACAAAGGACTTAAATGTAATGGTGTGGCTCCACAGATTTAGAGCGCACCATGGCATAGTGAATAAAGCAATCACTGGCAAACTTCTGAGTGTGGCTACTGAAGCTGTGGCACCTTTTGTGGAGGAGCTCAAAGATTATTGCCGACAATGACCTGCACCACTTTCAGCTCTATAATGGAGATGAAACTGGGCTGTATTGGCAATCTCTGCCCAGTAACACCCAGTCCTCTAAGAAATTACAGAGTACACCTAGGGGGAAGACCCAGAAGGATCACATCTCCATCCTGGTGTGTGCCAATGCAGATGGCTCACACCATATGTGGCCAGTGGTGGTGAGCAAGAGCCATCATCCTCAAGCCCTCAAGGATATTATGAACTCTCTCCCAGTTGAGTATTATGAGAACCCTTCTGCGTGGTTCAACCAAGAGATATTCCTTGACTGGTTTGAGAAGGTCTTTGTCCCTGAGGTGAAACAGTATCACATGAGGACCTATGGTAGCTATACCAGAAGTAGTCAAGGCTGTCCTCTTTCTGGACAATGCTCCTGCCCACCCTGCCAGCAGACACCTCACCAGCAAGGATGAAAGGATCAGGGCAGTCTTCCTCCCAGCCAACACTACATCCCTGATCCAGCCCATGGACTAGGGAATAACAGAGCTGCAAGAGGCTGTACTGCAACAAGTACCTCTGCAAGTGCCTGGTGGTGGTGGAGGATGGAATGGATGAGGAGGGTTATGTTGACACAAGGGGCAAGAAGAACCTTGAGAACTTCAAGGCCTACAATATCAAGGACACCCATTTTTAACTGGACTGAGGCCTGGAAGAAAGTGCTCCTGAACACCCTTAAGAATGGGTGGATGAAGCTGCTTGATATCCCCAAAGCTCTGGGCAACTTTGATGGCTTTGAGCCAGAAGACTTTGCCCACCTTTTGCAGGCTGCAGGTCAGAGTGACTTAACAGAGGAGGAGGTGGAAGAGTGGTTGAAGCAGGATGATGTGCCTCAATACTACCATATGACAGAGGAGATAGCACATGATTTTTCTACCTCATCTGATCAAGGCCAAGAGGAGGCACCCAAATTATCAGTGGCTGTGG
Source organism: Bathynomus jamesi (assembly GCA_023014485.1). Taxonomy (NCBI): domain Eukaryota; kingdom Metazoa; phylum Arthropoda; class Malacostraca; order Isopoda; family Cirolanidae; genus Bathynomus; species Bathynomus jamesi. The sequence continues at coordinate 23,040 of JAJOZX010001420.1, forward strand.
GTTAGGGTGCATTAAACGCCCCATGATTTTCAAAAAGTTGTTGGATTTTAATGTCTATTCCCTCAAATGTTACACTTGTTGGTAGAAGTATGTATGCAAAACATAAATCAAATCGGTGGTGGTCCTGGGTGGCCACCGGCCACTTTTATATATTTAGTAGTGATGCACCGAATATTTGGCAAATATTCGGTATTACTTATAATACTAATATACAAATATTCGGTATTACTATACTTACATTGATTGAAAGTTGAAAATGTATAAAACACAATGCCAATGTCACTACTCCAACTTTGCTCATTTCCGCAAATTTGGCCTCGCTTTGCGGTCACATTCAACCACTTGAAGAAGATTTTGGAAGTGGTCTTCTCCTCTTGCAGCTGAGACAAAATCAGTTGTGAGCTTTACTGCTCTCTCCGCAGGGTCATTCACAACATTTAACCCATCCACAATGGACTTGGCTGCCTTGAAGTGGTCATTGTTCTGCCAATTGTCAACATCCTCTGTTAGGAAGGTCATATCCAGGTGAAGAAGGTTCACTGTAACCACGAGTCCTCGTTCACAAGATCAGCCAGGGTTGTCGCTTCTGTAATTTTTGGAAATGACGGTTTGCCATATCCAGAACCGTAGCGGTGTTTTGGAGTGCTTGGCATTTCATCTGGTTGTATGGCCAGTAACACATCTGCAAGGGCACGACGCTCCTTTTGAGGTACTGCATTGCTGAACAGTGCCAAAACAACCAGTTCTGGGGTTAAATACCACAAATGTCTATCAAAGGCTTTCACAGCGCTGACTGAAATGATTGAGTTGACAGCTTTATAGTTGAGCAGAGTCTTGTATAAGCACAAATCAAACCATGGGGCATTTGAAGCAGACTGACATATGAGCCACCAATCACAATAAATATAAACAACAAAAACAATAAACTCCTTCAGTTTTTCCTGTTGATGTTGTGTTGTTACAGTTCCTCGAGGTAGTACAGAAATTTGCTCTTCAAGTAGGCATATTTTGATGGAATAAAGAATCTTTGACATCCACCTTGCTTTATGCATGGCCCCAGGTCTGTGGAGTATTCCTTGTTTTGTGACATCATCATCGAGGACTACCTGGCAGAGTTGTGCCATTTCCTTGTAGTCTTCCCTACAGTATGAAGCGCTTGTGCGGATTGTGCTTAAAACCTTGTTTTTGCAGGATAAAAGCAGTTGTTGTGCATCATCATTGTACATTGAAATGTCAATTTTGGTTAAACTTTCATCCTTTGCATGCGATATGCGTTCCCAATTCTTCTGGAATCTTTGGAACAAAGATGCTTCTGGAGACTTTGATGTCTCAATTTTGAGAGCGTCAAACACATGATCCAGGATTACCTCTCCAACATGATGGCGACATGCACACCACAGAAGAGCACAGTCCAGTTTTGATTGAATGGTAACACAGGCAGCTGTAACGTGTCCAGTGTTTGATGCTGTTGTGTCAAAACATAAGTTGACAACTGACTGTTTGCACTTCCATGAATGTAGAAACGTGTAAGTGTGCTCGGCAATGATGTCACCTGATGACATATCACTTCCACGAGGATATCTAGCCACTCCCAGTAGCTTTACATCAGTGGCATTCCCAACCAACACTGGCAATCTTTCTTCCTTGCCATTCTTGTTTGTGAGCGTATGCATCTGCTTGCCATCCCAGTGAAGTGTTGCAGCTGTTGGGGCGATCCAATTTTCTCGAATATCTTTGGCGATAGCACTTGTTATTGATCGTCGAGCCTTATCAGCAGTTGAATACGACTTGGCCACACGACGTGGATCACCTCCTGCCTCTTGAATTACAGCTTCGGTGAGCACAGCCTGTTGAACAGGAGTTATGTTTAGTCGAGTAGCAACAGACACGACTGAAGGCCTTTTCAGAATATCATGAGGAATAAAGGCAGACGTACCTGCATATGTTGATCTGTGGTGACTACGCTTCCTTTGAAGCTCTGGAATCGCCTCTTCTTCAGTTTCTTCCAAGCTATCTGCAGAGGCACTATCATCAGAGCATACAGAACTTTTCATCTCTTGTACACTGGATGATTCATGACGTTCTCGTCTTGAAGCTTCCGCTAAGATGCATTTTTCTTTTCTACGATCTTTATCAGCTTTCTTCTTGTCAACACTACCAAATGAGGCTACTCTGTCAGATTTCATTGACTCTAAAAATGCTCTATCTTCCTCATTCTTAATGTTTGTCATTGCATCTTTTGTCTATACACCAAAGGTCTTATCAAGACGTTCATTCATGGATTGCAACTTAGCCAAAGTGTTTGGAGATTCTCTGCGAGAAACAGGTATTTGACGCAATTTGTTATTGTCATTAAGAAGGTCAAGTATTAGTTTGCAGCATTGATGGTCTGAAAGCATAGGAATATTTGCTTTAGTGTAGAATGTTTTCAGCTGGATAAGGACTATGCTGGCAGATTTCCATTTGAGTGGCTGTGTTTGTTTGCCTTCACATATTTCTTTCTGGATGTGCCACATCACGCATCGAAGAACCTGCCGGCAAGTTGGGAGGCGGACTCCTGTCAATGTACCATCTCCTTCTGTAAGAGCATTGCCAAGACCAAAAATGGCACTTGCTAATCTGGTCTTCTTAGCTTCCATTGTTACAGCTTCCATTGTTTCTGAAAGACAATAAAGGATATTATTAGACTATAAGTGAAGTTTCGTTTATGGTACATGTTTTATGTAAATCACCCCTTTAGGGTGCATCAAACGCCCTTAGGTTCTTGGATTTTAATGTCTATTCTCTCAAATGTTATGTAAATCACCCCTTAGCAACTCTATATTAAAAGAAACAATGTAAGTAGTCAACTGGTTGGTAAATAAAAAAAATAGATATTTTTACATAGCGCGGCCCCCGAAAATTGCCGCGAAAATATAAAAGTGACTGGTGGCCACCCAGGACCACCTCCGATTTAATTAATTTTTGGCATACACACTTCTAGCAACAAGTGTAATATTTGAGAGAATAGACATTAAAATCCAAGAACCTAAGGGCGTTTGATGCACCCTACTGTGGGTGTTGAAGTTGCTGACAGTCTGCTCAGAATAATTGATCAAAGGGGAGGAAAGTACAGCAGTTACTATGAAATGATCAGGATGTTGAGGATGGAATTCATGCACAACCTAGTGCTTGGAAATTGCCAAAAAATTGCCGATGATAATCGCCACCATTTCCCATAACAATAATCGCAATATTGATGATTTGGTGATTGAATGAATCCATCCATATCTGCTACATGTGTGTGACATAACATGACTGTGTAAGGCATGCAGTTGTAGCAGCTAACTGCAGACAATGCCTCAAGGCCACAACAGTGGAGATGTTGATGTTCCTGAATACTAATTACGAAGTCATTGCTCAGCAGCAACAGTAAGCAGTTGGAGCTGGAACTGTGGACTGGAACATTGTGAAATGTAGTTGCACTGCTGGAACATTGTGAACATTATGAAATGTAGCTGCACTGCATGTTTATCGTTTGGTACAATCCTTTCCTTACCTTTGAAAGTGTATGAATTATGAAAATACAATCCCTTGAAAATACAATCCTTACCTTTGAAAGTGCTGGTGTCATTCTTTTCCCTACTTCTTTTGTCACTCAATACAAACAATTTAATATACTTGCAGCCCTAATCACATCATTCAATCATAGAATATGAATCATAGAACAATCAGCATTGTTTCACTTTGATATTAACAGAAAAAATGTTATCACACAGTTTCACAGATGAATTTGTCAGAAATTATAAAAATTTACATAAAAAACTTGTTAAAAACTTGTCTATGATGATTATCATTTTTGAAAAAGTGGTAGTGATCAATTATCATGATATCAGCGATTATCACCAAGCCCTAGCACAACCAGCAGCAGAGGAAAGTGCAGCAGAAAATCAGCACCTTTTTCAAGCCTCTTCCTCCTCCTGTATTGATAAGTGTCCCTGTACAGGTGTACATAGTGTATGTAAATAAGTATAAATAAATAATCACTAAGTTAATGCAAATGTACCTGTACAGTGAAAATAAATATGTGCAGATTAATAATCAATAAGTTAATGTTAAATGCATCTGTACATTGGCAAATCAAGAGCTGGAGACAGGTTTAATAGGGCCTCTTCCAGAAAGACATCTGTAATCATCGGAAAGTAAGCATTAAAGTGTTGCATCCAATCAGACATGGGGTAATAGTAATAAGTAATAGTAATAGACTCTTACAGGATTTTTCAAGTAATAGTAATAGATCATAATTTTTTAGCTGTAATAGTAATAGAAGGCAAAATAATAGATAATAGTTTATTACTTTTCTATACAGTGGCAATGGACATATTGTGTGAACGAAGAAGTGAAAAATGAACTAAATCTACTCTAGACTAAAATAAACATGTATGTGAACTAATATTGTGGTAAATTCTTCCTTCCATAAAGTAAAATTTATCAAGACCTACAGTCTGAAATTGTAATGATTTAGTTGAAACAAATATTTGTTATTTGGTTGCCACTCAGCCTCATCCTGGATCCATGAGTGCAGAGCCCTCTGCCACTAAGCCTCATCCTGGATCCGTGAGTGCAGAGCCCTCTGCCACTCAGCCTCATCCTGGATCCGTGAGTGCAGAGCCCTCTGCCACTCAGCCTCATCCTGGATCCATGAGTGCAGAGCCCTCTGCCACTCAGCCTCATCCTGGATCCATGAGTGCAGAGCCCTCTGCCACTCAGCCTCATCCTGGATCCATGAGTGCAGAGCCCTCTGCCACTCAGCCTCATCCTGGATCCATGAGTGCAGAGCCCTCTGCCACTCAGCCTCATCCTGGATCCATGAGTGCAGAGCCCTCTGCCACTCAGCCTCATCCTGGATCCATGAGTGCAGAGCCCTCTGCCACTCAGCCTCATCCTGGATCCATGAGTGCAGAGCCCTCTGCCACTCAGCCTCATCCTGGATCCATGAGTGCAGAGCCCTCTGCCACTCAGCCTCATCCTGGATCCATGAGTGCAGAGCCCTCTGCCACTCAGCCTCATCCTGGATCCATGAGTGCAGAGCCCTCTGCCACTCAGCCTCATCCTGGATCCATGAGTGCAGAGCCCTCTGCCACTCAGCCTCATCCTGGATCCATGAGTGCAGAGCCCTCTGCCACTCAGCCTCATCCTGGATCCATGAGTGCAGAGCCCTCTGCCACTCAGCCTCATCCTGGATCCATGAGTGCAGAGCCCTCTGCCACTCAGCCTCATCCTGGATCCATGAGTGCAGAGCCTTCTGCCTCTCAGCCTCATCCTGGATCCATGAGTGCGGAGTAGGGTGGTCCACAACAGCGTTTTTTGGAATTTTAAATTCGGTCACATCTGCCCTTATTCTATTCCCCCACAAGAATAAATGTGCCAATTATCTTTGCTCTAGGACCTTTTTATGCACTCACTCAAAATGAAACAATTTGAATAATGACTTGACAATTTATGACTGGAACATTTATTGAACAAGGATGATAATGACTTGACAATTTAGGACTATATTTTATATATATATTATGAAATTATAACAGCGGAACAAATAATGCACACAGTTGAAGATCTTTAGGTCTTCTTGAGACCAGTTTTAGTCAGCTCTTTGAATTCCTTGCAGTGCTGAGTGACTGCGCGGAGAAGGTACTGCTTTTGCGCTTCATCCTTCGTGATTGTGCTGTTGAAAGTCTTAATGGGCGCAACTCCTCTTTCTGCGCAATCATTAACCACTGCCATCTTCTCTACACGTTCCTTCATTCCTTGGTAAGCTGGATCTGTGTTCCAATCATTTGGTGTCTTGGACAGGAATGATTGTGCCTGTTCACTTCCATGCTGCCTGATGAGGTTGAAGAAGATTGTTGAATGTTTGGTGGCATAGAATTCCAAGGGATTGCTCGAGGAGAACGTTTTTTCATCCACGCGCTTGAGTCCTTTTCTTTTTTCGGGAAGATGTGAGCAATCCTCTCCTTCGTGGACATGTGAACTCGAGGATCAAAAAGTGCCAAGGAGATTAAGTGCTCAGAAATGAACCCACAAATGCCGTGTCATTCGTCTTTCCTGGGTGAGCTTTCAGCTGGTGCAAGAAAGTGAGGTCATTCAATGGAGCCATGTATGCAACACTGGCCTCATTCCAGTAGTGGCCGTAAAGGATTGTGATAAACAGGCTTAGTTCCTCGATGTTCCATTTCTCAGTCTGAAGCAAGGTGAATTGATCTCTGAATAGGAACACCTTGAGCGTGTAAATGGCCTTGGCCATCCATCGCGCATGGTGCATGGCTCCAGGGCTTCAAATTCTCACAGGACCGTCAAGCTTCCCTCCCAAGAAAAGGAGGTAGAGAAGCATCAGTTAATCATAGTCGTCCCACTGGCTCTTCTTGACAGCCTCCTTGTAGTAGGAGACCATTTCCTTCCTCTGCTCTGCTGTTTCAATGAACAGGCTGTTGGGTGCACTCTCGAACTTGCTGCGATCAATGAAAACCCAGTGCTGCTTGAAGCGCTTGAATAGGCCAATTTCAGGTCCACTGGATGTTCCGAAACAAGCACCGAAGGCCGCAGCAAGGATGACTTCTACCACGTGATGTCGGCAAGCGATCCACACCAGATCAATACCCAACTCTTTTTCAATGAGAGTACAAGCTCCAGCATGAAGTCCCGTGTTGGACGCAGTTGTATCAAAAACAAGACCTCGAACATTGCCCCTCAAAGACCAGTCATCCACAAGCTTCAGGCATGCCTGAGCCTGAGATACTCTAGTTGCAGCAGCTACCATTGGAACTCCAAGGAGTTTCTCTTCCCCGTTATTGGTTACAAGCACAGCCACACAGTCCACCACCTCTAACCCATGGGAGATATCTGTAAGCAGCTTACTATCCCAGTGCAAGAGAAGGGGCTCATGGGTCTTGAAAGTGGCCTGATCTTCGTGGCACACTGCTTCACGTGTACATTGTCTCACACGACGAATGGTGCTGCGTGAGATTGATACTTCGTCCAAGTTGTTTCCCCAGCGACTTAATAGTTGCTGCAACCACTGCCATTCTTTCCTGTCACCGATGTTGTGGCGATCCAAGGCTAAGTAAATGTCAGGCGTGATCACAGACTTCAATTGCTTAGGAGTGAAACATTTTTGTGCTGACTCCTTAAAAACTACAGTATCTGAATCTGATGATTCAGATGTGCTTGAACTAGAAGCCTCCAGTTCTCCCTGGGACCATCTCGCATCTGCCTCATGCTTGGCCTTCTCTCCAGGGCCGGATTTAGGAATGGGCAAAGTGGGCAGCTGCCCATGGGCCTCCACATCTTGGGGCCTCCACATATTGACAAGCCATTATCAAAATAGAAAAAACCTGAAACTAGAAAAACCTGATAGATGATCAACAAAAAAAAACGCGCATCCAATACCACTGTAGTACATAAACTTTTACCAATTACTATTTGTTGTGTACTGATTATTATTTTGTTTTTATTACTCTTTTAGGCCTACTCTCACTATAATGGAATACCCGAGTAACCCGAGGCTTTCATTTTTTGCAGAAATGAGTGGAATGGACAGACACAAGAGTGCACGATGTTTTGAAAGTGTATGTATGTTAATTATATTATGAATCTTATGGATGACTTCAATTATGTCTTCCCCTAAGGTAGGCGGGCCTCCACATGGAGGCTGCCCAGGGCCTCCACACGTCTAAATCCGGCTCTGCTCCTCTCGGTTCATCTCCGCCTCACACCGAATCCTCTTCCTCGTTTGTTAGTCAGCCATTTTCTTGGCAATCAGGCCAAAGCTGGAGGAAGTGGGATTATCAAGCTGAGTGACAAGGAAGTTCTTGTCCTCCTCATTCATCATGGTCTCGAGGGCGTCATGACGTGAAAGATCGAACATATCGTCAAGGTCTCTGCGAAATATGTCCTCCTTCATTCTGTAGGATGGGAAATTCTTTGTGCGGTTCTTCTTCAGCCCCTTGTATTGCTCGTACAGTTTCAGGAGCTTCTTCTCAGCGTATCTGGTATCCATCATTGGAACATTTGCTTTTGTCCAAAACGGGATCAAAGCCTCAAATGGTCATCACTGCACTGTTATATTCTGTCTTCCTCTCCTCCAGATGGTGGAATATGAATTTCCAGAGGACTTGAAGCTTGGTAGGGAGTCCTGCCCTAGTTAACTTCTTCTCCGCCTTCCCTAGTAACCACACCTCACTGCTAGACCGTGTTTTTGATTGCTTCGGCAGCATTTCTACACATTCCTACAAAAGAAGCCAAATTTAGTCATACTATAGTAATCAGTCATTAGTGAGACACGTCATGCATGATTGAGTGACCTCTTAACGACACCGTATACCAACCAGACTGCACACAGTTATTCACACAAAGTGTAGGAACAAAAGCAACAATGACCCAAAAGTGAAATCTCAGATGCTAAATTTTCCCTATGCTTGTGAACCACCCTAGTGCAGAGCCTTCTGCCTCTCAGCCTCATCCTGGATCCCTGAATCCAGACACTTCTACATCACCAGCTCAATACCATCTCACACAGGGTACCCCCCAAGGGGTCTCAGTGAACCGGGATGCTGGGAATGCAGTTGGGGGTCATGAGGAGGAGGCATCTTGGCCAATGATGGTAAGGAGGGGCTGGAAGTGAGTGACCCCTCTGAGAACTGCAACCACTAGAGCAGCTAATGGTGGTGGTCCCTCAAGGGGTCTGGTCCCACTCCTGCACCAGCTAGAGGCAGTCAGCCTGTGGTAAAGGCTGGCAGAGATTGGTGGGGTATCATAGAGGCTGTCAAAACAGATTGTATGATGGCTATACCAATGAAGACTGCAAACATTTTTGTCTCAAGATGTCGACCTGATCTTCCAGCCAAGGAGCTGCAGGCATTTGTGGAAGATAAAGTGAACCTTCAGGTTACATGTAGGAAAATTGACTCCAGATGAACTGTGTACAGTTCCTTTCAAGTTACAGCAGTCTGTGATGATCTAGAGCAGGGGTGGGGAACCTGCGGCCTTCTGGGTCATCAAGTGCGGCCTTCTGCGGCTTATCGAGATAAATCTTAATTTATATAAAACCATGAATTCCAAGCAGTTATAATAATATATAACAGAATATAACTACTGAACTCTTACAAAATAGATACTAGCTAATGCTAAAGCATCGCGCCGAATGTAAAGTGAACAAAATATAACTAACTTTATAAATCATTCACACCCATATGTTCAAAACACATGTAGACGTAAAAATAAGAAAAATGAACGCACCTTTATGAAATGATGTGTTATTTACGCCAATTGCCCGCTTCAGTTAAAGCTTTTCCAGAATTCTTCGTACACCTACGTTTTTCAAATCTTCACTTATTTACATTTTTTTAATTACATGAGCAAATTACATACTGCGTAACTACGGAAATACATTTTTTTAATACATGCTACGGAAGACGCATTATAATAAATAAGAAGAAATTACAAAGTATACAGTATATATGACGTAGGTAGGGTTGCCAGATTTGTCAAATGCCCATGCGGGACAAAAAAATTTCTGAGGTTTTTTTTAAGACCAAATTTTTTTTCAAATTGAAATGATTTCTTCAACAGTTACAACAAACAAAATTAGAAAAATTTTATTGCAATAATATTTAACAATTAAACATCGTGAATAAATTGAAATTATTATACATAATATTGAAATTCTAAAATCTAAATCAATTCAGCCCTAAAAAATTTGCTTAAAAAAATATTTTTTTGCGGGACATTTTGAACGCAGGATTTTTGGATCAAATGCGGGACTGTCCTGTAAAATACAGGACGTAACTGAAGATTTTCATTTATTTGAAGAATTGCTCGCTTTAGGCACCCTTAAGGGAAGGACGCGGGGAATTGATATTTTCAACAACTTTAAAGATAAATGTTATGAAGTTGGACTAAATTTTACTAACTTGGTGAGTGTGTGTACAGATGGTGCTCCATCTATGACTGGGAAGAACGAAGGATTTATTGCACATCTTAAACGAGAACTCTCAGATCCAAATGCACTGATTTCTTTTCATTGCATTTTGCATCAGCAAAATCTCTGTGCCAAATCTGTAATTTTAAATGACACTTTGCAAAAAGTTATAGGTATTGTGAACTATATTCGAGCAAATGCTACAAGGCATCGCAAGTTTCGAAACATGCTCATGATGGATGATGAGATAATCAGTGTAGATTTGCCCTATCATTCGAAAGAGCGCTGGTTATCACAAGGACAAGTATTAGTCAAAATTTTATTTTGCGAGAGCAAATAATTGACTTTTTTCAAGGAAACAATCAACATTGTGAATTATCAGGTGCAAATTTTCACTGAGATGTTGCGTTTCTATGTGATATAATGTCAAAGCAAAATGAGTTAAATATTTCGCTGCAAGGTAAAACTAAATCTATCTATGATATGTGGCAAAAAATTCTGGCATTTAGAAAGAAGTTGTCGTTTTTCAAATCTCTTCTTGCTCAGTCGAAACTTTCAGAACACTTTCCCCAGTTAACAAAAATAATTAATGAAAATGAGTATAACTGTGAATCTTTCGAAAAATACGAATCTGTTTTAGACTCATTAATCAAAGAATACAATGAAAGATTCATTGATTTTGAAAAGCATGATATCACCCTGAAACTAGCTTTTCAACCTCACTTAGTTGATGTATCAAAGGCACCAGAAGAGTTACAAATGGAGCTTATTGAGTTGTCTGAAGATAATATCCTGAAATCTCTGTTTGATAGTAAGGAAGATCCCGTTGAAATTTGGAAAAAGGCGGTAGAATACCCTCGCCTTCGAGAACATGCTCACCGATTGATTTCGTGCTTTTCTACGACATACTGTTGTGAATCCACATTCTCATACTTGACACAAATCAAGAATTCGTTGAGAACACAGATGACAGATGAGTATCTGGAGGACCAATTAAAACTTAAAACCTCCATGTTAGAACCCGATATCACAATGTTGTCTCACCAGAAGCAATCTCAAAGAAGTCATTAAATTATTAAAAAGGTAAGTGAATAAATTATTCGTCTTAAAATGCATGTATACTCCCCCTGCTAGCTATTAATTTAAATAATATTAACAAAAGGTTTAAAATTACTGTAAAAAATAGTCACACTTATTGACTGCGGCCTCATTGAGGGCAGCAAATTTCAATGTGGCCTTCACACATAAAAAGGTTCCCCACCCCTGATCTAGAGGTATTTATGGATCCAGCAGTATGGCCAGAACGGGTATATGTACAGCGGTTCTATGAGAAGAAGGGAAGAAAAACACCTGCAGCCCCTCTTGCAAGCGCTGGATAGTGTAATTATGGACTCATCATGCATTGTACTGTGGAGGAAAATCCAGCTGGGTCTAATGCTACAACTGCTGTGCCTGGTATAAGTGGAATTCAGCATGTAGAGATGGCTGGCAGAACTCCTGCATCTTCCTAATTGCAACATTCAAGGTAATCTCTCATAACTTAGAGGCTTAAGCTTAGGCAATAACAGCAAACACAGGCGGATCATAATTGATAAGCTGTTAGAGGATGCTGATATTCTCTGTCCACAGGAAACAGGACTTAAAGGACCTGAATAACCTGTCCAGTAACTTTCACGTGATAGGGGAGACCACCAGAGATAAACAAGATGGTCCCCTTGCAGGCCATCCACCTGGTGGGGTAGCTAGTCTATGGAGGTTGGGGTATGGGAAATATATTAGTGAATTAAAACTTGGTTTGAATTGGCTAACTGGAATAGAAATTTGTGTAGACGATACAAAATTTGTAATTCTGTGTATCCATATGCCTTTTCAGGCAGTTGATAATGAAGATTACCTCATTAAATTGGGGCAGGTCAACAATATTATTGACGAGTTGGATATGACATGTGTTATGTGTAGCTATTATTGGTGACTTTAATGCTAATGTGCTTAATGATAATTCTTTG